>CAXDID010000796.1:0-188683 GCA_963988835.1 Hexamita inflata | reverse complement strand
GTTATCTGTTATGTTTTGCCCAAATTTTTCATTTAAATACAGTCTGAATAACATTATTGATCTATAAATTATCAATTCTTAAATTTAATGTTTAGATGGAATTGAAATGATGACTTAATTGTAATTTTTAGATTTGAGTGAAAATTAAATCGAAAGTGTAATTAGTTTGAAACACTTAACCAACTTAATACATTTATAGCTACAAGATAACATGATTTCTGATATTTCAAGTTTAGGATCGCTTATTAATTTAGAATAATTATTATTATGGTCAAATAAAATCAGCGATATATCTGTTGTTCAAAATTTTATTAATTTGTCTGAATTAAATTGTGGCAGTAATCGAATAAGTGATATAAGTGCAATTTCATCATTAACGCAACTTTAAACGTTTTATTTGTGGACTAATCCTATTTCAGATATATCTCCAATAAGCTATTTGGTTAAACTTAACACTTTTTATGTTAGTAATAAATGGTTGGGCTCACATCGTATATAATAAATAACTTCTATTCGGAATCTCGTTGATATTTAAACGTTATCCATCTGTAAAACAGAAATATGTGATATTTCTGCAATAAAATAATTAACTAAGCTCAAAGTATTAGATCTAAGTGAAAATAAAATCAGTGATATATCTAGTGTGAGTAATTTAAGGAAATTAGAGCAGCTGTAACTCAACAGTAACAAAATACAAGACATATCTGCTATAAAATCATTATTATGCTTGATTAAGCTTGATATTAATTTTAATGGTGTTGTAGACTTATCTCCGTTACGTTATTTACTACTTCTTCAAGAACTACAAGCAACAGACAATAAAATAACTGATATATAAGCTATTTAACATTTAGAATTAAAACTATTATCCATTGAAGCTAATTTCATTCAAAATCTTTCACTGAGCGAATAACTAGCAGAAAATAATTTGAATCAATACATCCCCCCTCCATTATTAATTCTAATCTCAAAACGAACAAAATCAGTTTTTGAAAGCTTCGAATAGTAAATACAATTAAGCGAGTTTTAAACCGATTTGTAAAATATGAGCTTAAAATTTAAATAGAAGATAAACAGAGTATTATAAAACATGAATAAAATTCAGCTGATCCCAAAAATAATCGATTTGTTTCAAAAGTTGAACTCAATCGAAATCAGTCAGTGAATTTATAAAATAATGAAGTGAAGTGTTTATATTTGTTCTTTGTATTTCATCATTTTTTACATTTACCACTTTAAATGATTGAAAAGATTATATTGAAGCATTTTCTGCTGGACATCGTTCTTTAATAGTATTTTTACTTACCGAACAAGGATATCCCGTTTGGGAAGGATATTTTGATTCACGTATTTATTGTTTCTGCTCCTTGGTTGATAATCTCTCATTTTTCGCATTTAAACGTGATTTGCTTCGTCATTGAGTTCATTTCGCACTGGATTATTGACGTAACCAAAACGAAGTACAGGAAGAAGAACAAACCAACCGGGATCAGGAAATGGAGAATGCACTTCGTGGACCAGTTCCTCCATTTAGTCGTTCTGATTTTAAACTGGTTCATTCTAAAGTGAACGATTAGTTTTGCCAGTCATTTGTGTTCATTCATTTTTTACAGTGCTTTAAAAAAAGAAGTTCAAAGAAGTTCAATTTTAAACGTTTATTTCATAATTAGTATTATTACCAAATATATAATATATAATAATATTATCAAATGCAAACACAATACACACAAGATATCTTAAAGTAAGTAGGTTGTCTGATATTTAACTTATTCATGAAGTCTAGAGTATAGTTAATCAAATATTGTTCGTGAACCGTTCATATTACCAATTAGCAACAAATAGCAAACAATATCTTAAAATATTGATAATTATAAAATGCGTTTGTATTTTAAAAGTATATAATACTTTACGTTTGTTTAGCCAAAATGTTTCCACTTCCGCACTCAAAATTTTATGATTCCATAAATAAATGATATATTATTGGAGTTAAACGATAGAATAGTGGCTGCGACATCACAGCCGTGCAGTAAAATAACTTTTATTGCGTTTGCGGACAATACAGTCAGAGCCTATTTGCAAAACGACGCTGGTTCGTTGGTGCGCGCTGGATCTTAGATTGCATAGGATATTCACAAGTGCGACAGCAAGATCTACAGCTTGGTGTGTCATCCATTTTTGCCTGCGTTTGTGGTAATTGGTGCGTCCAACGGTTCGATTATCGTGTGGGATGCGTACAACGGCAGAGTAGCGCGTCGTGATGATTTGCTTTCGTCCGATGTGACTTTGGTTAGGTGGTTGGGTCACGGCCGTATACTTTGTGCGGCTGATGCGGTTGGCAGAGTGGTTGTGTAGGCTTTTGATCCGTTAACCTCTGAGATGAAGGCGGTGTAGAAGGTGCAGAGGAACGGGAAGATAGTGGCGATTGAGGAGCGCACTGCCTGCACGCGTAACTTTTACTTGAATTCTCCGCGCCCGGAGGGCGATGCGGACCGTATATACCCGTTAATCGGCTCCGGTCCGATTGAGATCCTGGTTGCGTGGGACCGTGGTGATATTGTGGTGATCAACGACGCCGCGAAGGTTTCGGTCGTGGTCTCGTAGCAATCCGGCATTTCGAAGATGATATATTAACAAGAGTGCGATGTGGGCATTGCGATCTCACCAGCAGGTGATTCGGTCGTGTTCGGCTTCGAATCCACCGCCTGGCGCGCGAAGAAAACAATCCTCTCCAAGACAAAGCTCGAATTCCTCAATAACGGTGGGGTCGTCTCCTTGGGATAAGGAAAAATAGCTTACGTGTCCTCCACTGGCTCCCAGGTTAAAATATTCGATATAATTCAACAGTAAGCAGTTGTGGTTGAACTGGACGAGTTCGTAACCGAGTTCAAAAACATTACAGGCGAGATTCAGTTCGCAGCCGGGCTCGGAATCATCGTTCCAATGAAGGGAAAGAGCTCAGTATGTGTAATCGCTGAGAAGGGGCTCGTGAAGTAACCGAGCAAATACGAACCAAGCTAAAGCAACAACAATTACGTTCTGATGATGGACAGGAACATAGCGGAAAACCAAGTTCAGGCTGAAAACGAGTACGTGGTGAGGGAAATGGTCACTGTAGACAATGAAAACAATGACACGTATCTATTGCAAGTTGCCGACGAAGGAGAACTCAACAACGAATTCAAGGTCATGGTGAGCAACAGAAGCTTCAAAACGGTCGAAGAAGACCAAAAATACACCCTGCTCACATTCAAAAAACCAGTAAGCTCACAGTCGAACCTGATGAACCAACAAATACTCGCACAACAACTTGCAAACTTACCACTAACCGATGCCGAATTCATGGACAAACGCCTGCTGGAAGCTAGAAACTACTTCATCACCGCCGTTCAAGTTAACCTGCACTCAATCAAAGTCTTCATCAACACCACCAAAAACGGAAAAGAAGACTACAACCTAGGTGTAACACACAGTATCGAGAAAATGTACGTCTCACAGTAATTAAGCGGCTCCAAGTCCGGATACCTCCTCGTTTACGGCGAAAACGCATTCACCGTATTCGAAGTTGGAGAAGGACTCATGCCAGTTTAAGTTGAAACTTTCGTGTTGCCAAAAGCAGAATATTAAGTAAATGACTGCTTGCTCTTTGGTAAGTACATCATCGCAGCTGTTGACTCGAAATTCCAACCAACTGATGCCGAATACAATAAGGTTGAACTACTCAAGCTCACATTTGCAGGTAAAGTGTCTTAGACTATGCCAGTAAACTACCAAGTTGACGAAAAACTTAAATCCGCAGGGTCATTACGTGTTGACAAGCTTATAATCGTCAATCAGCACTTATTCATGGTTTCTCCATCTGCCGTACTCTTCTATGCTGATTTGAAAAATTTCAATAGATTTGTACAATTGGCTAAACTCAGACAAGATTATCTTTTCTCTGAATCCGCTCAAGCTTAAATAACTGCATATGATGCCCAAAATAATCCGTTTGCGGGCCCAACTGTTTCAGTTGCTTCTGCTGTTGGACCCAGCTTCAACTTGAACTCAGTATCTATTAACACTGCATCTGCCTCTCTTTCCTTAGATTCTCCAAATATTTTGGTTTTAACATTCACCTTCTTAGGCTTGAATGAAATTTTACAAAGACCAATTGAACTTCCATGTGTTCTTACTGTTTAAATGAACCAAAATGAACTTCAAACTTTGCTAGCCTCAGCTCAGATATAATAATCCGGGTTCATTAATCAATACAGAGTATTTGATTTTACCCCAGCTCGTGTAAACTCAGCCTACGTTGATGTTACTGGAAATTTAGCAGTTGAAGTAGAAACAGCAGATTTTTACAAGTATTTGCTTCTTCAATTTTCGTCTTACATTGTACACAGATTTGGTCTTTGGAACAGACAATTAGTTCAATTCTAAAATGGAGATCTTTTGAAGTAATTTGTAGATCAAGAGAAAGAATTCGCAGATGATGAAGAAGGTCCTACTGATATTTAAATGAACGACATTCCAATGATGCTCTTCATGAAATTTTTGAGCATTAAAGTAAACCAAGAACAAAGATTAGCCATTTGCAAGAAGGACAACTTTTTGAAAGCAGCTAAAAGTATTGTCGTGTTATAAGGTTTATTTGCTCCATTTATTGTGCCAAGATGTGAGTGCATCCAAACTGATCCCGCTAATACTCTGACTAACATTGTATCACCAGCTGTTACAATAATTACAAGACCTTTGTACAGTGGAAAGCCTTCAGCATCTCAAGTTGAAACTGCTAAAATGTCGATCCAGGCCTTATATAGCGGTTAGGATCCATTAACTCAATCGCCTAGAACTGCATACACGTTATCTAAATTCATAATGGCTGTTGAAAATAATAGATTCGATGATGCATATTCTTATGTTTCATAATCCGAATCTGTTGAAATATGGCGTTCTTTGGCTACTTTATGCATTAAAAATGGTTATGTTGACTTGTTAAAGACTTGTGTCTCTCACTTGAAGTCTCCCATGATCTCTCTATTATTGAGAACAAATCAGATGGCTGATAGCGGTAACGATTTCTCTCAAGCTAAAATGGAAAACCAATTACACAAGAACCAGGAATTAGCCTCCATTTTATCAATTGCATTAGCTGAATTACCAGCAGGTATCGCTCTAGTTAGTTCAAAGCCAATTTTGCATTCAAAGATCATGCAGCAAACTGGTTTAGCTACCTACAATTTAACCGATGATGTCTAAAGACAAACTGTTGGATTCAATTCAATCACTAGAAAATCGAACGTTTACGTCTTGGCCAACAGACTTTACAACTTGGGTGATTATCAAGGTGCTAATGGATGTTACTCCGAATTATTTGGATAACAAAAAGGAGATTTCTACACCCAGAATGCTGAGCAATAGCTTCAAGTTGATGAAAATTTGAAGCAAAGAGCCCAAATCAAAGAAGAATTCGAATCTAATGGTTTGTAATCAGCAGTCTAATTAGCTAAAAAGCTCAATACTAAAGCTTCTTTGTACGCTTCTGCTCAATAAGTTGAAGCTCAAGCTAAGGCTAGTAATAAAAATACCTATTTCTTTGAAGCTGCTAAGATGTACTAACTTGCAGGATGTTCATCTCACGCTATGAAGAATGCTTTGATCTGTGAAAATGATGAGCTTATCTACCAAATCGGTTCCACAAGTAAGAATGTTCGTCTTTCATTACTTGCCGCAGGATACTTTGCTAAGAAATTGAATTAAGATTCTGAAGATGATTAATCTCCACTTGAACGCGCTCTTATATTGTATTCTTGTTCTGGTTATACAGGTTAAGCTGTTGAATTGTGCTTACAAAGTAATAAGTTAAAAGAACTTTGTGGTTTATTAAACGATATCATTGGAACAAAGCGCGACTAAGCCAACGCTGAAAACAATGGAATTGAGGCTTCAAAGCAGCGCCTCAAAAGAGCCAACATAAGTTAGGAATTGCTTACTAAGGCTGGTTAAACATTAATTCAGACTGATAAGGAATCTGTGACATTGGATGATTATAACGCATTCGTGCGTGTGGGTATTTTAGCCCTAGCGCATGCCAAGGCTGTTGATCAGGCTCTTTATTGCATCTCGCAGAATATTATCCCGATAACGGAAGACATTGCAGATTTGTTGACTCCAGAGGACAATTAGAGTTCAGAAAATCAGTCGATTATCTTAACCATTGGTAAGCTTCTTTTCAGGGCTGAGCTTTATGCTGCTGCTGTGAAGAAGTTCATTTCAATAAGCAATTCTTACTTGGCCTTGCAGTCGCTGATTAAGTTGGGTGATGTACAGAAGATAGTGAAGTTCGCGCAGATGTCCCGTTCGAAGGAGTGTTTCGTAGCCGCTGCCAATTTCTTGTAGACTCAGAATTTCAGGGACAATGCAAATTTGATGAACATGATCATCACTTTCTACTCCAAAGCGAACGCCGTTGATTTCTTGGTGAAGTTCTTCACCAACTGCGCCCGCGAGGAAATTGACGTGTTCAACGACTACGAGAAGGCCATGGACGCCCTCCGCGAAGCAGCTAAGTGGATCGGAAAGGCAATTCAAGCAGAAGCAATCCCAGCCGAAAAACTTGCCAAGCTCGAAGAAGAAAAGAAAAACATAGAAGCCAACGGGAAACTTATCAACGGCTTCCTGCACCTCGTAGAATACGCCAGAAACAACCTGAACGGGGTGGACGCGGCCGAGGTCCTCGGAAACAACGCGAAGAAACTCCTCCAGGCAGTCGTTCAAACTGAGCAGTGCATGGTTCAGGTGCCCCATATATTAGCGTTCCTCGCTGAGTTCCACGCACAGAGAGGCGAGGGCGGTCGCGTGGTCCAGTTTTTGTAGTCGATGAAGCAGAAGGGAATCGACGTGAAGAAATACGTTGAGGAGAGCGTGCTGCTTAAGTACGGGCCAGAAGCAGGAATCGAAGTTGATGATGTGCATGAGCACGTTGAAGAATAATAAGTCGAATACCAAGAATAGAGAGAAGACCAAGAGGAAATACAGGACGAGGTCCCAGCAGACATCGATATCGAGTTGTGAGCGGAAATTCAAATAAATATTTTATCATTAATTATTGAGATATTTGAGTGTCATACAATATATCTGTATATATGTATTTATTTAAGATACTATTTAATGATATATTTAATGTGCTATATTGCTTAACCCTTTGAACAGAAAAGCTAAGTTTTACAAATACCTTCCTTCTAAAGATTCGTACAAAAATTGTTGTATGAGTATATCAACGTAGTAGGACTCATGATCTCTGTAGTCATAGCGGGTTTGTTATTCCAAACAATGATGAGATAAATAAATTCATTATGATGTCCTCAAGAAAAAGAACCCGCTTCTCCCGAGGTTAAAATCCAAACAACCATTATTATTTAAACCATTTTCCAAACAATGTTGAGCTTAACATTTTAACCCAAGATTCGACTATGAGGGTTTTTGATGAAAGTCGATTTTAGAAGGAGAGTGAATTTAGGAATTCTAACTATATTTTTAGAGGATATAGACCTCTACTATTGTTGATGAATTATAATATTTTTCCACATCACAAATGATGAATAAAATGGTGGTCGCCAAATACCAAGTAAAGTTATACACTAATGCTCATTGTTGAATATCGATAATTCTGTGATGCTTATCTCTTTAGCAAAAAGGCTTTTTATAGACAAATATTTGTACGAGCTAGAAGCTTTTTATGAGGGGAAACGCGAGCTTACTAGTATGAGTATTTATAACTGTGAGTAAAACTGATATTTTATATTTACACTTCACTACTCCTAGGTTTAGATCGTCATTTGTACACAGTGAGCGAAATAATTATAATTTAGACTGCTGTCAATAATAACATTTTATTGACTATGTCTTCGAATGAATTTGACTATCTATTCGTTACTAATATTCTTTTTATTTGTCAACTAATTAACTACTGATATTTAACAATTCCAGCAATTCATGCTTCTTTAGTCTAAATTGAACCCGATTCCCTTTTCTTCACTTAATAATTAATTGAATTTAATTGGGCTTTCCAATAACTAATATTATTTTGACAGGGTAATAATTCAATACTTAAAAAGTATCAAATAATTGCTACTTTTAAAACTTAATTGAACTCGAAAATATTATAAATCTTCTTATTATTTAGTAAAATTTTACCAGTTATTAATTCAGTATTATTTATAAATTTTTAATTAAAAATCATTTTTTAAAGATTAAAACTTGAAAATGGACATTTTGGAAATCGAATTCTCTCAAAGGAATAGTAAATAACCATTAATAATACTATTTATATTCCGATAATATTTTGTTCATGTACTAGCTACTTTATAAGTTACTAAAATTTTATATTTCGTTAGTGTTATAATCTAGAATAACATGAAACTAAAACTAAGTTATGCAAATACAATTTATTATTAAGTTAATTAATAAAGCTGGAAACCGCAAGATCAATGAAGTTGCTACAAGTGATTGAAAATTTTGTATCTAATATTCGTGTGCCTCCAAAGGATTTCATATATTAGAACTCAATTAATAACGCTATGTTAAAATATGCTTCAACTTCTACATTGAACTCAATAACTTTTGGGTAATTCCAAAGTTGCAAAATTTAGGGGTAGTTGTACATAAAAACCAAGTGCGAAAGTGTTTATAAGTTGGAGACCGTAATATTAATTGTTAGCGTCTTTTTCTAAAATATTGACATCCATTTTGACATGATTTTGAACATTCTAATATGATATTTATGCATTTGGTAATGGGGCAAAAAATGATATCTAGCACACCACTTCACACCAAACAAAGAAAAACTTAAAAATATGATGGTAATTCTCGCTTAAGTAGAGCAGATTTTGATAAATACTTAATGATACTATTTACAATGATGATATCAGGTAAAGGAAGAGGATCAGCCAAAGATAATTGGTCTAAAGATCCTATAATCCGTAATTAGTTTATTGCTGATGAAATTGATATATGCTTAATATCCCAATTATTTTATAGGGAAAAATATAGTAATAGATGAACAACTAATCAAATTTGCGGGTAGGATATTCTTTTTATAGTATAATCCTGCTAAACCAGCTAAAAGAGGAATATTAGTTAGGACTTGTGTTGATACTTTTACAAAGTTATTGTTTAAGATGTATATGTACTTTAATGGTAATGCAAAAAGAATAAAACGCTGACAATGATATATAATAAATCAAAATATGTTGATGAGCCATAGAAAATGTAAGCATTTACTAGTGCTCGTGAGATTCCCAGAGAACAGCCAGAAATAGTTCGTTACTACAACAATAACTATAAAGGAGTTGATTATGTTGATCAACTTACAAGTAGTATTAAGTATCCTGGACGCTGTACGCGTTGGACTACACGAATGTTTATTTATTTTATGTAAATGATATTAGTTAATGGATATTCTTTGATGAAAATATAACATCCTGATTATAAAGACATCGATATATCAGATTATGTTAAAAGTATAATCATTTAAATGTAAATTAACTTGAGAAAATATTAAACAAAGGCGTCTCCACGAAAAATAGATGAATGTAACATCCCTTTTGCCAGTCCAAAGGGTCTAACTGCATATAATCATCAACAAGTGAAATCAGGACATGGAAAGTGTATAAGTTGTAAATAATGCTGGACTACACATGTTTGCTCATGTAGATAATTCCGTTTGTGCGATGAATGTTATAAAGCTCATGTAAGCGAAATGAAAACATATAGTTGTTATAGAAATATACCAAAACGCAAGTGATTGAATATACATACGATTTACATCTTTAAATTTATATTAAGTAGTAATACTAAACTGTTGTTATCAATCTACGTAAGTCGATTTAATAATTTCTATTTGTTTGGTGTGAAGTGGTGTGCTAGATATCATTTTTTGCCCCATTACCAAATGCATAAATATCATATTAGAATGTTCAAAATCATGTCAAAATGGATGTCAATATTTTAGAAAAAGACGCTAACAATTAAATATAAAGATTATTTCATAGTAATCAAAATTTGTGGGTTACTTGAAAGTATCTTAATTAGAGTATTATATTTGGTAATATTTTGGGTTTTAGTAAGTTCAACACATAATTTATTGGTTGAAAGATTAGGTCGCTTGATAATAAGCGCAATGAATAATTGTATGCTACAAACTTTGACGATTTCTTCATTTAATGAAGTGGTAATTGAATCCCAAAACCCACTTTTGGCAAGCTTTTATGATCGTAGAACGATTACTATAAATTTATAATTACTACATTACCTCTAGGCAGACCACCCCTGTTCACTTACAGACCCCCTGGCCTTTTTCAACAAATAGGCAGAGGGTCTATAACTGAGAGCAAATCTGGTTGATTTTGGTTTATATCTTGCATCAGATTTGGTTTTCCATTTCAGTTACAGAACATAACTATAAAATTTCTGTGGCGTATTTGTGATCTTAATTATAAAAGATGTGAATAAATATATATAATCCACGACAAATAAAATTTTATTTCACTCCAAAACAAATATGAGAAGTTCAAATTTCGCAATTTTCAAATTTCATAAAGCGAGGTCTCTGGTAAAATTTTATCATTATAAAGGCTGAAACGGTCACCAAAGTTATAATACGTTATTTACTATAACATAAAATGTATTTACTATATCATAAAATGTACATCTTACTAATTACAAAATCGATTTTGACAAATTCAAAGAAATATCTGCCTTTAATTCTTGATCGCCATAAAATACATATATGACACTACAACACTTTGAGAAACAAAGAATTAGCTCAATTGAAGTTAATTGAAAGTTTCATAATTATTTGGTCCTAAAAGAGAGCAAAATAAATATAGAAAGTAACTATAAAGTCAATAATCCAGATCATTGTTATATCTAACCCCACGTATAAGTTTCATTTTGTTCAAGTCTTAGGTTCAAGTCTTAATGAAAAAATAATATATTTCATTATTTGAACTAATGCTGAATTACAAAAAAGAAATTTTTAGATATTTAAAAATTAATCCGTAGATTATTTAGGTCATTATTGAAGAACAAAATAGAGAAACAAGTTTAGTAAGATAGAAATTAAGCACTAATTTTGTGAATTCAAGTTTTGTTTATAATAGATTAGATAATTTTCAATAATAATTTCGTAACTTCTACATATACTTCTAACATGATATTGAAACGAAGTTGTAGGTTCAATCAATAAATATAAACGCCCTTATGTTATACCTCTAGACTATGTTAGTCAAATATACCAGGAAAATCAGACCCTAGTTTTAGAATATAAACCGACTCCACAACTGCATTAAATTAGTACGTATACTTCTTTTTACAAATGTAACAAGTGCATGGCGTCTACTTTGTCTGGTTGTAACTCGTTCATATCAATTAGTGATAATTTAAAATTCGGTTTACTTCATTTTATAATTTTGCTTCCTTTTATCTAACAACTACCATTTCAGAAAATATGTTTCCGTTGATCTTTTGAACAGTGAAATCAACCTCGGGACAAAATTCAGTGGTAGCGTGAAGTAAACTGAGTTTTAAATGTAGAAACCAGCTAAAATCCTGTTGAGATCAGATACTCTGAGCCCGCATGTAACACTATTTAAAGCGCTTGAATTGCCACCTATTTTAATTGTATTGTAATCTTTTCCGTTTAATTTAGTTCTCTTGTGGACAAAATTTCTTTCTGGTTTGCGAATATTATATACAATAGAGTGCAAATCCACTGATACAAAATACATACCGCAATACCATACATCTATTTAAGACAGTATAGTTAACTTCGATTGAGACACCAGAATTAACGGGTGTCCGTTCAATTATTTCAGTCTAAATATGGATCAAAATGAAGAGACTAAAATATAGCGCTGTCATATATATGAACTTACATCACTTAGAAATAATATGAGTTAAATGCATATTTTCAGAGCTTTAAAAAATTACCTATTAATGAATGAAACATGTGAGTTAGAATAATAGAAACATATTTACGTTTAATACTATTTTAATGTTGGCAATGGTATAATGATTGAGATCAATATGTGAATGATAGAATGTGAAACTTATAGTGGCCATTACACGTTATCGCCAACTAAAATATAAATAGAATTTTATAATTTGTGATGGTGTTTCTCACGAGTTTATATTAATATTGAAAAATCATAAATTAGTGATAGTATAAATTAATACTGGATGTGACTTTGGAATTACTTCCGTTATTAAATGACTCTTTAAATTTAGCCACATCCAAAATACTTAGGCTCATTTAATCATTCCATCTCCAGATCATATCAATTATAGAATTACTTTCTATATATACTGGAAATATTTGATAAATAAGCGTATTTCCCTTTAAAATATAACTAACTTTATAGTCAAATAACTATATATAATTCCAAACCAGTATTAATTGACTCGTATATATTTAGCCCGTCAATAATAAGTGGGTCCGATCAATGTTCAACTCATAACTCGAGGCGACCAAAATATTCACATACTAACACAACCATAGATTGACCTCAGCGTTGCATCTCATCAGCTGGGTTTATCATTGAATACCTGCAGCGCACAACAACAACTACTACCATTTCAGAAAATATGTTTCCGTTGATCTTTTGAACAGTGAAATCAACCTCGGGACAAAATTCAGTGGTAGCGTGAAGTAAACGGAGTTTTAAATGTAGAAACCAGCTAAAATCCTGTTGAGATCAGATACTCTGAGCCCGCATGTAACACTATTTAAAGCGCTTGAATTGCCACCTATTTTAATTGTATTGTAATCTTTTCCGTTTAATTTAGTTCTCTTGTGGACAAAATTTCTTTCTGGTTTGCGAATATTATATACAATAGAGTGCAAATCCACTGATACAAAATACATACCGCAATACCATACATCTATTTAAGACAGTATAGTTAACTTCGATTGAGACACCAGAATTAACGGGTGTCCGTTCAATTATTTCAGTCTAAATATGGATCAAAATGAAGAGACTAAAATATAGCGCTGTCATATATATGAACTTACATCACTTAGAAATAATATTAGTTAACTTCGATACTATGAGCCAATTATTTCTAACTAATTATTTCTCTATTAACGCAACTAAAACATAATATTTTCTTAGTTACTTAATGTTACTTATGTTAACTTGAATTAAATTTTAAAAAATGAGTATAACAATATCTTCTATATTAATAGTCAATCGTATGTTAAAATAGTAAATAATTAGTGTGTGTAATTAAAATATGCTTTTAAATGACCAATAATATTAATATTGTTAGAAAAGTAAAAAGTTGAATAATATTTTAATTACAAATAATATTTCAATACCATCTCAACAATAAAAACAAAACAATATATTTGTAAATACAGAATCTGTCTCAAAATCTTAAATAATTAGTACTGTTACCAACGATAATATATTTTGTGTATTTGGTTTTAACGCTAATGTAAATACAATTGAATATTCCACAATCAATATAACTATTTAATACAATAGTTATAAAGGAGCTCTTATCTGTTTTTAATGCGATATTTCAATTTCAACGTCAACACTTGTATATATTGCATCTGGTTAAATGCTTTCAGGAATTGTATTTAATAGTAAAGAACTGCTTGATATCATTAACACATCAATATAGTGTAGATTTTCAAGTCTATATTCTGGAGTTTTAATGTATAATTTGTCATCTGAAATGAATACATTATACTTAAGCAATGTTAATATTTTAAGTTACAATAAAAATTCATAAACTAACTTTTTAGTTGCAGAAATAAGTTAACAAACAGCCATAACAATATATAGCGTATAAGTTTGCTCTGAGGTAATATCAAATTAAGGTTTATTAATTCTTTCAAACCCAATGGGAAATGATTGTACGTTAATCTGCCAATTAAACGATAATTATATTTATGGAATTTGTGCTGATAATCTCAAAAACGGAGAATATATAATTATAAATAGTTCGTATATTTGTGTTGAACCGTTTGTGTTCAACGGTTCATAATGTGTTTGTAACGAAGGGTATATTTTAAATGCTACTAATTGTATAAATTTGAGTAAATAATTTACAAATATATACAAGATCATAGATTAATTTAATAATTCAATTAGTTCTACTGAAATAGAAATACTATTAATAAAGGAAAATATGAATTAAATGAATCAGAGCTTAACTAACTAAATTATAATAAATTCAGCCATTCTTGACTAATAAATTTGTGACAACTATACACTATTAAATACATAAATTATAAACACCAGAACTTAGTTATTTAATTTAATATACTCTGATGTTCTTTATCTGAATACAACATTATAAAACTTAAATTAGTCTATTCAAAGCAAAAGTGACGAAGTTTCAACTAACTTCACTAATATTAACAACAAAGAAATTTAATAGAATATTACAATTAATAAATTATTAGACACAGTTTATGATTTATAAAACTAGTTGGTATTTTAAGAAGAAGCTTTATAAGAAGCTGATTTTCAATTAAATGATTTTTCATTAAAAGAACTAGTGTGTAATTAATATATAAATATATAACAGTTTGACATTTCTACTGTATCACATTCAGTTAATGTTGCTAATTTTTCAAATTTTTATGTATTTAGCAATACTCAAATTGTAAATAATGCGTTTATTGATGTGCAAGGCAACTCTTTCACAAATTAATTTTCACTTTACAACTAATAAACGTATTACTACAATATAAAAGTACAAATTGGAACATAATTAATGTAATCTGGTTCAATTATTTCTCAACAAAGCATAAAGGCCATGCATAACATCAGAATTTAATCTTAAACTGGAACTGAGATTATTGTTCAAACAAGTTACTAATTGAATATTTTACAAAAACAATCACTTGGCTCAACCGTGAGGAACCTCTAAATTAATTTATTTTTTGCCTCGAGTAGTACAGGGAATATTACTCTAATTGGAACATAGAACAACTTCTTGTAAATTAGAAATTACTAAGTTCTAGGTAATTATTATTCTACATCTTAAATATCTTTAGGAGTTGTAAGTTCTACTAATTCAAAAGTTACAATTAGTTAATTAAACTTTAAACCAACTATAATTTAATTTGGAAACTAATCTTCTTTCTTGTTTTCTTTTATAGAAAATTCAGTAGTGTAATTGTAATAACTTGTTATTATCATAGGTAGTTAGAACAAGTTTAATATTATAACGAATATAATTTCTAGTTCATAAAATAATTTTTAATATGGTGGTATTACACATAGTTCAATGTCAAGTTCCATAATAGTACAAAACTCTGCTATTAACACCTACATTTAATTTTAAACATATAATATTGTAAACCAAGGTTAGCTATTTGGAAATATACGATAATTATCTCAAATATCTATTGTTAATATTTGTATAAATGATAATTCAATGTATTATGATACTGCATAGGTAAGTTAAAGTGGATTAATAGGAAATATGGAAGGAAATATTTCAATTTAAAATTCAAATATTATATATTTACTTAGTTCTTCTATTTATTCTAATTTTGGTATTATTGGTGAGCTTAATAATAATATTAATAATAATTGTCACAGTGTATTAACTAACATAAATATTTAGTTTAGTATCACTTCAAAATTAATATATTTAATAAATGAAGTTAATGTAGCTGCTTTAATAGGATTTTCTTTAACATAATAACTTACTATTAATGAGATTACATTCAATTAAGTTAATGTTTCATCCAGTTCTAATTCAGCATTAGTATGTGCTAATATTTCAAGTGGTTAATAATAATATATAATAATTAATAACATAATAATAATTGAATCCAAATTATCTTCATTATCTAAGTAATTAACTTAGTCAGGAGGAATATTTGCATAGTGTAAATTTGTTAATGCGAAAATTATAAATATATAAATAAATTCTAGTAAGTTCTAAGCCATATCATAATCTTAATCTTTTATAATATGTTCAAGTATAATTGCTAACTTATCTTTATCAAACATCACAATTAATTAAATTAATTTAGTAAATACGTCTATATTTACAAAAAGTGATGGTGAAGGAGAGTCGTCAGGTTTAATAGGATTTAGTATATTTTCAAACTAGATCATTTCTTAAATATTAATTTCTCAATCAAATATTTCATCAAATTCATTTGTGTCTCGGGTAAGTGGGTTGGTTGTAAATCTAATAAACGGCACGATGTTTTCTTAAAATATAAATATATAACATAGCACCATGGATGCAATGATAAGAAATGAATAATAAATAATGTCAAGTTGGGGATTGACTGCTGGTATACTAGGATCATCTATGTATTCATATTTGTCGTTAATATCAACAGAAATAACAGCTTCATAAATTATAATAGATGGAAAATAAAATAATTGCGCAGCTGCCATAAATTCATATTCAAAACAATCACAGTTCTATATATAAAATATATCACTTTATTGGATTAATGTATCATCAAAATCATCGTAAAAAGCATTGAGTTCATCAATAATAGCATATTAATATGGAGAATAATATTATCAAAATGATACTGTGGTCGCCAAGCCAACTTTGATTTCAAAAAATACTAACTATTTCAAAACTATTTTTTGTATTAATTTTAACTATATATTAACTCAATGTTTAGTAGCGTCTCCTTTCTATTTTATTACTTCTTCTAACCTTTTGGGCATAGAGTCAATCAAATGATTGATGATATCTAACGAGATTTACTCCAACGCCCTCTTTACTTCTTCATTTAATAAGTCATATGTGGTACATTCTTCAGGGGAAATGTTTGACTTCAGTGGATTCCAGCAGTGAAAAAGTGGATTTAAGTCTGGACTCATTACTGGAAAGCGATAGAGCTCAATGTTGTTAGCAGTATAAAAGTTTTTCATATACTTACTAAAATGTGTCGGGGCGTTATCTTGTTGCAACTTCAAGTTATGCTATTAAGTGATGGAAGTGTAACTTGTCTGAGAACTTAAGAATTGACAATTGAATTCATGGTCGTACCGCACGGCATAAACCATAACGGACCCTTATATCTATAGCTAATCGTACTATAGATCATGCACGAAAACAGTCCATATTTTACACTTCGAGAAAATACTTCGGATTCCACTCGTCTTTAGGTGTTCTGAGCACTCTACTCGCTCGATTTGCATAGCATTTTGAGCGATACTCATCGGTATACTAAAAAGTTCTCCAATATTCAATTGGTTGTTTCAGGTTCATTCGAGCAAAGTTCAAACTTTCCAATTTATGCTTTTCGGTAAGTTTTGGCTTTATCTAGCAACATAGAAGCTTAAACTGAATTTGGCCAGGAGACGAGATACCGTTGTTAGAGACATGGAAATTCCACGAAGGGCTTAGTATTTTTCAGCTATGATTCGTCGAGTTTCGAATCTATGGCTCTGGCGATATTTAACAACGCGAAAATCTCAGCTTAGTCAAATTTTCTGACACTATTATCGGCATGAGAAGCTTCTAGCTTGCCTGTAACTTCAAAGTGCTTAAAAATGGAATAAACAGTTTGGAGACTACATTGAAGGCAACAAGCAATGTATTTCTTGGTTGCAACAGTTTGTGATTCTGTTTCTCACATTCTCATCATTATGCGACGCTCTTGTATTGTGATCCGTCGGCTTCGTGTGTGCTTCGTCATTTGAAGGATGAAGTGAAAAAGAAATGAACCGCAGAATTAATTGAATATGTTATAATTAGCATAAATACAGTGATTTAATTTTCAAGCGCAATTATTACATAAACATTTGTTAAAATCAAAGTTGGCTCGGACACCACAGTACATTACGTGAAATAACACTTAAAAACTCATATTTATATGCTATTTCTTCATAAGATAAGACATTTATTGGTGGTATATGTGGTTATGATTATTTAGTATCGTAAAAAATTATTGATGTAATAATAAAATAAACTTATATGGCTTCAAATTCAATATAATCGTGTTTAGGAGGTATTTCTGGCTATATAGTTTAATCAGAACAGCAAATTTAAAATATTGAAATATATAATTCATAGATTAACAGTAATTCGTTAAATAACGTGTGGGCTGGTGGAATTGTTGGATTAATTACATAAAGCTCAAACATAATAATATAGAATGTGATCAATAAAAACAGTAATATTTCGTCTTAAGTATAGAATGTGTATATCGATTAACCTTGTAATAGTGTTGTTGGAGGAGCTATTGGTATGATATCTGTTTCGAGTGCTTAATTACTTGATATTAACATAATAAATGTCAACTTAACCTCTTCTGGCTACATATATTATGTTTCTTCCCTGGTAGCAACCATTTTGACAAATTCTAGCTCTAACTTAGTTTAAATTATGAATTGTGTGATTTAGTCAGTCAAAATTTGGTATTCTGGTACATATAATAATGTTGGTTTTGTTTTAGAAATATAACAACCATCTACAGTTAACAATTTCCATTGCAAGTACGTTCATGACCGGAATCTCAACCGTGAACGGAGTATAGATCCCGAACTGCTCGAACATTCAAGCGACTGTTGTTAATGGCGCGTACGTCGTTCCGATTAACGGGTGCTGATGTGAGAATATTATTAGTTATTAGATACATATTTCAATTTACCATAATAATAATAATATTTATACATAATAAGTGGTATACCATTATAGTTCGGATTTTCAAAATGCTTAGAAAAAATGAAAAAATTATTTTCACTTCAATGTGGGTGAGCCATCAGTGATTATGCGCAGAAATGCGCGATTTCATCTTGGTTTGGCAGCATCGCTCACCATACTACCATTATTCTTTTTAATTTACATAAATATATGATTGTATGTTATAATTTACAACGAGCGAATCATAAAAATTCATAAATAAATATAAATAAAACGAATTTAATAATCTTATTATTATATACTATATTCTCCTTGTTAAAGTGGGGTTGAGGTTCATCTCTGTTAAAGGGGATACACGCTTCCTAGACCACTGTTTCTGATTTCCGGCATTTCAGTCTAAACTATCATAATTGTACTGTAACATGACTGACGTGTTTGAAGTGAAATTATATATTTTAATTAGTTTATCTTCTATATGAGTAGTAATATTATATATAAATGAAAACTTATTCGAATCGATAATCTATCCAATATATGATATTAAATGAATAAATCACGTGCTTTAAATTATAGGGCTACATATACTATTCGAAACTGTTTTCTATATGTTAAATATTATAATTATCAAATCATGTTATTATATTATCAAATTTATAAATATTAAATATTCATTATATTTTTGAGTTATTGATATCATTAGGAGAATATTGGATTTTGTTTGTCTATTAGCACAACTATATTATTTATTTATCAACTTAAAACTTGAAATAGGATAGAGATTTCTCTAAAAGTTATATTAATTTAAATTTTATAGTAATCGTTCTATGATCATAAATGCTTGCCAAAAATGGGATTCAGTTGCCACTTCACTAAATGAAGAAATCGTCAAAGTTTGTAACATACAATTATTCATTGCGCTTATTATCAAGCACCCTAATTTTTATGAGTTGAACGTACCAAAACCCAAAATATTACCAAATATAATACTCTAATCTCGAACCTAGGGGTAGTGAAGTGTAAATATAAAATATCAGTTTTACTCACAGTTATAAATACTCATAAGCTCGCGTTTCCTCCTCATAAATAGCTTCTAGCTCGCACAAAAATTTGTCTATAAAAAGCCTTTTTGCTAAAGAGATATAACATTATTAAAGTTATGGAACGTCAGCTTAACTCTCCAATCTAGTTGGTTGATTTTCATCTTATTTCTATTCATTTGAATTTATGCAATATTGAAAATTGTAACTATACTACTAATATTTGTAACCTTGCCTATTTGCTATCAAGTATCATGTATATCGGCTTTTAACCTAACTTTGTTGATGATGTGACATCACTACAAATCCATACTAGTATATTATTGATTATTTTATCCGAATACGTTTATCAATTTGTCTGTGACATTTAAGTATAGTTTAGTATGCTTGTTAACTTTTTTATTAATTTTGTTTGTAAATTTTTTAGTTTACAATTTGAATTTTAATTTATTTTTCGTTATATTTGCTAATTATTTCCAAATATTAGAAATTGCATCTAATTTGTGAACAAAAATAGCTATAGATTATTTATTGGAATTTGTCATCCGCATTAGAAGTGGCAAAATATTTTAATATATAATTACTCACATAGTAAACAAGAAAAAGCAATTCCACCTCCCATAACTGTAGTTTATAATTGTGTTGGCTCCAATTAGTTCTCTGCTAAGATGTATGGTTCTTCATCTATTTCTCCTAATATTTCTATAATACTTTCAATAGAAATATGATTATCAGAAGCAACTATGTCTAATATTTCATCAAGATTGTTTTAAGTGGTAGATGATACTGATGATTCAAAATTGTATCTGACAAATGTGTCTTATTCATCGTTAGTATTGTTAGTATTGTGATTTTAAAGTGGGGATAGATTTTGAATGTAGTTGTGACTGACATCAACATGTATTAGCTCTTTTAATTACGCGAGTGCCTGTATATTTTGTATTTTATTGTGGGCTAAATATGCTGTTTCTAGCTAGTGCAAGTAGCTCAGCACTGATATGTCAACGATCATGTTTCTAGTTACCCATAATTTCTTTAAGTATTTTATACTGTATATCGGTGATATATCAACAAGTTTGTTTTCTCGTAGGTCCAGCTCGCGAATATGTTTCAAATTATAGAGTATTTGAATATTTTAAATATTATTTTTGTTCAAGAATAGTTTGTCAAGATATTTTAAATATGATATTGCATTTATATCCTATAATTGGTTCCAGCCCAAATTCAGTTCAGTTAGGTTCGATAAGTATTTTAGAGCGCTTATATCGCTAATCTAATTATATTCCAAACTGAGGACTTTCAATTAAGTTAACTATTGTAAGTTTTAAATGGATGTAATTTTGTTTTCATTCAGATTCAATTCGGTAAGGTTTTCTTTTAAATAAGAAATATTTTTAATTTTGTTAATCTTATTGTAATTCAAAGTTAAATGTTTTAAATAGGTAAAATGCTTAAAACAGATGTTATATAACTCGGAATTACATATCTCGAGATAATGCAGATTTCGTAATTAGCTGTAATTAGGAAACCAATGAGAGCTGGAATATAATATTCGCAGACTCTTTAAATGCACAGGTGCACGCGTGAAACGCACTTATTTACAATTAATTAAAGTTAATTATTAAATATCAAGTTATTCAACGAAGTCAAACGACTTTACAGTCTCATATTAAATTTCCAAAGAATTATTATGTATTCTATTTTAATAAAAGTCTATAGTAAAATTTAAAGTCTGATTTGTTATGAATTTTTTAAATTTAGTTAGTTATGGCATTGAAGTGGCAAAATAATCTAAAATTAAATAAATATAAATCTAAAATGGAATTTATAATCATTTTATCATGATGTCGTTTATAATTATGTTATTTCCAGTCAATTCGTCCCACAAAATATCAGAATTAGCTAATCTTACAGAATATAGTGGGTTACCTGCGAGTTCACTATCTTTATCCGGAAACTACAGTAGTATTTGACAGGGTTTTCCAATTAGCTCACTAATAATATTGAAATCAAAGGGTAACACAACAGTTTCGTTTGGAAGCCACATTCGCGGGTCTGTATCAAAAATAATATTTTAAGAAATGCCACCAGATTAAATGATAAGAATAACGGGACGTTTGCTGATTATCGTTGATATTCCTACATTAATAATTTGAAATTGACCTTAAAAATTACCCTTGGAATAGAAATACTACATTTTTTAAAGTACCCATCTGTATCCCATTACACATGTAAAGTTGTTAAATGATTAAATGTCCCATCTAAGATACTCATCAGAATTATTTTGGGGTCCATTAAAATCTTATGTGAAACTCCAGAGATTTTGCGATGTAATATGTTGCCATTTAGCTTCTTTTAACGCATTGCTGTATGTTGAGTAATTACCCAGAATATATGAATTTGAATAATCAAATGCAGACGATTCTCCTGTAGCGATGGTATATTTAGTCTGCTGTCTCACATAGTTAATAATAATCGGATCATGTTTATCAGGGTCGAATGTTCCGTAGTCGTTTGCATTTGTGTATAGTGCGTCGTTGTGAAAACCAATGCGTGCAGTTCTAGAGTACGTGTATGCGTCTTTGTCTTATAATGGGCTTTATCCAACAAGAATGTAAGCGTCGCTTGGTTTTCTTACCATTATTTTAATTTATTGGTCTAAGTGTTCAAAATATTAGTTTCCAATTTATAGTACTGCTTATTCGTAGCTAGCGCGTCCTTCCAAGCCGTCGAACACAGAATTGTGCATTTCTCCCCACGGGCCGATGAATCCGAATTGAACTCCGATAATTATGTTCTTGTTCGCGTTCAAAACGTTAATTATTTGCATTTGATGCGTCAAAACCGTTTGAATATCATCGGGCTCTGGTCTGCCTGTGCCATCAAAATTATATCGCCTTGAGTCCGTTCTCTCTTATTTTGGTGAGAGCGCGGTGCAGCTCATTCATCTTTTACTCAGGAATTTATTAACTGTTTTTAAACTGTTCCAAATTGAATTGAACGAAGAGAACGGTTCCGAACACCTTGAAATCCTAATTAAGAGGAACGTAGTGAACTGAATTCTCGTCCCTCCACGTTGTGAGGAGCCAGTCCAAAGAGCCGTTCGCGAAATTTTCGGAGTCCTGGAGAACGTGCCAACCGCGCTCAGGATTGGCAAAAGGCTCTTAAGACTCCTTGAAATGCACCATATGAGGTTTATGTGTAAGAAGCACACACAGGACAATAATTAATGTTGCTAATATGAGTGAAACTGATATGCCGATAATCCAGCATTTTTTGCTTGACTTACATTTCTTAGTCTTAAACTGATATAAAGTCATTAGAAGCGGAACGTTTTTAAAAGGATAAATATATTATTAACTTACAACTATTAGATGTAATGTTTTGAAAATATTTATGATATTTATGATACAAATCTGCAAATCTTAATGAAATGTATTTTACAAATCACATTGTATTGTATACTGATGTTATTTCTTCTTTATTAACATTACCAAACATGTATATTTAAAATCTCTCTGATTCATTCCAAACAAATATTAAATATATGTAATTATATACATTATTATAATTACTTACACAACCTCAAAAGATATTTTCATAGGATATTGATAAATTGTCACATATCACATCACTGGTGGCTAAAATTGATAGTTTTATGGTCCTTGACTCTATTAGCTTTGAAATAGATTTTATCCTTAGTTCTGCTGATATTGCGCATTTGGATATTATATTTATTAATTTACCTGATTTGGGTACTGATTATGAAAGAGTTGTTAATTAGGAATTTAAGGTCTTTGATATTAAGGCTAATATTGTTACTATTAGTAAGGTAAGTTATTAGTAAATATTTTGTCTGTTGTTGGAATTGTTGATGAAAACTAGTTACTTGGAATAAATGGTTGTTAAATTGGAGTTTATGGGTTAAACCAATTCTGATTTTGATATTATGGAATTTGTGGAGTTTAAAAAGGGTTTTAAGCAGGTTAATAATAATTTTGAGCTTAAAATGTTTGTTGTTGATTATTGTTCATTTAAGGTTACATTTGGTATCTTTAAGGTTATATTTATGGTTAAGTTTAATAAAAAGGTTATCGAGGCATGTATTATTGAATTGGAATATTTTGCGGTCTCTAATTTTAGTAATTGGTTCGATTTTAATATTACTGCTACGCTGAATATTGTAGTTACTCTACATTTTCTTGATACCTGTTTTAGTAATTGTTTCTAGGTTAGAATTGTTGTTGGTTCACCTAATTGATATTTTAATAAGTCGCTGGTTGTATATTTTATGATCTAAAATCAGGCCCATTATGGTATTACCACTGTGTATCGTCCATTTAATAACACGGATCGACTTAATATCTGCACTAATAAATATCACCCGAATAAACACGAACAATAAACTTCATTTTGTCCCAATCTTTTATCTAACATTAGCACACTCTTTTAATTTATTCTCTACATTTCTTTAGATAATTTTCTTATCTGTCTGGGGTTTTTGGAATTGTGACTATGAAATACTAAGACATGTTAGAGGTGGAAAAGAATATTTGTTCTAGAGATTTACTTGTATTAATATAAATATCATTTTATAAATAAATAAAGTGGTAAATATGGTATTGTTCTCTCACTAGTAATATATATTATAGTTTTGTTGATCTTAGGGAGCATGCTATGGCTGGAATTGCTATTGATATTGTTGTATATTTGGTTGATAATTCTACAGTTATGGATTCTGATATGGATTCTATGAATTTTGATATTACAATTACTATTAAAAATTATTGTGTGGTTAAAATATTGGATTTTGTATTTGTGAGGGTTAATTGTATTGTGGGGCTTAATATTGTGTTTGAGGATATTGTTATTATTGCTAATAGTTTAGGTTCATTGGTTAATTTATAGGTAACATCGGTTAGTTGTAATTTTAGTTCATTGGCAACTACCTAATAGGATTAGGAGTAAATGGTTAATTATAGTTTTGATTTATTGACAATGGATTTAACGATTAAACAGGTTGATTGTAATTTGAGAATTAGTTCTAATTTTATTGATAGTTTTAAAATTGATTTTAGTTTTGGTATTAATTCGGATTGAAGTTATTTTAGTTATTCATTTGATATGAGTTCCTTATAGGCATTTAGTTCTAGAAGTTGCTCAAAAATGGATTCTGGTTCATATTTGGTTAAAATCGCGGGTTCTAAAAATTCGGTTAGAAATTATTGTTCTACCCTCCAAATCTCATTACATTTTATTGCTAATAACTGTTTTGGAGCGGATTGAAGTGGTTCGGGTTAAATTCAACTTCATCTTCTTCTTCGTATTCAGTTTCTTCGGTTTCTTCTGATTCGGAACTTAGTTGCGGTTAAATTTGTTTTTTCGTCTAGTTTATTTGTTTACTTTGTTAGTTATTTGATAATTAGTTTTAATTGCTGTTGTTCATATTATTATTCATGTTTTAGTTTGGTCTAATATTGTTCGGTTTTTAAATTTGCTGAGGAGATTAAACTTTATTATCATTCTTTTTATTTGGGGTTTGTGCGTTTGTTTATATATGTTAATTATTTGACTCCTTTATGTGGGTCTAATACGTTGGTTAACTTTTTGGGACATTGAAGTCTAAGTGCGAGTTATTTTCAAAATATACCTAAGTGGGCTTGCGCTAATCGTGATATAGCTCGTCGGCTGCTTTCTACTGCTCGGACCTCAAATCAGGCTGCTGAAAATTAATCCAGTCCTATGTGCTCTGAAACTCATTCGTTTTCTATATTTTGAAATTGGATCGCACATTCATATTCTGAACTTTTTCCTTCACATCTTCAATAACACCAAATGTTACACGAACATACACTTAACCTTTGTCCCTGTTTTTAATCTCACACTAGCAACAATCACGAATTAATTACTTAGCAGCAGAAACAGGTATGCCTAGAGGTAACGTAACAACATAATAGTCTACTTGAATATTCATTGGAGTGAATAATTATAACTAATAGAATAATTATAATGTAATTAATGCTGTCTAACACACCAATTAACTATAAAATATATTTGAGAATATTTTTAATAATTCAGATATATGCTCAGATTACGAATAAGGCTTACTTTTTCACTTGTATTTGGTGCGTCCATTCCATCCTGTAGTTACAATAAATTTCTTGAAGCTTTCAAGATCGAGTTGTTCGTTTAGGCCAATAAGTTCATTAGTAGAATCGTCTATTTCGAGTATTTTGCTAATTTGTGTAATGTCTTGTTTGTTTATTTTGCCTTTATCAGCGAATTCGTTGAATAGTGTTTCAACAAGTGCGTTTTAAATCAAATCTTATGCTTGAACTTGATTGGTTTATGCTTCTTTGTATTCTTGAAAGTTATATCCGACTCTGCGAGCGAGGTCGATGAATTGGTTGAGTTATAGTGAATTTGTGTTGTATGTTTTGAATTTGCGGATAATTTGGATTTGGTTTGCGTTTTCGTTTTTGAAGATGTGTAGTGCGTTTTGTATGTTCATTTGTTGATATTGGTTGTACAGGGTTGCTAATTTTGCGTTTCTTTTGAATTCGACGAATGAGGTGTTATTTTGTTGAATAAACTGCTTGATTGCGTTTTGTGATTTGAAGATGCTCTGAAACACACTATTTTTATCGAACAATACTGCGAATGGCGGATTCGTTTCGTAGAAATACACCGCGTCTTTCAGCATCTGACCTTAAAGTTCGAATATGGGTATATTCTTCAAGTTTATATCCAGGTTTATTTGAAATAGATTTGGTTCGGCCTTGATTTATATTTGATGGCCCAAGAACGAATTATTTTATATCTCCTGAATGTTCACATTAAATTAAGATAGTTTCAGCATGAACTGCTTCACGTCAAAACACTCAAACTACAACTCCAAATCCTGATTTTGCAACTCAAACAATTAAAAAGCAAATTTTGTACTAAGGGCATCGAATCTCTTCAACGGTATATCCAAATCCGAATCTGATACGATACAAAATACATGCTAGCTCAGATTCACTGCTAACTAGGCGACAAATCGCACCAAATCCTGACCAAGGGATATAAATGCTATTTGGTGCGTATTAGGAGGAATCAAATACTTCTAGTTGTTGTACACCAACATATCCTAATGAATAAAAGGTTCACATTACTAATCCGAAGTACTCAACTCAAAACTAAACAAATTTCGAGCTAAAAGCTCCTAAATTATCTTATCCGTGTTACTACGAAGCTTAGCAAGATTTGAACCACCAAAAAAGAACAAAGCTCGCTCAGTAGGCACTGAAACGCAAGAAATGAACAATGAACCAGGCTCATACGGATTTTACAATACAAAATAATTACTGGCGGGGTCACGAGTCGTTAGTAAGTACCGATCCGAATTCACAATCAACGGATTCATCAAAAACTACTTGGACATCTGCAAATAATCACATGATGTTGGTACATTTTATACTTACACGGTACTATGCGCAATATTACTTTTTGCTAGTTTTTCAGAATTTCGCGCATTAACTGTTCGAGATAACTTTTAATTTACGTGCTTATAGATATATAATTCAATATCTGGATAATGAGACAATACTGTGTCGAATAGATTTTATACTTCCATTTTGTGGAGCGGTATTATTTATGTTATTAATTAAAATACATTATACTAGATGATTATGTTGTTTAAAACTTCACTCAGCGCTTTTTGGTTTGTAGAATATATCATCCATAATTACTTCAAATTCTTCTTTGCTGACACTGTGTTTGATTTGGTGTTTTTCAGTCAGTGCATCAACTTGATTTTTGGAGATACCTTCCTGTTCAGCTAGAAGGATGAGGTCCTCCATTTTTAGGCGTCCAGTTTGTCCTTCATAAAGATCAAATTATTTTAATATTAGTTCTTTTCTCATTTTAATAAGAAATTCATTTTTCTCTACTGCTGTTTTACAGTTACGGTTTATTTCCATCGCCTTGGCCTGGAAGGAGATCGTCTGCATGTTTGAGAGGTTTTGGAGTGAAATTTGCTTCTCGGCGCTTAATTTCTTCATTTCAATAAGAACAGACCTAAATTTTTGATAATCCAGAGGTTTGTTCATCTCAGCTTCAGCACATTTGAATGCTAATTCGAGATTTTACAGGTTGAGCTTGAGCCTTGAAATTGTGATAACGGTACTTTCAAAGCTTATAAGGTTATGCTCTTATCTGTCACTAAAGAGCTTCCTGTATTTAGCTTCGTCCTCGTTGGATTTATCGAAATATTAGATCCCTAGACACTTCATAATCGTTACGAAATCCTCAAAGCCGAACTAAGTTTTTTACAGAGCACGCGTGGTCTGCTCAAGTTTAGATAAATTTAGGTCCATTTACTTAGCAATCATCCTCAAATCGAATTCAGTAACAGACCCATTACTCTGTGACTCGTTAAAGATATGTTTCAAATCAACATCTTCTTTTTCAATTTTCTCAGGCTGTTTCGTTACCAGTATTTTAACTTCCGGTGCGGATTCTTTGGGGGTTTTTCTCCAGATTTTGTGTGTAATTTTAATTTGTTTCTCATTCATAAATAAGCGTTGATTCCTAAATCCGTTGATTTTCGCCTATTTTTGTTACAAAACATTATTTTGTAACTTTTATAGTTAATTTACCATGTGTAGATTAACTAAATCGTTTATTGAGTAATCTAGTGAAAGCTGTTGGTTATCTTTGTATGCGAATAATTTATTCTTGGAGATTTTGGCAGCCATTCCAAATATGTTGTTTTCATCGAGCGCGCATCCGAATTATTCGGCTCCTATTTTCTTTAGTTTGTCTTGAATTTGTTGTTTGAGTGTATTTTGCAGTATGATGATCACCTCGAACCCACATTGTTGTAATTCTTTTAACTGTTGTACTATTTCAACTGTATCCTCGCGTGTGTTGAAGAAGTAGACGCAGAATGAATTCGACTGTATTGGTTTAATCATTTGCAATCTGACCCCGTAGAAGTACAGGTATTCTGTTTCGTAGTAGCAAACGTGCACTTGAATCGGATCAACGAAGCGTTCAGCGAATTTGAAGAGTGTTTTGTAGTTATTTCCGGTGTCCACTTGTTACGGCTCAATTTGCTCGTACTCTATTTTTTAATTACTCTTCACCTTCTCCTTGGTTAGTTGGTATATGCAGTATGTCATCTCAGTGGTGTCATTGCATTGTTGTATATTGGACACGAAGTTCACGCGGTCGGCGAACGCTGTTCTCCAGAGCACTTCAGCGTAGTTTTTGTGCAAAACGTTCTGGATTCCGACGACGACGTAAAAGTACTCGGGAATGAACGCACAACGCTGAATATTTAGCTCCAAAAGTGAGTTCTAATTGAGCTGAATGAAGATGAAGTACTACTGACCAGTGTACGGCTTGTTCTTAATGCAATAGTTGTATTTCTTTTATTCTATTTAGATGTACTTATCAATTATCATTTACGTGAAGCCAGGAGGCTTTTGCTTCTAAAATATGAGCTTGATCCAGTTCTTGGCCTGAATTTCTGCGTACAGCTCGTCCAAAAGCTCCACAAAGTGAACCTTGCGCACAGACTAGAACACACCCAAACCAAATATTATGTCACCGTCAATCAGCATAATAATATGGTTGCAATTCCTACTCTGCATATTCTAAAAAAGAAAATAACTTCCAGTGCAATTCACCAAATCAAACTGCTCACTATTTGCAGTCAGCTTCATTTTCGAATAATACTCGCACACTCTTATACTATTCTACTCCGGAGTAAGATTTGATATCCTCAAATCGCTTGGAACCCCAGCTATCAGTTGCAATGCAAAAAATTCATTTTCTTTCTTCATAAATATATACTTACCACTATTAATCTTTTGCAACATTTGCCCCATATATTTAATTCCGGACATTTGTGAAGTGGGTGGTTTATATTTATGCCAAATATTACATAGGATGGACAAAAATGATTAATTATTTAATGAAACTTGTACAACACGCTCATTTCTACATTAAATAATTCATTGCATTGAAAATACCATTATATAAAAGTATTGAATTCATATTGCGGGTACAAATAAAATCAGGTAATGCAACTGAAGTTAAATAATCAATATGAAGCTAATAGGTAGATCAAGTTTTTAATCTAGTAGTTAATCTAGTAGTTCAAAATCAATAACAATAAATATTTGCTAGAATTAATTGCGTATAATAATATCACTTTGCTCCTTAGCAAACTTATTATTAATTCACATTATAGTAGTCCATAGAGTTGAGATTATTTATTGTTTAGAAACCCAAATGCTCGTTTACAGTTTTATGTGAATCCATTGGAGTAAACTAATACAAATTGAAACTTTAAAGTTTAAACAATTCAATAATACAAATATAAAAAATAATTAATTATTATATTTACGATCTTTTTCAATCAATCAATGTAAATACTGCGCAGTAATAAAATGAAAATTTGGGATTGCATATGAAACGAATTACAAGCTTGATAACTTTCCAAATAGTATTAAAATAATTTAACTTTAGAACTACATAAATATCACTTTCCCTCTTGAAGCCGAATGATCATCGCAATTTACTTGGAGCACAAAAGATCCATCGTGTTTGTGTGAACCGTTTATTACAATTATAAATCTGTTAGTCTTTAATTAGTATACTTTAATCCTTCAATAGTTCCTCGAACTGAATTCAAAAGTTGTATCAAGTCCATATTCACATGATCACACTCTACAAAATTTTCAAACACCTTCTTAAGTTTTCCATCAGGTTGGAGCTCATCAACAAAACTTGAAGCGTTGATCACTGAAGTTGAGAAGTGATTAGCTGGAGATGATGTAGTAGTTTTCTAATTTTCTAAAAATGGTAGGTCTATGAGGTCGTTAGAAGTTGAAATAGGGCTTATTTGTATTTTTGTTGCTACTCGAGGCCCAGGATGTGCGGACGTACATAAAGATAAACGGTTCTTATTAGGAATAGTTGGAAGTAAACTCATTAAATTTTTGGAGCGCTGAATACCATGGATATCAGTTGATAGGCGAAGCTATTTCTATTTATTGAGCATTTAAAGTGGTATTTACATCATTCTTAGATATATTGTATATAGCTTCTTTATTATACAAATTATTAGTAATTGACCAAATATAGTGTGAATTACGTGAATCTGAAAAAATTGATTGTTTTAAGAAACTTGGCAGGAACCGAGATAGCAATATGAAACTGCTATTTTAACTCACTAAATCTCACTTGATTTGTGTTCTAAAAATAAAATGACTCACTTAACTGTAACCTTATCATCAGTGTCATTTGTGTTCTAAAAATATAGTAATGCAGATTATTGCAATTTATAAATGAAATCTTATTACAATTTCATAATATAATAATGAATAGGTTTAGAAAGGAAAGGAGATGTGATGTCTTCATAATAATTATAAATACTATAATTCCTAGTTATACTATATTCCTTAATTATAGTATTACTGGATCTTTTAACACTTATAACAACTTTTATAATAAAAGTATAAATTTTAAGATATTTTCTCACCTTGGAGTTTTTACTTCCTTGACTTAATTTTTCAATCTAGCACCGGTCATTTAGCAGATAGTAACAAATTGATCAAAATTAATAGAGTCCGGATTGATGTTTGCAGTTTTAAGGAAGTTTGGGCTTACGAGTTATCCATCATTTTCGGCGAGTATTTGATTCAGTAAGGTTAAATTGAGCAGGTTATTCACCATTTTGGCGTTGAATGCTTGTACGAATAGTGATTTCTCGTCGATGTCAGTTGTGAATGATTTTGTGGCGTCTCTTCTAATTTCTTCTGGTTCCTTTTGGCTGAATGAGAGCATTTGCCCTGCGTTATTCGGCTGGAATTCCGATTCTTCTTCTGCCTCGCCTTTATAGTTGAGTTTTCCCATATAAAGCGCGAATTCTTCGTAGTCAAGTTCTGTTGAGGCTTCCATGTTCAGTTAAAGTGCGTCTAAGTTTAATTTTTGGAATTGACACAGTTGTTTGAACTGGTCAACTCTTATTTTGTTGTTTATCGCGTATTTGTTGAACAATTTATTCAGTTGAACGTTTACCTGGGCTTGATTTACTAGATCTTGGTTAAAAACGGCTATTGAGTCCTGAGGAACCAGTTTTGGGTAGTTTTCAGGTTCTTTTGGTGCTTCTTTTGGCTTTGTTATATTTATTTTTGGTGGTTCTTCTTCTTCTTTTTGCAGTTCAAGTTGGAGTTTTTCTTGGAGATCTTTGTTTTGAGAATCTGTTATTTTGAGTGCTTTTCCGAGCAGGCTATTTCCTTTGAATTATTCGTAGTTTACAATTGGTCCGTCGGTGCTTTAAACGTTGAGGTTTTTCGTGGACGCGAAGTATTTGCTTTGTTTGTACTTTTCAGCGAGTTCTCTGTTTTTGTGTCTGATTCCGAGGAACGTGTCCAACTATTTCGCGTCTGTGTAAACTGAGTTCATCTTCTCCACTCCATCAAATAAAAATATAAGGGAATCCGTTTTCAGATTTGATACCTGAAGCGCTTTCGTGAAAACGTTATTCTGGTCCAGTGAGATTCCGAACCCTATCAACGGGAACTTCTTCAGAACCAGTTAAATATTCCCTTCCCACACGTTCTGCATTACCAGCAAGACTTTACAGTTGTACTTGGAAAACTTTTAAATGAACGGGAGCTGCTCCTCGAATACAACACCCCGAGGAGACATGAAGCACACGCAGAAGTCGTCAAAATCGCCGATTTCCAGTTTGCGGTTAAAGAGAATGCGCACACCGTAGAAACTCCACTCCAAATCCTAGAACTGGAGAAGTGGAATCTGGAATTCAAGATCGTACTTTTACAAGAAACGCCTGAACTGGTAGAAATCGTAGCCGAAATCTACACGGACAAGAGGCTTTTCGTAGTCGGGCTTCAGCTTCGGATCGCATATTATGAGTCTGTTTATCATCGCCTAGTTGGACTTCTGCTTTTACAATAGCTTGTACTAGTCTTCGTTAATCGGCTGCTCGAACACAAAATACAGAAAATTCTACGTTAATTAAGCTGAAATGAGCTCGTCATCGTCCACAAAATTCACCTTATACTGTTGGTAAGCCTTTCCAGTAACAGCCTTGAAATTCTTTTAAGAACAACCCTTAACCAACACAACCGGAAATATGATCGAACTCTACATATTACCAATAACCTGAATATTCTACTCCAATAGCGGAGACGTTGCCTATAACATCACAAACAATATCATTTTCTGATTCTCGTACTTTACAGGATTCTACAGATAATGAAGCTTCTAATTCTAAAATATAATGTAACCGTCAGAATTAAATTGATAACTTGCATTCTTTTGAAGTACAAGCTTCTATTCGGTTAACTCAACAGTGAATAAACTTAAACGCTGCATTTCAGCAACAATAAAGAGACTTAACTATATGGTATCGACTCTCTGCATCGTTTTCAAGAATCCAACAAAAACTAAGGCTTGAATATCAGGGAGAACAACAAGTGTGCCTACATTACAAGCATCATTATATGGATTATCGAGCGTAAGAATATTTTCATTTTGTTGTTTTAGAAGAAGGGTTTCTCCGTTAATTTCAATTGGGTGTTTTAGTATTTACTGTTTAATTTCTTTAATATCAAACGAATCGGGAATATTGCTGTAATTTGGTTGTGTGACTTAGTCTAGTGTGGCGGTTCTTGCGATAATTCTCTCTTATTTTATTAAAACGAGGTGTTTAACTTGTTTAAACTGCCTTAGAACCTAATCTTGGAGTTTGATAGCGTTTTACATATTTTGCGTGAGTGGTGTGGTATGAATGATAAATTTAATTAAAAGATTATAATTGTGCTCACCATCCTTCTATAACATTTTCTGGTTCTAGTTCGCCAATGCTTGTGACAATTTCGTTTTTGCAGATTTGTTTGATATTTTTCATGAGTTCTTTCATGCTTTGTAGTTTGATGTAGATTTCGTCTTTCTTTTCGTTTACAGCTGGGTCTTTTTCGAAGTAGCTTAACCACCTCATCGCGCTTGCTGTCATGTTATTTAGCAAATGTTGGACGAAATATCGCTTCAAGCTGTTTGGAAGGTTTTCGTACAGTGAGAATTGTTTTTCTTTTATTAACCCTTTGATGGCCGTCATATCTTCAACGCGAATGGCTTGTTCAAGGACGTTTATTTGTTGATTGACCGTTTCAGCGATGAACTATTTTCTGTTCAGTTCAATTTGAGATTTTGAAACTTGGGCTGTTATTTGCTGAACTTGGACCATTTGTTGGTTTTGTTGGTTGATTTCAGTTGAGTCCTTGAGGGATTGGGAGATGTTTTGAATGATTGGGATGAGCTCTGATTTTTGGATTAGGGTGCATTTTAGGGTCGAGGATTCAATTTGAATTTGAATATCGAGAATTTAGTTTTGGAGGCGCATTGTGCAGGAGGAGTTTACAAGTTGCTTCTTGTCCTTGAGGGTGGTTTTGGCCTCGAAGATCTCAGCTGTGGTGCCCCTAGCTAACAAGTACACCGTGGTGTTTAGTTATTAGAATATGAATAACTAATCGGCTGGAAGAGAGGATTTGAGCTGGTACACGATGTCGAAGGTGTCATTGAATACGAAATTCTAGGTTTCAGTCGAGACGAGGACAAAGTCCTTAGAGCTCTGTATGCGTTCGATGTTCATGTTTGTGGTGAAAACTTCTCGGGTCTTCCTCTCCTTCAAGTTGTAGCTGAATAACTTCTCATTCGTTCTGTAAATCAGATTCTTGGAGAAGTACACGCACTCTGAAACATCGAAATTAATCTAGTCGAATGAAGTCTCAAAACTAACCGGGTCTATTTGCGCTAATCTAGTGTTGTCCAAAAGAAAAGCGCGATTACGCACACAAATCATCTTAGTTGGGATGTACTCCAGATCCTTGGTGTTCTACTACTCCAAAATAAAATCTGTCTCCGTTGGCTGAGATAATTTATACGAATAAACGCAAGAACCAGCACACATAATTATTACGTCCGAGCAAGCGTCAAAGAAAGATACTTCTTTGTGCTTCAATTACATTTAAGCTAATTGAGAACCGGTTTATTTATCAAAAACAAACATTAATCCAAGATTTGCTGTTAATATGAACTTCTTATGAAATATTGACTTCATGTACATGAAGTGGCATTTATTTATTTTATCTACATTAAAAATATATATGAATTATAAAAATAAAACATCCATTTCAATATTATTAATTTATAAACATATACATAATAATGTGTGTGTACAGCTCTGAATCGAACGGTTTTCATTTCTACTTGTTCAAAGTTACCTGTTAAAAATTCTTAACTGTTGAGCAATACTCCGATTTAACATTTAATTTGATATTATTTATAGTTTTGTAGTTTCATAGAAATTCATATTGCAAATTTGAATTGATTTCATTCCACAGGTTACCACCACATCATCATATTTATTGCCTTCGCCATATCTTATCCGTCTTTTTGAGTACCTGTAATACCAAATTCAATTTTTTCGATTCCTTAATCTGATCTGAATGTTAATGTTAAGTATTGCGTGTTTTTATGGAACAGTTTTTGTAATGAACAGTCTAAAATTTATTTACTTCCTATGACCAGTTATTATTTCTTGAAGCGTTGCTTAAATACTAAAGAAACTCCAACTTGTTTTTAGTTTTTCTTTTTAGCTTCCTTGGTCATTAGTTTACAGAAATGAAGTTCATAAAATGTTTTTTGTTTTATTTTATGTGTTTTTTCTATTTCGATAACTGATTCTAATTAATTGAACAACTGTTTTAGTAAGTATGCGGTCGAAGATTAATTGAGTTGAGAGGTTTATTTTATGTTATTAATTTTGTTGAAACGAAATAATGTTAAGCTTGTCAGTATTTCCACTTCGCACCTAACAAAAATAATGCCAACAATGAATGAAAGCATCTATGAAACCCATACATAATTATTTACTCCATAATTCTATAATAACATTAAAACTTTGACAGAAGTAAGAAAAATGTAGAAATATGGAGGGCATTCTAGATTAACTAAATCAGAATTCGATAAATACTTAATGATACTATTTACAATGATGATATCAGGTAAAGAGCGAGGATCTGTCAAAGATAATTGGTCTAAGAACACTAAAATACGCAATTAGTTTATAGCTGATGAAGTTGGAATGTCTTGCAGAGAATGGGAGGAAATACATTCTAATGTCTGTTATGGTCATATTAAATTGTTATTAGATTAACCTGAAGAAGAAATCGATAATTTAGAAGAAATCGACAAATTTAGACGGTATAGAATCTGATGAAGAAGAATCTGAAAATTCTGACTATGAATATGACGAAGATGATCTAGAAGAACTAAATAAAATATTTAATGATCATGAAGAAGAAGTTTTGAGCTAAAATAAACCTGGTAATGCAAAAAGTAGAAAACTTTAACCATGATATATACAAAATCAAAATTTGTGAAATAACCCTGTTAATTGTAAGAATTTGTAAGTTCTCGTGGTATTCCCAGAGAACAACCTGAAATAGTTCGTTACTACAATAATAATTATAAAGGAGTTGATTACGTAGACCAACTTACAAAAATATTAAGTTTCCAGGACGATGTACTCGTTGGACCACAAGGATGTTTATTTATTTTATGTAAGTAATATTAGTTAATGGGTTTTCTTTGATGAAATTATTGCATCCAGAATATAAAGAAATTAAAATAACGGATTATATTGAAAGCATAATTGATTAAATGAAAATAAATCTAACAAAATATGAAATTAAAGCTACACCACGAAAAATTGAAGGTTGTAACCAACCAGTAAGCCCAATTAAAGAACCAGTAATAGAAGCATATAAACACTATCATGTATATACAAAAGTAAGTGCGTAATGTGTCGGCTGCAAATAATGTAATAGCAGATATGTGTGTTCGTGCAAAGGATATCATTTGTGTCCAGAGTGTTATAAAACGCATATTAGTGAATAAAATGACATAAGAGGGTACACACACATTTATAAAAATGAATAAAGTGATTTAAAATACGAATAATATGTTTTAATATATATTGAACACGAAAATAGTAATTTACCTATTAAATGGTTGAAGTCGATTTCGAGAATTTTGTTAATTATTTGCGAAGTGGAAATACTGACAAGCTTAACATTATTTCGTTTCAACAAAATTAATAACATAAAATAAACCTCTCAACTCAATTAATCTTCGACCGCATACTTACTAAAACAGTTGTTCAATTAAACCAATTAATGTTCCATCGTTTTCTTATTAATTTTTTCAACAAACTGTTGATAATTTTATTTTGCTTTAATAAGTGCATTGTATAACTATTCTAACTGTTCTGTCGAATCTGATGATATGAAAAATTCAGCAGGAAGTTGTTGAAGAAGTTCTTTATCCTGTGATTATTCACTATCACTTTCATCAAATACAAACTAAGAGTCAATTAGCTGATCAGCTTATTTATTACTAATTGCTGTTAGTTTAACACATTGTCTTAAGTTTTATATGCTAAGAATGTTCTTGAATATTCCATTTTTAGTAATAGTGGACTGTTGAAGATACTTTTCTTATTCAACTTTGGGTTCATTTTCAGTGTTTAATATGTCAATATCACTAAGTTCTTCTAATTTTCGTCCCGTCTACTTTGAAATAGTAGTTTGTATATCCTCGTAATCAACTTGGTATAACTACTCATCAACAAATACACGTTCAGCTTGAAGTTGTTAAAAGCCGAACATAGCAAGAGGTTTTTCAGACATCAAATTCTCGTATATATACACATAATTATTAAAAATAATAAAATTGAAAGCTTCCCAACATTCTTGTTTTCCATTATGTTTTAACAATTGTTTAGAATATGTGCAGGGATAACAGGCAGTTGCTGATGGTTGTGCAAGCAATTAACTAGGTGGGGCTAGACCGACTGCCATTGAAATTAAATCATAAAAGATTGTTCTAGCTGAATCAGGGAAATTATCAAATACCAATGTGTGGTCCTAATTTAGTTATATATTTTAATTCAATATTTTCTATTCAGCCAACTCTGCTTCAGGAATTAAACTTGGATCGTGTTTATAATTCAATTTTTCATCTCCTATATTTCCACCATGTAAAACTAATTAATTTTGATTCAATTCTGGGGCTTACGAAAAGTTTCCCAAACGCCTAACTAAATATATTTTACTTCCTAATACTTAACCTACAAACAACAAATGAACTCTTCCAAACAGAATTCTACCAGGAACTGTAACTTTTTAGCTTAAAAGTGAGCATCTAGTGCTCATAAGCGGCTCTCCAGATAAATTAAATTATTTCCACTCTTCATTTATTTATGATTCCTATGATTGTGTTAATTTATCAACTTACGATTTAATTTAAGGTGTAATAGGATATTTCAGTGTAATTTTAGAAACAAGTTGAGAAAAATTGGTAAGTACTTCATTATTACTTAACTATATTACTGTGTTTTATTCTGATTTAAATTATTCTGTTGGTTATGAAACTAAAGTAAACATAAATGCACGTTCAAAAGATTCTGATAATGTATTTTATATTTACTTAAAGTTTTTGTAATCATCTGTCATGCAATTACCCATTAAAGCTAATTTATTCTCTATAAATCTCTAAAATGTATCCATAGACCTCTTTTTATATAACAGAGGTTGAGTTGAGTAACTATTACCAATACCAACAAATACTTCAGATTATTATTAGTAAGTAGCATCAATATATAATCTTGAATTTAACTCAGAAAATTTATTACCAGCAATAGATAGTGTTAAATCAATTCCTGTTAGGAATTTACCATCTACTATTTTAGCTCTTCTTAAGTCAATTGCTTTGATAAATTTTACTGGACACTAATACTGTCTAAATTTTGTGTTTTTACTTATTTTATTATCAAATATGAACAAGGTCTCAAATTTTACCAATCCAATCACGCTAGACCAGCCAAAATCATCAGTTAGCATCTATAATGACAATTACATGGCATCACACAAAGCAAATAATTAAGGCGAACTGGTAAATAATGATGGTGGCACTTTGTTATGATATTGATAACATAAATCAGTGACTATTTAGAAAACTTAAAGAGTGGTATGTACACATTGTACTTATTTTTGTCCTACTTTTATATTTTCTTTAAATTTATCTAAAATATTTTGTGTATTTGAGTTTACCTACTGCAATTATCCTGTAATCAATTCCTCATCGGAAATTATTTCATCAGCGCTGTGAGGTAAAATGACAAATTAAAATGTTATGGGTTCAGTATTCAATTCTGTAAATTATTCTACTTCATCTTCCGAATCACTAGGTAATGCTTCTTGTACAGTCGCCTCTTAGATTTAATCACAATTATATGAATAACCAACTGGACGGGTAGCTGAAATAATAAAGCTATTAGGTAATTTAGTTATTTCAGGGAAGTTTTTAATAGTAGTTTCTATTGATTCATTCTTTAAAGAAAACAAAGTATTTGCTAAGTACAAATGAGATATATTCGAATAAGGTATAACTTCAATTTGTGTTTCAGAGGCGTAGCACAAACACTCTGATAATAAATATAAATTTCCGGCATTTTTATTTGATTCTGTAATTGGTGGTGGTTGCAGTATAATTTCATTACTCTCTGTTTAAAACAATGAACTGTTTTAATAATCTTCACAACTAATAGTTTGTTGCTACTATTAATTCTATATGAGTTTTTTCTATATTTTTTATTATTGAAAATCTGATCCTGAAAATGTGGTTTGAGTTTACCCAGGAATACCTAAAATTTTGCTTGCTACCGTTGCAGGCACTTTCATAAAGAATTTCTGCGAAGCTGGCAATTTTACTCGTTAACTAAAAGTATCATACACTTCTTACTACATAGCTAAGCGTTTACCTGAGGAACTGAATTGTTTAATAATCTACAATTTCTATTGAGAGCATTCAACATTGTTTTTGACCTTTTGTGTGAACGTTTCACAAGATTATTAGTCATCGAATCTGAGAATTAGATATTGAACTTTCCCATGATGAACTTTGAATATTACTAAAATTCTTTCTAATTTTTATTAGCCAATTATGTCAGCAATAAATTATTCTTTGTTTATGTTTACAGCAATTTATTGAATGTGCATTTGTTCTAAAGCAGTATAGTCACCGATATTTTCATAAATTCCTAAAAGTGTTTTGAATGGCTTCCCACTTTTTGTTATTCTCTAATCTAACTAATTCAAAACACATATAATTCTTTAAAATTTACCTTTATGCCATAACTCTGCTTCTTATTTAAGTAACATCCCGCAGTTTTAAGCTGCAAACCCAGTAGGATTGCGTTACAATATAGATCGTGGACTTTGTCCAATAGTGACCGATGATATATCGTTAACTAACTACACAAAACCAGCAGCGTCTGGAATACCATTAACTTGACATCTAGCTTCTTAGCCTTTAACTAGATAGATAATTGCAACCCCTCCTTAAACTAGAGTAATTCTTTGAATAATTTTAAATTATATTGCAACTTTAACTATTTTACATCCTCCTTTTTAATTTTATGCCAATTTAAGGCATATATTTTTGGAGGTAATAAAAACATCTCCTTGAAAATCAATATGACTTGTATCTGTATATGTTATTGATACACCTGCGATTTGATCAGAACCAAAAGATTAAAACTGTGTTCTTTTTATTAAAATTTCGTTATTTTCCATTTCAAATTCACTAAATAAAGTGTTAATTGAGAGTAATAACTATTTATCTGCTTTTTCATCTGTAAATTGTCTTAATTGTTCATTGATATAATCTGGTATAATTGCAGTGTTGCTTTTTACAGTATCTATAAATTACTATCTCTAGTATGAATTTGTACAAATAAAGAAATATGATTATCTCTTTAAATAATACAACCCCACAGAGTTGTAGAACATTTGAATATTATTTTTTTATTTGAAATATAATTTTAATTAATTCTTTTAATCTAAACTCAACTAATTAACACTAGTTTCGTTCTTATATTCACCAAAATCATAAAAATTCTTTACATTTTCTTGTTATTACTATGTTTCGTCTATTTTCTCTTTATTGTCAATGAATTAACTTAAAAGACAATCAGAATCACGAGCTATGCATTCTCTCAACGGTATAACATCTCTTTTATTTTAATCAAAAATAAATATATGATTTTATTAAATAATTATTCTTATTGGTTTTAGTATCAAAGATTTTGGGTTTCTTAGAAATTCAGTATTTATTTTAAGAACATTTAATTATAAATTAAATCTAGTTAATGCTATATTTGAAACATTTAATAAATTATAATTATATGTCATTTAGTTTTAGTATTTAATGATACAGTTTAATAATGTCTATAAATTTAATCCAATACTATATTGATTTCTAACAAGTGATGTTTCTATTTTATATTTATAATCAAAAAATGGAGAGAATATTTTTTATTAACTTATATATTACGAAAGATAGTTATCAATTCTGTCTCTCAGTTATTCCAAATCTTTAGAATCAAATAATTTTTTGTCATTTGTGGGTTTGTAATATTCTTAATTTGTGCTTGGTGGTAATATGTTATTTAAAAATGCATTTATTATTTGGATATTTGGCATTGTGTTTTCATCCCACACTCCATAAGTTGAAATAGGATCTTTTTATCTATTAATTTCTATTGAATCCATAATAGTTAAAGTATTTTAAATATTCAAAGTATCAAATATAATTGATTTACCATTGTAATCAGTTAATTTAATTTAATCTTGTTTTAAAACTTTGTAATTTTTAACGTTAACATAAATAATTGAATCTTTGCTTTGAAGATTAAATATTTAAAAACGAGTTGACAACACTTTGTTTGGAATGAATAATGTAATACCATCATTAGCACGAAGTTTAAATTGAGCTGCTATGTTAATACTTTGATTGATTTAGGATATTGACGCCGTTTTAATTAACTAATAATATGCACTTGATATTTCTTACGGTATTTTGATTTATTAATCCTCAAAAGCTGCTAACCACGATTACTAATCCGAAAATGAAAGTGCAGCTAACCAAATTACTTTCTTATGATTAAACAATACAAAAGAAGATCTTTTTTAAAATATTTCTTGATCAGTTAAATATTCTTCCGTCAACCACTCATTGGGCTCTGCATCTAGACCTACGGGAATTACACTATCTTTAATTTCTTTAATTTATTGTTAATATTTGAAAATATTTCCTGGATACTGCAACCCAAATTCATTTCCAATTTCAGTATACTTATTATAATAACGTTCAGGGTCAGATATTAATTTGTCTTCTAAATCTCTATCCTAAAGTTTGCTACGCAACTTGTGTTTTATAGCTTCTGCACAAGAGTCAACTGCTCCTCTGTGTATTCTGGCCCAATGTTAGAAGTTTTCAGTATTGACAATTGAAACCTCTAATTATTCGCAAGGTGCAAATACTGTATTGACAGTTGATTAATATGAGAAATCTGCCGTTTCATTTAAATACGGTTGATTGAGCAATCCTTAATGTACGTATTCTCCGGGTTAGTTAAGCAGTTTTTATTGAATGGTATTGAAAGGGCATGTGCATTATTATGCGATATTACCTTATGCATCACTAACAATACAACAACTTGAATTGAAATGTTGATCTGGTTTTAAACTTAAAGAATTCTCATAAATAAAGAAATTATTGTTTTGTAAAATACAGTACTTTAGTTACCATCCTTTATCACTATGAACATATAAATATCCTTTCTTTTCAGCTTCATACAATGCTTATGGTGTTGGTGATAAAGTTTCCATCGATGTTAATTGTCTGGAAAGAGATAATTGCCATAAATCAACAAAGGTAGAAAGAAATTGTAATTTATCTGAAGATTTTAATTTTAATATAATTTATTAATCAGCTACTTGAATTTCTATCGTTGTTTGCTTTAAATCTTTTATATCTTGTACTTCTGAAAAATAAAAGCGTTAATCTTTAATTTATTTACCATTCTATGAAATAATAATGAATTGCTTTCCTAAAATATAGATACAACTCAAATAACTTTTAAATGTTTGGCTTGAATCAACCATTGTGCATGAAAGAGCTAATAAAAGTTATGTATCATCTGCATTACTTTGAGTATGTTGATATAACTATTTAGAAAGCATATTCATTCTGACTGAATCTGATTCCGCAATATTAACTAATACAAGTTTATCTCTTTACTAACAGCTGCATTTATGAATGGCTTTGATAAAATCAAATATTGTATGTTATTCTTTAAATTATTTTTATTCATCAATAGCTTTTGCGAAGTTATTACTATTATGAGATAATTTTGGAAGAAGTTTCATAAATATATCTTCGCCGCTAGAAAATACAACGTGAATTACATCTTATTATTTAGTAATTTGTTCACCGTTCCATGCAATGCAATCTACAAGTTTGAACATTCGTATAGGTTGTAAAGATGAGTGATTTTTGTACAATAGTAACCATCCCTGTATGATAACAACAAAATAAACGTTTTTAACATTGATTTTTGTGTTTTTGCTTCTGTTTTTTGTGTCCAAGTCTGTGCAAAGCATATTGATGGATCCAAGTTGGTCTTGTATGAATCCTGCTTCAGCTCTGTTGTTTGTGTTCAGATGTTCTTCTATAAAGTCTGATATTGATTATAGATCTATTTCAGGTGCGATTTCTAGGTTTTATGTGAATTGGTTTTGGAAGTTCAGGTTTGGATCGAGTATTTCGACATATCCTCCAATTTCGCATATTAGTTTGTTGTAGCATGTTGGGAATGTGATGACGCATGGGAATGCAGCTGCGGTGGAGGATGTGGCGTCAATTTGTTGTTATTGGTCCAGGCTTGTGTTTTGTCCGGTGATGAGTTCGTTGATGAGTTATTTCATGTATTCTGTTTGTGTTCTGGTGAGGTTGATTTCTTGTCCCATAACGATCATTTTATTGTATTGGAATTCAATTTGGTCCAGTTTGCAGATGCTTCTTTTTCCTCCTTTGGATTCAGCGCAAATTGTTTTGTTGAATATAAACACGTTAATATTCTGGGTATTGAATTTGCAAACGAATAATTCAGTTTGTTCGATTTTGAAGACGAATCTGGCCAGCATAACGTCAACGTCGAATCTGTTCAGGAGTCCGTTTTTACAGTCAAGTGGGATGTCAACATCAAATTAACTATTATTGATTTGGTTTTGGAGTGGGACGGGCGTGTCAATCTCGGAGATAACGGTTACGTTTTATTTAGCGCTTTCAACGTTCAGGAGTTCGTTCAAAAGTTGATTTACGCTGTCGTCCCTTTACTTTGAGTTCTGGGCACTTTGGAGTGTGGACAAACGGGGAATCAAATCCTTAATCAGTTATTAATTTGGGAGTGGGATCTTGGTCTGGACTTGCACTTTGGACTCACTCACGAAGTTTTGAGAGATTGCCTCCGCTTGTTTGTAAAGGACCTCCAGAATTGAAGACAGTTGATCATGCCACTTGCGCAGCTCCTTGAATTATGTGAAATTAATTATGTAAGACTGAGTTGCAGTCGTTAACTGAATGGTAAACGGAGGTTTGTCAGAATCCTACAAGCGGCTAATTGACGCCTGGAACAAACAGATAACACGCTCAATCTTCGACTAACGTTGCAGTACCAAATAGCCTGGATACAGCAAACCCACATAATCCACAAATTACGCACTCTCTATCTCCTTGAACTAAATGTTAGAAGTTAACACCACATTCTACACATCAAACAACTATTCCTAAGTCGTATGAGGAGCAATATTCATTGATTGGAGTGGGGGTGTGTTTTACACTATATTGTAATTATGTTAATGAATTATAATAAATATTTCACACCAATTGTCCCAGTACATTATATTTCTTTTGTTATTTATATAATAATATTTTTGTTCGGATCACTATCGAACTGATAATATTCACTGATGAAAATATAATTATATGTATAATTATAATTATACACTAATAATTATTGCACTTTTGTAAATTATAAAAGAACCCAAAATAAATCACTAATTTCCGTTGACCGTTTCCTCGGGCGCCTCCACGTCCTGAATCGTTTATTTTGCGCTCGTTTTCTTCGTGCACGGCTTCAGAAGTAACTTTGGAATGAACAGAACAACCGTTTTTGACTTGTTCACGATGTCGTATTTTTTGTTCATGTCCAGTGTTCTCTGTTTAATCTGGGAGAGCATGGTCGGCCTGGGCGCTTGTGGGACGGGGACAGTTGAAACGGCTGCAGAGTCCACAGTCGCTAGCTCCTCAACGCGCTTACGCAGAGAAACCTTGATCAAATGGCCCTCGTAGGTCGACTTGTCCAGAAGGAGCGCGGAATTCGTACCAGAAGAAAAAGTCAAATCGGCCCTAAACTCGGTCTCAATCGGATCCTCGGAAAACAAAAGCTCGATCGTAGCGATCTCACCACAAAAAGAAAAGAACTTGCGCATATCCGCCTCCGTAAAGGCAAAATCAGTCAACACCTCCACAACCTCCATTTTACTACAAATGGAGCGGAAATCCTTCATGCAAAATTACATAAATCAACGAAAATAACTAATATAATTAACAATACAAATTACAATACAAAATACAAAGATTAATAGTTTAACGGTTACATGGACACCTTGTACATATTTAGTTGTAAACAATGTTATCAATGTGTGTTTCAAAATAGAGTTAAATCTTTTGTTCTAAAACATATACACGTATTATCTTTAATATTTTGGTATAAGGTATCATAATGTGTATAATAAGGTAATACTTGCAACAACAAATATATTTAGAATAAATAAAATATATTTCAATTGAATCATCTAGTACAGTTCAATAATATTCTATAATATCATTTTCTTCATTTTTTAGAATAGGCTAAAAACCAACAATAAGTTAATTAATAACTTATTCTCAACGCAAAGTATTATTATGCAAGTTTTATGATAATTATCAGATACCTTATATGAATTATTCTATGAATTCTTTTTATAGAATAATGAAGTGTTGTTATCTTGCTATTATTATATATTTGTATTATATTGTTTATCAAATTATCATCTTATCAATCTTTTCATTTAATTTCATTTAATTACCACTTCAATTAATGCAAAGCAAACCGGAATACTTTGAAAGTTTTAATGACTATACCCAAAAGTAGCTTGCTATAAATGAGAAACTAGCCTAGAACTACAAGAAATTTACAAACAACTATCCAAATATAGAAGCTTATTAATAACAGTATTCAAAAGCTTTAACAATTGAAAATCAAATTCAAATTTTTAGTCATAAGCGTAAATAAAATATATCAAAGAATATTACGATTATTGAAGATGTAAATCCAGAAATTTAATTGGAATATTAAGTGGAATCAACATCTAACATTAAATCATACATATAATTGAATTAAAAACTATATGGACCGGTTATATCTGAATAAAAGGGGAAATTATTATTTTGGTTTGATAAGATATTGGCTACAGTTGATATAATTGTGTAGGATAACGAAATCCTTCTTGTTGATCACTAATTTATTTAAAACTACAAAGGAGAGCATATAAAATCTCAAATAGTTAAGTAGTTTAATTCTGAAACTAGAATATTTTAGGAAGTTATATCAATTCATACCAAGGTAAAGGAGAAAGTGTAAGTATACTTGATTATTACAGAAGATTCCATTCCATTTAAAAGAATGCAAGAAACACTGAAAAATTGCTCGGACAAGCATTAAATCATATCCTAAATCATAAAAGGAACAGTTTCTGATTAAATTGATAAAACTAATGTATTCATTAAATAATCAACATTGAACAAGTCTTAAAATGATGCTGGCTTAATAGCGTTACAAAGAAACGTAAGTTTAATTCAGGGATGTCCAGGGGGAGGTAAAACAACAACTTCTGCTCACATTGTTAAATAAGCAATGAAAAAGTACAAAAAAATATTGGTGTGCGCTGGAACTAACGTAGCCGCTGATAATTTGTGTATGTCATTGAAGAAAATCGGAGTCCTTGCAACTAGAGTGTGCTCAGTTTCAAGGGAGTAGAATTATGAGGCTGGAAAAAAGTACAGCCCTAAAGTGCATCCAGAAATTGCAGATAGAGAAATACATTCGCAGTGTTTGCAAAAGCTGTAAAAGTTCTTCGATAAGTTGAAATCTAGGTTCGAGGACTACAAGTTATCCCACCCCGATGACAAGCAGGCCTAAAAGTTCTTCGACTGGGAGTCCGGCTTCAACAAGACCCACTACGAGATATTCAAGTCTTATTTTAGCCAGCCACCGAAAGTAAATTTCATCTGCAGCTACCCCTCCAAAAAAGAGAACAAAAACGAAGCGTTCGATCTCTACAGGTGCGCATACTCATTAGTTTTCGAAAATTCTCAAGTTATAGTCTCAACCTGCTCAACCAGTGGCGACCGCCGTTTTCAAAGCAATAATACACTCACAAAATTTGATTTCTGCCTCCTTGACGAGTCCTCCCAGTGTATTGAGCCCGAATAACTCATTCCAATCGTTCATGGGTGCACGAAACTCGTTTTAGTGGGCGACCAAAAACAACTTGGGCCTGTTATCTCAAGTTAAAATTTATTCAAGGCCGGGTTCGGACTCTCTTTATTTTAGAGGTTAGTAAACTGCAACTTTCCAATAACAGCGCTGAATGTTTAGTACAGAATGCACCCGGCGTTGATCGAGTACCCGAACAAAAGGTACTACAACGGAATAATCTCATCAGGAATAAGTGATGCTGAGAGAATACTTAAACTGAGAACAGGTAAAGTACAAATGGTAACTGATGACTTTCCAAGCGTGATGATTAACGTTAAGGGGTAAGAGGAGCACAACGACTCCTTGTCATACTGCAACAAGAAAGAATGCGAGGAAACGATTAACACAGTAAACAAACTGTTGAAAACATATGAGATAAACGAAAAAGATATCGGAATTATCACACCATACACTGGACAAAAACAACTCATCAGACACAAACTCTAAAAACTAAACCTAAACCAAGTTGAAATAAGCTCAGTCGACGAATTCCAAGGCAGAGAGAAAAAGATCGTCATTCTATCTTTTGTAAGAACCATCAAAAGCGGATTCACAGACGATGTTAAAAGACTCAACGTTTCTCTCACTAGAGCCCAATGTCAACTATATATTTTATGCAATGTCAGTTGTTTGAATAAAAACAAAGAGTTAAAAGAGCTCGTTAAATTTTATGAAGAAAAGAAAGCTGTTATTAACACATAATGAGTTATTAGTGATTTTATATATTTATTCTAGAGCAAAATATATTAGTAAAGTATTTCTTAATTATATTAATCTTCAATTCATTTGATATTGGATGGTTAAATTAAATAATTTTTATACTTGTAAAATATTATAACACAATATATTTCCAATCCAATCATGATTACTAATACTATAGATTACGAATAGACTGATTATGAAAAAGCTATGATATTGCTATTCAAAAAATATATAAACGGTAAATAGTTATCTATTAACACCTCGAATTAAATTAGAACATTTAAGTTTGTAGAATATTTTGATATTACGTCACTTAAACTTCAATATTGTTATAGATTATAATTGTAAGTGTAATGTTCCAGATAATATTACAAAATTATCTACACTCGATTGTGATATAGATACTGTATTTGGATTAAGGATGATGAGATAGTTGTAATTTTTATCTGTAAGTGGAAATATAATAAAAGAAATTTAAGAACTAAGGTACCTTGTTAAATTGGTTAATTTGGACGTGTCACATAACATGATTGCCGATATTTAGGATTAAAAAGCATTAGTTAACTTAAAGTCGCTATCTATAAGCAATAATAAAATATCTAGTTTATCTAATTTATAATCATTAACATAATTAACGTATTTAAACATTTCAAACAATTAAATACCTGATATTCAGCCCCTTTAATCACTTATAAATTTAAAATACTTGTACATTTCCAACATTGCTATATGTGATATTTACAGGCTTTAAAATCTGCGAGAGTTGAAGGTGTTGGACATATCATTTAATAAAATCGTAGACTTTTTTATAATCTATTTCCGCGATTTGAAATCGCTAATGTTTAACGACAATCAAATTGTGCGATGCCCTCCACTACTTATAGATTTTATAAACTCCAACAACTTTCTGGCGAATTAAGCAAATTAATCCACTCCAACCCGAATTTAATTATTATTCAACGAACTGTATTTTATTAATGCCTATATTTACTCACAGATTCAAATACGCATTAAACGCACTAAACTTGACCTTAAAATCAAATCGCTTAAACTGATAACTCGCAAATACTAAAACAGTGTAGAAAAAACGCATTTGAGATTCTCAGAACGAGTGCTCGCGGAAATGAACGCGTGAACTATTGAAAATGAAGACGTTAAAATAAATTATAGGTAATTTTTAATTAATTTTTACTTGGTTACTAAATTTAGTGTACACATATTACTTTACATAGCTACTCTTTACATTGCTTACATTATGCCCGAATTCTTTATTTTTGTTTTGTTTTACATTGTTTTTTACACAAAAACCAAGCCCAAGCATGCATTAAAATTATTTATATTATACTATCAGAACTTGATCATGAATGCAATTAACAGAATGATACAATAATGGAATGAAAAATATATTAATAATATTAATATATCTGTAATATTATATCATTATTTTTACACTCCACATTTAATGATTGTCATAATTTTACTTAAACATTATTTACTTGATATTGTACTACAGAGACATTAAAAACTGCCAAATAAAGATATAGTATTTGGAAAAGATATTTTAATTCACGTTACAGTAGTGTGCATACCTTGGTTACTAATTAAATTACCATTTTCACATTTAAATATAATATGTTTCACAGTAGAGTTTGTGACACATTATATAATAGACGTAACTAAGACTAGATATAGAAAGAAACATAATCCATAGGGCATCAAAGTATATATAATGCATTTTACTGATCAATTCTTGCATTTGAATATTTTATTGATTAACTATCTCATTCTGAAAGACTGAAATAAAAAAGATAAAAATTATTAGTAACAAATCAAATAACAAAGCAGAACAAATGAAACACATTGTATATTATCTCTTGACTGGTTTTCTTTTCATTGATTCATTTATGTTTGTTATTCATTCATTTATGTTTGGTCACCATTGTGGTTTTGAATCAAAACTTTTGATCATTTTTGTGAATTAGTGAAAAGTATATTCATTACTATATACAATTTTAATATGATTATGATAATATAATTTACCATTTTAGTGTTATTTCATGTAAATAATATTAATTTATCGGCGACATTATGAATAGATATTAGTATACATTAGTATTACTATACAAAATACTAATATTGTGAAATGCATGATATTTAAAGAGTCAAGTTAAATTAATGCAATAAATATATTTTCTCATTTCATGTAAAACATAAATTGCATCATTTGTTTAATCCCGTTAATACTCGATAACTCACACTAATAAATCGTTAAATTGGTTATATTAGACGTTATGCACTTTAAAATTATTCCTCCACAGCACTGAGATAATATCTATTTAGATTTGTATGCTGTTATTCATGTTTATTTGTCTAAAATAACTACAAATGGTACAAATGATAAAACAACAAAATAAAACATAAATTAGATTATGTTATCAAAAGTGTATACGTTTACTATACTATTATCATTTATTAATAAAATATTTTTAAAGATACAAAATGATTCTCGTTTAATATTTTTTTCATTTTTCGTGTACTACATTACCTCGAATGCAGACCACCACCCCTGTTCACTTACAGACCCTTTGGGCTTTTTCAAAAAATAGGCAGAGGGTCTATAACTGAGAGCAAATTTGGTTGATTTTGGTTTATATCTTGCATTAGATTTGGTTTTCCATTTCAGTTACAGACCCCTTTTCTTAAAATATTCTTAAAATATCAACAAATTTTTGAATTTTTGCTATTTTTATGTATATAATGTCTTAAATAGTATTATATATGATATATTGTTATGTTTCATCGCTTATATTTGGCTTAAAACACGTTAAAATCAATACTATTTAATCAATAAAATTTCAAAGCATTTCAGTTACAGACCCTAAATACAATTCAGTTATAAACCCTTTTATTAATAAAAATCAAAAGGGTCTGTAACTGAGCACTTTTGGGGTCTGTAAGTGAACAGGGGTGGTGGTCTGCATTCGAGGTAATGTAGTAAGTTGATCACTCAATATTGAAAGTTATCATACTAATGACAAATAATTTACTAAACGAAATGAAAACACAACTATGAAATGAAAACCACTTCAAATGTAAGAATCGTTATTAATTACTGAAAAGTAATAAGACGATAACATTTACAGTTCCCTTGTGAAGGACAGGCTGCCCATCAACGCCCACGAGCTGGCCGTGGAGCTCGGCTCGACGATCGCAAACGGCCTTAATCTGAAGCAGGTTGAGACCAACCAGGCCAGGTACGGCGTCAACCGAATTCCCGAACGCCCGCCCAAGAAGTTCTGGAAGATATATCTGGGCACCTTCTCCGACCCGACCCTGATCATCCTCTTGATCTCGTCCCTCGTCTCCATCATCATCGGAGTCGCCGTCGCAGAAGAACGCAAGCACGGCGGCTACATCGACGGGATCGCCATCATCGTGGCCGTCATCGTCGTGAGCATGGTGGCCTCCATCAACGACTTCCAGAACGAGAAACAGTTCCGCAAGCTCAACGCAGTCAAGGAAGCCAGAAACGTCCAGGTGGTCCGCGGCGGCCAGCAGCAGTCCATCTCGATCTACGACCTGGTAGTCGGAGACATCCTGGTCGTGAACCAGGGAGACCAGGTCCTCGTCGACGGGTTCATCACCACCACCCAGCTGATCAAGTTCGACGAGTCGTCCATGACAGGCGAAACCCAGATGATGCTCAAGACGGCCCAGAAGCCCTGGATCATCTCCGGCTCGCTCGTTCAAGAAGGCTCCGGCAGAATGCTCGTCACGGCCGTCGGAAAGAGCTCGATCCACGGCGAGATGATGATGGCCCTCGGAGAAGAGAACAACGAAGACACGCCGCTCCAGCAGAAGCTGAACCAGATCGTGAAGTACATCGGCTACGTGGGGTCCGTGAGCGCGGCCTTCACCTTCATCGTGCTCATCATCAAGTTCTTCGCCGCCGGCAAGCAGTCCAACAAGGAGAACTACACCGAGTGGATCAGCTTCCTCATCCTCGCCATCGCCATCATCGTCATGGCCATCCCAGAAGGCCTTCCGCTCGCCGTCACCATCGCCCTCGCCTACTCCATGAAGAAGATGCTCAAGGACCAGTGCCTCGTCCGCAAGCTGAACAGCTGCGAGACCTGCGGCTCCGTGTCTGTTATTTGCTCCGACAAGACCGGCACGCTCACCAAGAACGAGATGCACGTCACCCACATGTGGAGCCCCGCCACCGTTGAGGACCTCGTCAGCGCGATGGTGAGCGACAAGAAGTCCAAGCCCCTCTCCTACTTCGACCGCGTGATGTGCCTGAACACTTCCTTCACGAACAACTGCCGCCTCGAGGGAAACAAGGTCGTGGGCGCGAAGACCACCGGCGCCTTCCTCATGCTCTCCAGAGACCTGTACGGCTGCAACTACGAAGAAGTCAGAGCCGGTCTCACCATCGAAGACGACGTGGACAAGGCCATCGTGCACCAACTCGACTTCTCCTCTGACAGAAAGCGCGCCTCCATCCTCGTGGACCTGGACGTGTACCGCCCCTCCAAGCTGGTCGAAGAAGCCGCCGCGGCCCTCAGACAGCAGGGCCAGTTCGTGAACATGATCCGCGGCGCCTCCGAAATCATGCTCTCCCGCTGCGTGCAGTACCTGGACCCGAGAACCAACCAGGTGTGCGAGCTCGACGAGGCCACCCGCGCCGCGATCCTGAAGCAGATCGGCACCTACGCCAGCCAGTCCATGAGAACCCTCATCTGCGCCTACAAGACACTCCAGCAAAAGACAGAGGCCGTCGAGCAGCTTGAAGAAGAGATGGAAAGCCAGCTCGTCTTCCTGAGCCTCGTGGGCATCAAAGACCCGCTCAGAGAGGGCGTCCCAGAAGCCATCGAGGTGCTCAAGAGCGCCGGCGTCAGAACCATCATGGTCACCGGCGACAACTTCGACACGGCCGTGGCCATCTCCAAGGACGCCAACATCATCTCCCGCGACGTGAGCCAGGCCGACATCCACAAGTTCGCCATCGAGGGCAAGGAGCTCAGACAGCTCTCCGACGAACAGCTCGACGAGAGGCTCTCCACGCTCTGCTGCGTCGCCAGGTGCCAGCCCACCGACAAGTACCGCGTGGTGAAGCGCCTCAAGCACCTGGGCAACGTGGTGGCCGCGACCGGCGACGGCTCCAACGACGCCCCGTAGTTGAAGGAGGCCGACGTGGGCCTGGCCATGGGCATCGCGGGCACCGAGATCGCGAAAGAGGCCTCGGACATCATCATCCTCGACGACAACTTCTGCTCGATCGTGCAAGCCGTGCGCTGGGGCAGGTCCGTCTTGACCAGCATCCGCAAGTTCATCCAGTTCCAGCTCACCGTCAACGTGGTCGCCTGCCTCATCACCTTCATCGGTTCGGCCGTGTTCGGGGAGTCTCCGCTCACTTCCATTCAGCTGCTCTACGTGAACCTGATCATGGACTCGCTCGGCTCCCTGGCCCTCGCCACCGAAGGCCCCACGAAGGACATCCTCCAGCACCTGCCGGTGAGAGGAACGCGAGCATCATCACGCCCGGCATGCTGCGAAACGTGCTCGGCATGGCCGCCTACCAGCTCTTCGTGATTCTGCTCATGCTCTTCGAGGGCTTCGGCGACAAGGTGATCATGACCCCGCCGGCCTCCCAGCTGAGAAGAAGATCTCTTACAGGTACACCTCCATCTACAACTTCTTCATCCTGGCCCAGATAGTGAACGAGATCAACTCCAGGCGCCTGCACAGCGAGCTGAACGTGTTCGAGGGCCTGTCATAATGCGGTTTGTTCATCATCGTTGAACTAATCACCCTTGCTCTTCAAATCGCAATCATGTTCGTGCCCGGGCTGAGAAACGTGTTCAAAGTTTTCAGCTGCAAAAAACGGCCCCTGACTGCGGAAATGTCGTCATGTACGGAATCACCTGGTAAACTTGGGTAATTGACGTGGCATTCGCACTCGGAACGATCATAATTCATTTCTGCGTGAGAATGTTCAGGTGCAAGGAAGAGTTCGCGGTCAAGCCGGAGAAGAAAGAGGAAGTAGTTAAGGAAGCGAAGGAGTGAGAGTTATATTATAATAAGTAAACAAATACATAGCGATTGCAAAGGAGTGATTATATTCATTCTATAGGTATAATATATTCATTATAATTTATATATTAAGATAATTACAATACTAAATATAATACTATATGAACTGTATTAAACTGCGTTGTTGAAATACTTTGGCAATTATATGCAATTATTATCTTTCCTTGGATAACTGTCTCATCAGTTATACTCTCACCAGCTGCTCAATAAACTAAATATTTTCTTAGTTCATAATTCGTAATTTATATATTACTATTATAGCAATAATTATTTGGACCATTTACTGAGCTCCAATTGATCTATTTCTGAGCTTCCATTATCATTTGATAATAAAATAGAAGTTTATTTAGTTAGAAGTATATAACATTTTATCACACATTTATAAACCATCTACTTTTAAGTGTCCTACACTGTAGTATGTCCACATACTGAATGTGGTGGTATGTTATTAAGTAAACTCATAAAATTTGCTTATCTTTAATTTAAATCAGCTTATCTTTAATTTTTTAAAGGTTCCATGCCCACATGCTTTTTTCACTAAACGACTATTTTATAAAATCAGTTGGGTAATTAAATAAACAAACCTATTCGATTTCTTTTTGAGTCATTGGTTTCAATTCTTACATTTCTTTTTAATATTTTATAAAATATAAGGTCGTAATTGTTTCCCCTCTTGGGTATCCTTCACGGGGGTTTTAACATTTTCCAACAGATAAAATCATTTTATCTAAAATCATGTCTTTAGTTATATTTAAAGAAGTTTCTTCTTTAATTTCACGAATAAGTGCTTTAATTTAAATTAAATCATCCATAAGAAGCGTTTCCAATAATTCAGACCATCCCAAATTGACATTTTGATTTATTATGTATTCGAAATTATTTATATCTTGAATATCAATTTTTCCTCCAGGTAAATTAACAAAGATATTCTATTTATCATCACAAATAGGCAATACAACAACAAACTTTTCTATGTTTTAATTAAATATCATAGCTGCCACTTTATATTATTTCAAATCATATTATGCTTCAAGCGATTATTGCATTTACTCAATTTCTGGAAGGTTATATATTCCAGCAATCATATTCAAAATGAGCGTATTATTATATGTCTTTGGTAACTATTCATATTTATCCTGTAGTATCCAAGATATCTAACGCAGATTTTCACTCGCTCTTCTAGCATATATCAAATCTTTTGGATGCTTTGAAAACTAAATAAAATTATTTAGAATATATTTATATGAGTTCTTAAAAATTTCATAGAGAGCATGTCCCAGAAGTAGATAATCTGTCATATTTTGAAGTGGAATATTCTATTTATATTATATATGTGTTAATAAGAATTTTAGTATAAAATTGTGAAAATAACTTAAATAGATTATATAGATTTAAGAAGTGAATAATGCACACATACAGCATTCATTCGCTAAGTGAAGTATTGATATATTTTGATGTAAATTTTAGAACTTTCTTTTGGCTTATAAATTGAGTGAGCCGATATATAAAAAAAGATAAAACTAAAGTTTCCGCAAAATATGATGTTCTTCTAATGTTATTTGAAAACTATGTATTTCAATTTTAAGAACCAAAAAATAAACGAAATTTTAGTGAGTTCCATTCAAACTTCAAATTTAATATACAGTGATGAAAACTCAAAGTAACCTTTTGAGTTATAGGTAAGCGTGAAGTTTGAAATTTATTATATACTTATATCACCCTATTGTTCAATAATAGTTGTATCATCTGACCTGTGGGTGCATTTCTTAATTAGATTTACATTAAATTTGCAATGTCATCAATAAATTAAAGATCTATTTAAGTTTAGCTGGACTGGAACGCAGATATAAAATCACAAATTACATCAAATAATGTAGCATGAAGTTTCAACTTTACCAGTTCTTAGATAATAGATTAATCAAGGAAATCGTTTTCTCATTATGAAATGGAAGTGGAAGATCATAAGTAACTGTTGTTTTGGAGTAGCATCAATATATTAATTGATGCTAGACCTGACCAGCCCACTTGATTCCATTATTCAAGAAATAAAAATACATTCATTATTTGTATTTTGAGAATGAAAGCGACTGTAACTACCTGAATTATAATTCTAACTAAGCGAAGTACCAAGACTTCATCTTGAGCTCCCGGTTGAGATTGAAAGAAAAAGTCCTCCATTGTTTTTCGTGATTAAGAAATACCTAAAATCGTTTAGATTGACCCAGTTGAAGATGAACACCGAGGTCCTCTGCAGGTCCAGTGCTTGCGCTACTAGTTATAAATTACATATTGCGTCCGTACACCAATCGTTGGATCCTCTTATCCTTTTCTCCAATCCGGCTTAACTACCATATATTTTCGAGATAAAATCTTTCATAAATTAGCTTTGTTGACTAAAACGTAGAAATCGAGTGATATAACTGGTTCAGATTGGCACAATATTTTATGAATTCCTCCGTTGGACCCAGAAATGAAGAAAATACAAACGCGTCAGATCCGCCTAAGTCAGTTAAGTGGATTAGTTAGACTTCCCCAAACATCTTCTACTGCGTTTGTTTTTGTCATTGCCTTCCTTTAATTACATGTGGCAATTTCTACTTTTACTTTTTGGAATAATGGACACTGAATCCAGATTGTCGGTGATGATCTGATTCGATTTTTAACATAGTTTTAGCACGTTAGCGTTAATGAGTAGTTCATTAACGATCTGTATCTTGAGGTTGCTTGTTGGCATTAGAAGTGGAAAATATTTTAATATAAAATTACTCACATAGTAAATAGAAAAGGTCACTTTGAGGTGACATAACTGTATTTTCACTATAAAAACGACCTCAGTTTGTGTGAAAACCATCAGCGCCTGTTCTGTGAGATTTTTAACTGCTTTTTGCCTTCACTTTTCACTCCGTTTATTTTATTCACTGTATTAGTAATATTTATAAGAGTGTTTCTGAATTGTGTAAATAATTTATTAATATTTGAAGATTGACTTGAGTTTATTTAAAAAACAGGGTTTAAAGGGAGGTTGGGGCTTTCTGCGCCATTTTAAGATAGCTACTGAAGTGTTTGTATAGACGGTGTCAATATAGGGTTTGGAAGATTTTTAATATTTTATATTATTTTATATGTTTATATACATTTTATGATATTCCACTAAAATTCCGCTCTAATAATTACCCGAAAATTAAAATTTACTTTAACAGACAAGAAAATGGTATATGTAAATAAAATCAATCAGTGATAATAAAGCCATTAACTATTAAATTAATGATGATGTGTACTATTTTGTACAAACATGAATATATATGTACTTAGAATATTACATAAAAGCAAAACTTAATGCTTTAAATATTTTAACGAAATTTCGATTGAATTTCATTGCTTAAATACATTCTAAAGCTGATTTATGTGCCTGAATTAGTATTATCAAAGACTTTAAGTCTATCAAATTTGTAACTCAATATTATTACCTAGAAGCCTTGTAGGAATTTTTTCAAAAATTCGTTATTTAGAGATAAGTTTATTTCAGATTTTAGAGATTAGCCTTAGTACTCAAAAGTTGGTTGTTTAATTGAATTCACTTACAATATTTGCAATATTCTTAGTATTACGAACCAGAGTTTAAGTCCAGTGGATGAATTAAATAGTTATTATAAGATCTTATCCTAATACACTAATAATTATAAGGGCTTTATGCTTGAAGCCGTTTGCTTCATGTTCTTAACATAAATATTTCATAATATTTCAATATAATATTTTATAAAATATTAGCGTAATACTTGGTAATAAGAAAATTATGAAGAATATACATATACCATATATATTTACATAATTTTACAATTTTATAAAATATTAGTAAAGTACGACCCCGAGAGTTTGTAACATACTTCAACAATTCGATGATAAAAATGTTATGAATTTCATATTCTAATTTTTTATAGAATTATTATTTTATATATTACTATGAAAAATTAGTAATTCATTGTCATTAGGCTATATAGCCTTCAAAAATAGGAGGTATAACAATAATATATAGTTCAATTTTTGAACAATATATAGTTTAACCAGTCTTTATATATTATTTCATTTACATGAATGCTATTTAATAGTAGAATTCAGCCAGTACATTTTGTTACTTGTTTTGACCTTTAAAACCATCATTAATATAAATATTATATTTACAGAATTAAAGTGGAATTTACTATATCTATAGAAAATTATGATTATACAGTATTATACAGTAACTAAAAACTATTATACAAACTAAAAACTAAAATGCAAGCAAAGTACAAAAATGTAATTAAAATAGTATATAATATTATAGTGATAACAACAATACCAAAAACATTTGGATATTTATGCGAGAGTTGTTCACGAATTATAAAATAAAAAGTATATTTGTAAAATATAAGGCTGATTGGAATTAGGATACAGTTATCAGTTTTGTTAATTTTCAATATTTTTATAAAATTCAATTCAGAAATTGTAATCTTTAAACACTAATCTATATTTTGTTAGTACAAGTAGTACAAAGTCATAATTAAATTAGGCATAAGTTATCAACTATTTGTTCTATCTTTATTGTACAAAAATCATAAAATGTAGTGTATGGAAAACTTGATGAATAATTTATTTTTAATGATAATATTTATACTGAATATAGTATAGAGTATTTGTATTATAAAAATATATTTATTCATTCCATATTCCAGATTTACAAAAATCGACACCATCTATGTGTTTGTGATACGCAATTGATTATAAATCAAAAATGAAGTTGTGGGATAAATCGAGATACTATAGGTTAAAGTAGGCAAGCGATTCGATGTGAACTACCTAATTGTTTTACATGAACAACTCGCGTAACTGTTTAATATACCTTTGAGCTGAGATATCAATAATTTAGTTGTTGGAAATGTTCGATATCTCCAAATTAACTAAATTAGAAATATACTGAATGTCCATTATCTAATTCCCAAACACACTCAACACTTGCAACTTGACTAATTTAGACAGCGCAGAAATATCAGCAATCCTGTTTGCGTCCAAATCCAGCTTTTAAAGTGCTGTTAAATACGACAGCTCAGAAATGTCAGAGACGTTGTTCACACTGAGATCCAGCTCACGCAGCTGCATCATTTGTTTAATCCCGTTAATACTCGATAACTCACACTAATAAATCGTTAAATTGGTTATATTAGACGTTATGCACTTTAAAATTATTCCTCCACAGCACTGAGATAATATCTATTTAGATTTGTATGCTGTTATTCATGTTTATTTGTCTAAAATAACTACAAATGGTACAAATGATAAAACAACAAAATAAAACATAAATTAGATTATGTTATCAAAAGTGTATACGTTTACTATACTATTATCATTTATTAATAAAATATTTTTAAAGATACAAAATGATTCTCGTTTAATATTTTTTTCATTTTTCGTGTACTACATTACCTCGAATGCAGACCACCACCCCTGTTCACTTACAGACCCTTTGGGCTTTTTCAAAAAATAGGCAGAGGGTCTATAACTGAGAGCAAATTTGGTTGATTTTGGTTTATATCTTGCATTAGATTTGGTTTTCCATTTCAGTTACAGACCCCTTTTCTTAAAATATTCTTAAAATATCAACAAATTTTTGAATTTTTGCTATTTTTATGTATATAATGTCTTAAATAGTATTATATATGATATATTGTTATGTTTCATCGCTTATATTTGGCTTAAAACACGTTAAAATCAATACTATTTAATCAATAAAATTTCAAAGCATTTCAGTTACAGACCCTAAATACAATTCAGTTATAAACCCTTTTATTAATAAAAATCAAAAGGGTCTGTAACTGAGCACTTTTGGGGTCTGTAAGTGAACAGGGGTGGTGGTCTGCATTCGAGGTAATGTAGTAAGTTGATCACTCAATATTGAAAGTTATCATACTAATGACAAATAATTTACTAAACGAAATGAAAACACAACTATGAAATGAAAACCACTTCAAATGTAAGAATCGTTATTAATTACTGAAAAGTAATAAGACGATAACATTTACAGTTCCCTTGTGAAGGACAGGCTGCCCATCAACGCCCACGAGCTGGCCGTGGAGCTCGGCTCGACGATCGCAAACGGCCTTAATCTGAAGCAGGTTGAGACCAACCAGGCCAGGTACGGCGTCAACCGAATTCCCGAACGCCCGCCCAAGAAGTTCTGGAAGATATATCTGGGCACCTTCTCCGACCCGACCCTGATCATCCTCTTGATCTCGTCCCTCGTCTCCATCATCATCGGAGTCGCCGTCGCAGAAGAACGCAAGCACGGCGGCTACATCGACGGGATCGCCATCATCGTGGCCGTCATCGTCGTGAGCATGGTGGCCTCCATCAACGACTTCCAGAACGAGAAACAGTTCCGCAAGCTCAACGCAGTCAAGGAAGCCAGAAACGTCCAGGTGGTCCGCGGCGGCCAGCAGCAGTCCATCTCGATCTACGACCTGGTAGTCGGAGACATCCTGGTCGTGAACCAGGGAGACCAGGTCCTCGTCGACGGGCTCATCACCACCACCCAGCTGATCAAGTTCGACGAGTCGTCCATGACAGGCGAAACCCAGATGATGCTCAAGACGGCCCAGAAGCCCTGGATCATCTCCGGCTCGCTCGTTCAAGAAGGCTCCGGCAGAATGCTCGTCACGGCCGTCGGAAAGAGCTCGATCCACGGCGAGATGATGATGGCCCTCGGAGAAGAGAACAACGAAGACACGCCGCTCCAGCAGAAGCTGAACCAGATCGTGAAGTACATCGGCTACGTGGGGTCCGTGAGCGCGGCCTTCACCTTCATCGTGCTCATCATCAAGTTCTTCGCCGCCGGCAAGCAGTCCAACAAGGAGAACTACACCGAGTGGATCAGCTTCCTCATCCTCGCCATCGCCATCATCGTCATGGCCATCCCAGAAGGCCTTCCGCTCGCCGTCACCATCGCCCTCGCCTACTCCATGAAGAAGATGCTCAAGGACCAGTGCCTCGTCCGCAAGCTGAACAGCTGCGAGACCTGCGGCTCCGTGTCTGTTATTTGCTCCGACAAGACCGGCACGCTCACCAAGAACGAGATGCACGTCACCCACATGTGGAGCCCCGCCACCGTTGAGGACCTCGTCAGCGCGATGGTGAGCGACAAGAAGTCCAAGCCCCTCTCCTACTTCGACCGCGTGATGTGCCTGAACACTTCCTTCACGAACAACTGCCGCCTCGAGGGAAACAAGGTCGTGGGCGCGAAGACCACCGGCGCCTTCCTCATGCTCTCCAGAGACCTGTACGGCTGCAACTACGAAGAAGTCAGAGCCGGTCTCACCATCGAAGACGACGTGGACAAGGCCATCGTGCACCAACTCGACTTCTCCTCTGACAGAAAGCGCGCCTCCATCCTCGTGGACCTGGACGTGTACCGCCCCTCCAAGCTGGTCGAAGAAGCCGCCGCGGCCCTCAGACAGCAGGGCCAGTTCGTGAACATGATCCGCGGCGCCTCCGAAATCATGCTCTCCCGCTGCGTGCAGTACCTGGACCCGAGAACCAACCAGGTGTGCGAGCTCGACGAGGCCACCCGCGCCGCGATCCTGAAGCAGATCGGCACCTACGCCAGCCAGTCCATGAGAACCCTCATCTGCGCCTACAAGACACTCCAGCAAAAGACAGAGGCCGTCGAGCAGCTTGAAGAAGAGATGGAAAGCCAGCTCGTCTTCCTGAGCCTCGTGGGCATCAAAGACCCGCTCAGAGAGGGCGTCCCAGAAGCCATCGAGGTGCTCAAGAGCGCCGGCGTCAGAACCATCATGGTCACCGGCGACAACTTCGACACGGCCGTGGCCATCTCCAAGGACGCCAACATCATCTCCCGCGACGTGAGCCAGGCCGACATCCACAAGTTCGCCATCGAGGGCAAGGAGCTCAGACAGCTCTCCGACGAACAGCTCGACGAGAGGCTCTCCACGCTCTGCTGCGTCGCCAGGTGCCAGCCCACCGACAAGTACCGCGTGGTGAAGCGCCTCAAGCACCTGGGCAACGTGGTGGCCGCGACCGGCGACGGCTCCAACGACGCCCCGTAGTTGAAGGAGGCCGACGTGGGCCTGGCCATGGGCATCGCGGGCACCGAGATCGCGAAAGAGGCCTCGGACATCATCATCCTCGACGACAACTTCTGCTCGATCGTGCAAGCCGTGCGCTGGGGCAGGTCCGTCTTGACCAGCATCCGCAAGTTCATCCAGTTCCAGCTCACCGTCAACGTGGTCGCCTGCCTCATCACCTTCATCGGTTCGGCCGTGTTCGGGGAGTCTCCGCTCACTTCCATTCAGCTGCTCTACGTGAACCTGATCATGGACTCGCTCGGCTCCCTGGCCCTCGCCACCGAAGGCCCCACGAAGGACATCCTCCAGCACCTGCCGGTGAAGAGGAACGCGAGCATCATCACGCCCGGCATGCTGCGAAACGTGCTCGGCATGGCCGCCTACCAGCTCTTCGTGATTCTGCTCATGCTCTTCGAGGGCTTCGGCGACAAGGTGATCATGACCCCCGCCGGCCTCCCAGCTGAGAAGAAGATCTCTTACAGGTACACCTCCATCTACAACTTCTTCATCCTGGCCCAGATAGTGAACGAGATCAACTCCAGGCGCCTGCACAGCGAGCTGAACGTGTTCGAGGGCCTGTCATAATGCGGTTTGTTCATCATCGTTGAACTAATCACTCTAGCCATTTAAATCGCAATCATGTTCGTGCCCGGGCTGAGAAACGTTTTCAAAGTTTTCACTTGTAAAATTACTGATGATGATTGTAACGGTATAGTTCTATACGGAATTACCTGGTAAACGTGGATGATCGATATGGTACTAGCCTTAAGTACACTACTTGTTCACCTTATAGTTAGATAATATAAGTGCAAAGAAGAATTTGAAGTAAGAAAGAGGTGATAAACAGTTTAATAATTCGATTCACATTTTAAAACTAAAAATGCTTGTGTTTAATTGAACAACTGTTTTAGTAAGTATGCGGTCGAAGATTAATTGAGTTGAGAGGTTTATTTTATGTTATTAATTTTGTTGAAACGAAATAATGTTAAGCTTGTCAGTATTTCCACTTCGCACCTAACAAAAATAATGCCAACAATGAATGAAAGCATCTATGAAACCCATACATAATTATTTACTCCATAATTCTATAATAACATTAAAACTTTGACAGAAGTAAGAAAAATGTAGAAATATGGAGGGCATTCTAGATTAACTAAATCAGAATTCGATAAATACTTAATGATACTATTTACAATGATGATATCAGGTAAAGAGCGAGGATCTGTCAAAGATAATTGGTCTAAGAACACTAAAATACGCAATTAGTTTATAGCTGATGAAGTTGGAATGTCTTGCAGAGAATGGGAGGAAATACATTCTAATGTCTGTTATGGTCATATTAAATTGTTATTAGATTAACCTGAAGAAGAAATCGATAATTTAGAAGAAATCGACAAATTTAGACGGTATAGAATCTGATGAAGAAGAATCTGAAAATTCTGACTATGAATATGACGAAGATGATCTAGAAGAACTAAATAAAATATTTAATGATCATGAAGAAGAAGTTTTGAGCTAAAATAAACCTGGTAATGCAAAAAGTAGAAAACTTTAACCATGATATATACAAAATCAAAATTTGTGAAATAACCCTGTTAATTGTAAGAATTTGTAAGTTCTCGTGGTATTCCCAGAGAACAACCTGAAATAGTTCGTTACTACAATAATAATTATAAAGGAGTTGATTATAGGCCAACTTACAAAAAATATTAAGTTTCCAGGACGATGTACTCGTTGGACCACAAGGATGTTTATTTATTTTATGTAAGTAATATTAGTTAATGGGTTTTCTTTGATGAAATTATTGCATCCAGAATATAAAGAAATTAAAATAACGGATTATATTGAAAGCATAATTGATTAAATGAAAATAAATCTAACAAAATATGAAATTAAAGCTACACCACGAAAAATTGAAGGTTGTAACCAACCAGTAAGCCCAATTAAAGAACCAGTAATAGAAGCATATAAACACTATCATGTATATACAAAAGTAAGTGCGTAATGTGTCGGCTGCAAATAATGTAATAGCAGATATGTGTGTTCGTGCAAAGGATATCATTTGTGTCCAGAGTGTTATAAAACGCATATTAGTGAATAAAATGACATAAGAGAGTACACACATTTATAAAAATGAATAAAGTGATTTAAAATACGAATAATATGTTTTAATATATATTGAACACGAAAATAGTAATTTACCTATTAAATGGTTGAAGTCGATTTCGAGAATTTTGTTAATTATTTGCGAAGTGGAAATACTGACAAGCTTAACATTATTTCGTTTCAACAAAATTAATAACATAAAATAAACCTCTCAACTCAATTAATCTTCGACCGCATACTTACTAAAACAGTTGTTCAATTAAAAAATATTTTATAATGTTTATTCGATCCACACCAGATGAATAAGTTGGTTTAAGAATATATTTCAGGTGAGCTCCAAGTACCAATTGACGCCCATGATAAAAAATAAGTGTTAGATATATTGTTTGAACAACCACAAGTTAATGTGCATACAAATGATTTTGTTCATAACGACAAATAATGGTAACCAAAAATACACGATAAGAGAGTAAGAGAGTGATATCGTTGTCATATAGAGTTCTTTTTGATTTATTGTATTTAAATTCCATTTATTTTAAATACAAACAACTTTGAACAAAGATCAAAGTAAAACAGTAAAACATTCAAATAATAATTGATTTTATATTGATATAATTGATAAATATAATTCAGTCAGTCAATGATGTATTTCTAAATGTTTTTATGTTGCTAAACTGCTCCGAAATTTTCAACTTGGTTATTTTAAAGGTTGAGAACGACTAGTCCCGTAATTTTCCTGAGTGGTTCGATGTTTGTTATCGAATTTTTATTTAATCTGAGCTCTTGTAGATTTAATAAGTTTCTCAATGGTTCTATGTTGCTAATTGTATTTTCTGATAAATTTAAATCTTTTAAGAGAATTAGATCTCTTAATGGTTATAAATTACTAATATGGTTCAAGTGTAGGTCTAACAAGCTCAGATTTGTAAGAGTTTTGAGTGGGTCTATATTATTAATTTAATTTTGTGATATTTGTAAAAATTTAAGATTTAATAGTTGTCGTAGAGAGTTTAAGCTCTATATTTAATTATTTGAAAGATTTAGCTCGGTTAACTGAGTCATTTGTTTGAGTGGTTCTAAATTGGCGATGAGATTTGATTTTAGTCCAAGTTTTGTGCATGTATTTTTGATTCCGTGAATATTATTGATTTAGTTTGATTCCAGTTCGAGGGAAATAAGGTCTAAGTCTTTGAGTGGTTCTAAATTGCTGATTTTGTTGAATTTAAGGTCCAAATCGCTGAGATACTTGAGATTTCGGAGTGGTTCTATATCTGATATGGCATTGTGTCCCAAATATAATTTGGATATATTTAGAAGGCCTTTTAAGGGTTAAATGCACCGAATTTGGTTGAACCTTAAGCTGAGGCTTTAAATTTGCTCATTAGATTCGATTCCGATTATGTTTTTAAGCTCTGAGTGCTCAATACTTAAATGGATTACATTTATTTTATCTAACATAATCTGTTCGCACTTAAAAAGATTAAGTTCCTTTATTTTAAGGTCGTTTATGCATTTAAAGTCGAACTGTTCGTTTTCAATCGAGAGTATTTCATTTTATATTTTTGAAACGTATTTGTTTTTGAAATGATCATTTTCAGTTTACTGTTGTTTTGAGTACAGTTCAGTTTAAACTATAAGTGGAGCTTAAGTGCATTTATCTGTTACCACTCCAGTTTAATTTTAAATGATTAAATCGGATCTAAAATCAATTAAATTGGTCATTTGACTGCAAACAGAAAAATCAGTTATTTCATTGTGACATGTGTTCAAAAAGACTAGATTTGATCGCAAACACGAAATTAACTTTACTCGGTTGTAACTTATGTTCAGCTAGCACAAAGAACTAGTTAAATAAGATACATCTTCAACTGAATTATAACTCATATCAAGGCACTACAACGTTTTTAAATTTTGTAAGCAGGATATTGAACTAATCGCATTCTAACTTATGTTCAGAGTTTATAGTTAACTTAACTTTGAAACAAAACTTACATCAACCAGAAAATTCTATGCGATGTCCAAGTAAATTAAACTCGAAAGCTCTAACAGGAGGAATAATTCACGTTACAGCTAAACTAAGTTATCACGACGCAATGTAAGATTAGTTAATGATTTACAATTCTAAATACCCTAAATACTTTGTAAAGGCGTATCGCACACCCAAAGAAACTTTATGGTTTGAGGTAAATCTTGAAAACTAACATTACTACAAGAATTTATATACAGTTTTGTAACTTTCAAGTATTTCAAAAAAATTAACGAAACCAGTTCTAAGTCATCTTTTATTGTTAATTATACATCATATTATGTAGTTTTAATAGAGCTTCTGTATCTAACAATCATTACGGCAATATATTTCCATAATTGAGTTTAAATGTCTTATGTCTGTGTTGTATTCTAAATTGATACCCACATTACATCAAAATTTATATGAGAAAATATCGGTAACAATATTAAAACCTCGTTATTTGAAATATCTAACTGAATCAGTTTAGAAAAATTATTGATTACATCTATATTTTGTAATTTGTTATTGGCCAGCTTTAACGTTTCTAACTAATTACAATTTTGGAGTTACGAAATGTTTGAAACTTTGTTTCTTGATATGTCGAGATATTTAAGTAAATGAAGATTACCAAGTTCATATATATTTTCAATATCGTTATTAACCAGCTCTAAATGAATGATATTTTAGTTAAACCCAAGGCCATTACAAGTTTTTAAGAAACAATTGGTAATAATAAGAGATTAAGTCATCTTAGGAAATTTATCTGGTTATTCTATAATTAAATTTTCAGCTTTAAATTATGTTGCATTCATCACTTCTTAACTCAAAAAATCAGTTTTTTAATTTATTTGAAGTTATTAATTATAATTGTTTTACATTTTTCCATCAAATTTCATCATTTATTGTTTGGAGTGATATTTATTAAAAGTATACAATATATCATTAATATTTTCAGAACTACACATACAAACCACAGAACTCTATGTTTCTTCAAGTTGGAGATGTTAGTGTTCATCTTTCTGGTTTAATTGCTTATTTTTTAATATTCAGTTAATCGGATTCTATATTTGCCCTTATTATTGTGTTGGCATAATCTGTGTGTATTAATTCTGGATGTCAGATACAATATGTTTAATTTAAACAATCGTGTTTTATTTGATATTTCTATTAGTTAATACTATATTTCCACTCCGGCGCATAAAAATGAATAAATATGAGATATTAGGGAACTCTGGTGAGGGTGCCTATGGTGTTGTCTTGAAATGTAGAAATAAGGAAACTAATTCTTTAGTTGCCATCAAGAAATTCAAAGATCTGGATGACCCAGAGGATTTAAACTTCAGAAAAACAACATTGAGGGAAATAAAGTTGCTCAAGAATGCAATTCATCCGAACATCGTCCGTTTGCTGGAGGCGTTCAAGAGGAAGCAGCGTTTGTATTTAGTATTCGAGTATTGTGATTCTACGATCTTGGAGATGCTTGAGAAGTCGAATGGGATTCAGATGGACGAAGTGCGTACGTTAACTTTTTAGATAATCCGTTCTGTTGATTTCTTGCATTCAAATCACATTATCCACCGCGATTTGAAGCCGGAGAATTTGCTCGTGCTCAACACTACCATTTAGAAGCAGCCTGCGAAGGTGGTGAAGCTGTGCGACTTCGGGTTCGCGCGTCACGTGAACGCACCCGGAGCTGCGAAGGACTACTAACCCCAAGACCTTACCGATTACGTGGCCACGCGCTGGTACAGAGCCCCCGAGTTGCTCTTGAACGCGACCGACTACAACGCCTCCGTGGACGTGTGGGCAATCGCTCTCATCATAGTGGAGATGATAACCTCCCAGCCCCTCTTCCCAGGCGACTCGGACGTTGACCAGCTCTACCTGATCCAGAAAGTTCTCGGTAACATGACGAGGAAGCAAATGGAGAAGTTCCTCAGGAACCCGAAATTTATCGGCATCAAAATGCCCGATTTACACGGACGCGTTGAGGGACTTGAAAAGAGACTCCAGTCAAAAATAAAGGACAAGAACTTGCTGTTCATGCTCGAGAACATGCTCAAAATGGAACCGTCTGAGAGGTGGACGTGCTAGCAGTGCCTCGCCAGTGAGTGGTTCGACCCCTGCAGGAAGCAATGTTTGAACACAGAAATCGAACTCTGGAGGGAACTTGGGGTCAGCTCAGACCAAGTACAAGTTGACGAAGTCAAAGTCAAAAGGGACGACGACGCCGCCGGAAGCAGACAAATAAACAGAATCACCTCACAAAGCCCCAGACTCAGCCAGGCACAAGTAGAAAACCACAACATCATCTCAATCGGAGTACCAGACGACCTACCCAATTTACCACAATCAAAAGGAGGCAGCAGAGCAAAAGCAAGAGACGCCGGAGTCAACGTCCAAATGATGAACAACTACGGATTCAAACAAATGGGACTGCCAGGATTACCTGGTCTACCCAAATATGGTAAGTGATTTTGTACAATAATATATTTAATTTCTAATATATTAGAATAAAAAATCACGTTTAAGATTGTTACTTGATTCAGATCACAGATCACTAATTCTGTGTCGTTTATTGATATCTGTTTGACTTCGATCTTTTAACCTCTTTCTGTATATTCTTAATTATTGGTGGTAAAGGTGCGAGACTTACTATTTCACTATCCCACATCGATCTTCTTGTATTCAATGCTTTTTTGTATTGTGTTTACGCTATTTATACTTCTTCGGGTTTATTCCGGGCATAGAATGATTCACTTGATTCATTAGGGTTATCTAAATATTCTGTGAACGATTTTACAAAACTTGAATCTTTAATTCGACTTAAAGCACTACTACGAGTACTTTATCTGGATTCAAAATTAATCCTAGATTTTTTAAGATTGGGAAGAAGGTTACTTTCACTCCATGATGATGGTATATGTGGCTGCATTGAAGTGGAAATATTTTCATTATATTTCATAAAATAGATTTAATACAATAATACATTGATTAAAGTTGAAAAAATATAAGATTCTGGGTTATATTCATATAAGATTCACTAACAATCATTCTCAAAGTCATTGGTTACTTGTATGAACATACTAGCTACTTTACTAGTAAATAAAATACTGTTCTATAATGCTTTAGTCAGACTTGAATTAATTTTCAGTGTTTGTACTTATTCTTTAATAAGTAATTGCTATCTCGACTATTTAGCTTATGAAAGTTTTTAAGAAGCATTGTTTAATATTTTAATAACTTTCTAAATCACGCCAGATAATTTTATTAGATTTTTTGTAGGAGATGATTAGTTTTTAATTATGTAATTATTGTGATTCGCGTGCTTGCATATTGGCGAAAAATCAGTAATAAAATTGTACGTAACGTTCAGTTCTTAGATGTTTGTTAGGTTAGCGAGTGGACTTATGTCTACAATTTAGTTAATAAAGAGGTAAAGCTGTTTTATGTTGTTTAGCGAATGTAGTGCAGATAAATCCACTATGTCATTCCTGGCTAGGTCTAATACTTGCAAATTGGTAAGTTCTTGAAGGCTGGATATGTTATTTATCTTATTTTCGGATAGGTATAGTATTTTAAGGCTTTTTAGGCTTTGAAGCGCGGATATATCGAATATTCTGTTGAATCTTAAATCCAGCTTGGTCAGGTTCGTTAATTTTTGAATCCCGGACAAATTACTAATAATATTTTTATTGCAGTACAAATATTTTAATTATTTTAGGCCCTGAAGGGGTGGAAAGCTTTTCAATATGTTGTGTGACAAGTTGAGTCTAACAAGTTTTACGAGTGAACTGAGTTCATTCACGTTTTAAATCGAATTGAAACTCAAATCCAGTTCCTGTAGCTAGCTCATTTGCTTTATTCCGGTCACATCATTGAGTTTGCAATCCCTTATGACGAGCAGAATAATATTCGTTGGAACCCTCTACAAGTGAAAATCGCTGCACTAATCCAGAATCAGGCCCTTTATGTCGAAGTTTTCAACGAATTTTATCGTCTTCAATTTTTTCTTCATTAAATGCAGAGAATTATCGCTGATTATGTTCTTGTACTTCTTTATCATGTACTAATCATAACGATTTTCATTTTTGTGTTAATCAATTGGTTATTATACTTGATATTCAATAATAGATGGGTTTTAATAGTAATTTGTATTTTAAGATTGCTTGGCTTCACTGGGTTTTTGCTGATTTACATCTTGATAACACACTCCCATTTTGTGATGTGAAAAAATTATCAATCGACTCCAACTTCACTGTAAGAAGTATATTTATGTAGTGTAAAGCTATCTTTGGATTTGGTTCTGAACATTTAAGAATATTTAGGATTACTTTGTAGTTTGATCAGAATCAAGTATATTTTCATTGACTTATTGTTATCACTAAAGTGTATTATTACTTTATTTATCACAACAATACTAAATCAATAACGCTAAACCATTAACTGTAACTGTACCATCAACACTAGGCTCAATCATTCCATTTTCATCTCTAATATGTAACATGTAAAAATTCAAAATTTAAAAAATTATATAGATAAAATACTTGAAATATAAAAACAAATCACTGACACAATTCTGGCTTTGCGTACGTAAACCATTTATATTATTTGTAGTTTGGATGGTTTTGTATTGGTGAAAAATCGTAAATATTATTATTTCTAATATCCAAATCGACAAGATTAACCAAATTTGTGAGAGGTGTGATGTCTTAAACGTTATTTGGACATAAATTTAGATATTGTAGTTATATAAGGTTTTTCAGCGGAGATATGTCACTAAGTTAATTACCTATAGCGTTTAGATCAGTAAGATTTAACATGTTTTACACCGCACTTATGTTTTGTATATCATTTAGCGAAATGAACAGTTTTCTCATTTGAACAAGTTTGGAGATAGGATTTATGTTTGTTATCTTATTCAAACTTATGTCCAATTATGTTAAAGTTATTAAATTCATAAGCGGATCCAGATTACTTATACTATTTGCACATAAATATAGACAATCTAATCTTGTTAATTTAGCTAAAACGGTTATGTCTTAAATAGAATTGAATCTTAAGTCCAGTTTAATAAGTTGTGTCATTTGTTCAATACCACCAATTTAATTCAGACCAGAATGATTAATTATCAATTCAGTAATATTTAATGGTGTTTTTACGAAAGAGATACCACAACAATTTTAAATATTTATTGCCTTTACTTATTAACTCATATAATCTGTAAAATGGAGAGATATGATTTTTTAATCGGTAATTTAAAGCTGATCGCCATTAACATTCTTTAAATACAGTTATATTAAGTCTTAGTCTATTTAGGTAGCGATTGTTGGGTTTAGAACTTAAACAGTATTTTAAATCTTTGTATTCTATGAAATATCTAGGTAACCTTTTTTATCTTTGCTAAATATATTGAAGAATTTCATTGATGTGGAATATTAATTATATTTATTAGGATTTAAGTTTCATAGAATTAGATTATAATACATCATTGAAAATTACTTTTTATTATTATAAATAGTTATAAAATGACTCACTTAACTGTAACCTTATCATCAGTACTAAGGCTCAATTCAATCATTCCATCTTCATCTCATAAATCATGACAATTAATTCACGACTATTAATCCATAATATACAATCCGTTTAATGCTAACGCTCCAGCCTTCTATAAATTATCTTAAATATTAGATATATACTAATATTATTTTATATTAATTCTTACAAATCTTTGGAACATTCCACATCACCTAAATATAATGCCAAATAATCTAGAATTAGAAAATCATATTGTATTAATATTAAACAACATAGAATATTAATATATTGTGAATAATATGCACGAATTCGCTAAGAATCCGAAATAGTTGCTGTATGCAAGAAGAGCATGTGAAGACTTGTTATGCATTAAGTGGATTCTTCAGGATTAGTATAAACATAACAAAAATGATTTAAATGATATCTTTATTATGGATATAATAGCTCAAATATTTAATCTACCTGAAATTGAGCAAATGAAAGAATCATAAGAAATATAATATGATTTGACATGTTATAAAGTTGGAGCGATGATATTAACAAATAATATGAGCAAATTTGTAGTTGTAAAGCCGTATTGTAATAATGCAGACAATATATTTGTTAGTTTACCTGGAGGGAAAATTGATATAAATGATATAAGTAATTTTGATATAGTAAGTCAAAACTTAAATTTTTAATAGTCTGAATAATTTTTATAGTGTCATATGAACTTAAATGCTTAAGTTAATGCACTTATTCGTGAAGTTAAAGAGGAAACTTCTTTAAGAATTGCAAACAACATGATTATAGGTAAAATTACGTTAAATGTTGGAAAGTGTAACGATCCCTGTATAGGAAAGCAAAGAGGAGATACAATTATTACATTATTTATAATAAATTATTAAAAAGAACTTAATTAAGAATTATTTCCTGAAACTGAAAAAGAGATCGAAAAGGTTTTATAATATAATTATTAGATGCAATTTATAAAGAATTCTTTTGGTGACTAAAGCGTGTGGACGTGGAATTTTAATATAATTAAGAAACATGTTGATTAAATAAAATTATTTTAATAATGTGTTGTTGACTCAATTTTTTCAAATAATATAATCGATAAGCTTTAGAAAATTGTGCGAGAAGCAAATAGAAACCAATTGGATGGAGGCTTTTAATTTTCAAAAAATCGATTTGATAAATTAGACAAATATTTTATTCAGAAAGCGATTTTGGAGAAACTAATCTAAAGAGCATGCTTAGTATAAAATCATTGTGAAATTTATGTAGACTGTTTGAATAAGTTCTGCACTAGTATTTAACTGACTTAATTATTAAATAACGACTTAACGAACGTTCAATGCATTTCGAGTATATTTATACTGTAGTTCCAAGAGATTGTATTGGATAAAAACAGATCAAATTATATATTTTTACAGAACTAGGACCCCGCGGCGTATGCATCAAAACTATGCGATCTTATCAAAAAAATGAGTACTGTTGACGACTTACTCTTGTAAACACATAATAATTGCCAAAAATTGATTTCAACTGAAAAGGAAACAGAAAAGTAAACTCTAGCCCTTAAAAATACAGAAAACGCAGAAATATAGTAACAGACAGAATTAAAGACCAATATTGATTCATAAAATAGTTAGAATATAGTTGAAGATTTACCTGAGACACATAAAATTTGTAATACATTGGTGTGCGAGTAGATAGCCGCTCTAGAAATTACAGGAAATACTGAATAGTAAAATATAGAGTAATAGCTGGAATTGCAGACTAACACTGATTTAAAAAACAGTTAGAATTTAATTAAAAAAGTATGCGGATAAAATCTAGTAGCAGGTATTTCAGTAATTATTTCAATATCCTATATACTAGTGTGCTTTAAGAAAAAGTGAAAGAATACTTACCGAATTCAGATGTGAAACAAGCAGGTTAACAATGAAAATTATATTTGTTTACTTATTATGTATTTGTTTACTTATTATAATATAACTCTCACTCCTTCGCTTCCTTAACTACTTCCTTTTTCTTCTTCTCCGGTTTGACCGCGAACTCTTCCTTGCACCTGAACATTCTCACGCAGAAATGAATTATGATCGTTCCGAGTGCGAATGCCACGTCAATCACCCACGTTTACCAGGTGATTCCGTACATGACGACATTTCCGCAGTCAGTGGCCGTTTTTTTGCAGCTGAAAACTTTGAACACGTTTCTCAGCCCGGGCACGAACATGATTGCGATTTGAAGAGCAAGGGTGATTAGTTCAACGATAATGAACATACCGCATTATGACAGGCCCTCGAACACGTTCAGCTCGCTGTGCAGACGCCTGGAGTTGATCTCGTTCACTATCTGGGTCATGATGAAGAAGTTGTAGACTCAATTCAATCATTCCATCTTCATCTCATAAATCATGACAATCCACAAATCCAAACTTATTTACACGATAACGCTACCTCAAACTAATCTTAACATCATACCTCATCTTCTAGGATTGTCACTCTGAATAGCCTCCTAAACAACCTAAGTTAGTTCGGCACTTGAACATTATTGACCTCGGAAGTAATCTTTGTAACTATCTTTGGAATGCCTGGTATGAATCTTGGGACTAGTGTATCAGCAGCAACGCGTAGTGCTTCTAAGTTTAGAGCGGGGAACAATGTCATAACTCTTTAATCAGTTTCTTCCTGTCCAGGTTCATTTACTCTTGAAAGTGAAACCTGCAATACTACAAAAATCCGCATATAAGAGGGGTCCTTTTTCATTTATAAGGGGGACCGGCCCCATTTATAAGAGGGTTGACCAATGATTTTCGGACCCCCTATATAAATGAACCCAGTCTTACAAAATACTCTCGTAAATAGCTTATATTTATGATTATTTTAGCTATTTTCAACAATATTATGATACAAAAAGATAACCCAGAAGTGAGGTTCGTCATTTATAAGAGGGTTAGGAGCCTTTTTTGAAGGGGTACCCCCCTAATAAATGAAAAGGGACCCCTCTTATATGCGGATTTCTGTAGTATATTAACTGCATAAAATCTGTGTTTGTGTTTTGTAATGAACAAATACTTGGTACTTTGAAACAGCTACATGATTTGATTAGTTGAGATTTCGGAAGAAATAATGAAATTATGATATTTTCGTTCTATATAGGTATTCATGATCATAATATATACTATTATATAATCATAAATGAAATTATTGCGCCTGAACCCGTCCAGATCCTTCCTCCACCCCATTTGAAAAGAGTGTTCCAGTTTAACTCAGAAATGAGATAGAGACATGCGAATTTGTATAGTCGTTAGTCTAATTGATTAAAAACTATCTATAGCCCATGAATGTAATACCACGAGTTTGAAATAATTGATAGTTGAATAACTATATGAATAACCGCAGTAAAACCCAAATAAATAGGGGATCTGTGTGTAGTTAAATATCTATATTAGTATTATCCATAGAGTTTTCTATTCAATATAGATACTGATTTTAAGATATAATATCGTCATATTTTCATAATAGCAAAGTGGTGTGAAAGAGAATGCACTGTATAAATAATTACTAATAATTATATACAAAATCAACAACTTATATAATTGGTCAAATTTTGTACTTTGTCTATTATTTGACCAATATTAATAATTGATTTCACAATATAGTAATATTATAGAATTATATTGAAATATGATATTTAAATGTTCACTCCAACATGAAATATATTTTCGTATTTGTAAAATTACTGATATAGAATACGTTTAATTTTGTGACAATATAAACATAGAATAATAAATATACATTAAATATTAGTAGATTAGAGAGATTACTTAAAGTTACAAAGTTAAACAAAATTTTTGAGACTAATATATATATTATATTTAACTAGCGGTATATTTATAATTTATACTTATGTATATATTTATATCACTATTATGCAAAATCGCTTACACAACTAGAGTCATTTAGCAATGTTTACAAATCAAATATAGAAGTGAAATAATCAAAATAATGTCTTATATCTATATATGAATGCAAATGTTTATAGATATTTTAATATCCATTTGTAAATTATTATTTAACAATTTATTAACACTGTATTAACATTTATTTGAAGTTAATGAGAAAGTTTTGAGTCAAATGTACACTCAAAAATGAAAGTCAATAACCGCAAATTTAATATTTCCTTTTAATGTAAGGCTAATATGACGAAAATAAACCAGTCTCCAAAATTTAAATAGGCCTGTCAATAGTGTCGAAAAATGGCTACATGACCTTCAAATCAAAGTACGAAGTGAACAAATCAAATTGCATTATAACTCTAAAAATGAAGCAAAAATATAATACAATCACAATTTTTACTTTCAATTTTTTATTTCACTTTAAATGTAATCCAAGCAAAAACAAATATATGAACAAGAGATGCTATAAACATATAAAAGAAACGTATCAAATAACGCACTGCATATAAATAGCGATAAATAGTTAACAAGCATTAAGTTTGTTGAACAAATAAATGCAAATGAACTTGTTATCCGATTATGCCAAAAAGTACAGTTGATAGAGCCACCAAATAACATTAAAATACTTAAAATTAACAACTGTCAGTTGAAAGAAATATCTGGTATCGGCTCAATGAAACTTATTGAACTGGATTTGAGTTCAAATTCAGTAAGTGACATATAAGAATTAAAAGATTTGACAGAACTGAAAATTCTAAATTTGGGATACAACTCTACGCCATAAAAATAGTTGGTGGACATATCGCCTCTTAGTTAACTCTTAAATCTTCAGAAGTTAAATCTGTTTAGAAATTACATACAAAACATCTTTCCGTTATAAAATCTAGTGAACTTAACAATGCTCAACCTTGCTAATAACAAAATATCTAATATTGATGTACTAAAAGGAATGATACACCTTTAATAACTGTATTTAAGCTAAAACATGATTACTCACGTGTATCCTCTAAAATTCTTGAAAGATCTTCGTGATTTGGATGTAATGGGCAACTTGATATATAATTTCAAGCCCATTTAAAAACTGTAGTACTTTGACAAATTTCTAATAACATGGTAAAAAGAACTCAGTGAAGAACAAATGAAAGTAGCGAATAGACAATCAAGCGTGTACGAAGCTCAGATTATTCATGAATAAATGCACGCTAAATTAAAAAATATTAAATTACTTATTAATATAGTAAAAGATAACTAAAACAAACTCATTGGATATTTACAAACCAGATAGTTGGCAATGACTAATTAAATAATTTCTGTTTATAAGAAAATATAGGAACAATAAAATATTTTTTGTTAATGAAATTAAAATTATTGTCAAAAGTGCTCTTATTGTCTATTGTTGGATGGCTACTAGTATAATTTCATAGAATACAAAGATTATAATCTAATTCTATGAAACTTAAATCCTAATAAATATAATTAATATTCCACATCAATGAAATTCTTCAATATATTTAGCAAAGATAAAAAAGGTTACCTAGATATTTCATAGAATACAAAGATTTAAAATACTGTTTAAGTTCTAAACCCAACAATCGCTACCTAAATAGACTAAGACTTAATATAACTGTATTTAAAGAATGTTAAGTGAGTCATTTTATAAAGAAAGGAAAGGTGATAGAGAAAAATGACCGTAACGTAGTTTATGTTAATATATTACAAATATTAAACTTTTGATAAATTAACCTCACATTATTACAGGAGTTTTCATATTTGTTATAATTATTATATTTATTATCTCTGGATTCGTATACAGGATAAATACATAACATTCAGTTTTATAGGAATATTTTTTGTGATCTTTTTACACATTTCGTGTCCTCATTTCGTGTCTAAATTTTAACTTTGTTATTAGTATTATTTAAAGCCAACTTTCATTTACCACTTCAAATGCTTACTCTAACACCAGCTAATTGTTTCATTCTAGTACCACCATTTGTTGTTTTACATATGCTTTTCAGATTTTACTTCTAAAAAGCTGTAGTGAACCACTTCAAAGACAATAAGAACTGCAAAAAGATATCCGAATCCATGTTTTACTTTATTCAATACTCTCTTTTCACCGTATTATCAACAGCAATCATCGTGCAAAACGAAATATGGTGGTTTAATTACGAGCATTTGTATATTGAAAAGATCACATGGGACTCGTTTAGCCCATTGCATGCTACATATCTTATGCTTGAATTAGCTGTGTGCATCTCAACTGCAATCACATGGTTATTTGAAACAAGAAAGAATTATGCAGATTTCTACATGATGGTTGTACATCATGCCTGCACAATCTCTTTGATTTGTTTTTGTATGTACTCGAAAAATTTCAACTGGGGATGTGCCACTGCTAATTTGCATGATATGTCAGACATATTTTTGGAATTCAGTAAAACTATTTTCTATTTGGGATTTGATAAAGCATCTAAGTATACTTTTGTAGTATTTGCGATCAGCTTCATTTTCCCACGTTGCTATGTATTTCCAGTGTTTATGATAGCCCCATTTTTCAATGGCAAATTGGATGAAACTTTATTGAAGTTGGATCCTAATGTTGATTTATTGAAGGCATTTACTAAACTTGAAAGAAAGTATATCCCATCTGCATTCTCTGTTTTGTTTGTTCTTGATTGCATTTGGTCTGTCGCTATCTTGAACATGGCTTGGGGTATGTTCAAGAAGAAGGAATGGAAGGATATTAGAGAAAAGGAAGCTGTTTCAAAGTCTGAGTGATGGTATCTTCATTGTTTGTTAGCTTTTACAGTTATTTGCTTGCATCAATAGTCTGTATTAACAATGGTTTCAGTAGCTTTCATCTTTTACTTGTGTGAAGTGGTTTTAATCTGCTTTAACCTAGAATAATCTTTATATTTCCGGCTTTTCTGTGTATTTCTGTGCTTTTAGTATTATTCCACTTCATAATGTATAAATAGATATTTCAATTTACTAAAAAATACCTCAATCTTCGCTAATAAAACTTACTCTAAAATAATTACTTTTTACTAATATATTGATATATTTAGCTTATATACATACTTTAACTTTCACTCAGTTTTCGTTTATTCTCTGATGTCTATCCATTCTTTCTTCTTGAACATTCCGATGGCCATTTTCAAGATGGCGATCGCCCAGATGCAGTTCAGAACGTAAATGACGCTCAGCCCGCCCGCGATCACCAGCCTGTCTTTCCTGCTGAACAGTTCTAGCAGGTCTACACCCGGGAACATCTCGGCCAAAGTTTTGTTCATGAAACCGTTCCAAAACGGAATGATGCAATAAGTGGGCAGGACGAACACTCGTGGGACGATGAAAGTGACCGCGAAAACGGCGAAAGTCACTTTCGAAGTCTGAGCGAACCCGAGCGCGTGCACCGTCTTGCTGAACTCGAGGAAGATGTCAGACACGTCGTGCATCTGGGCCACTATGACGCAGTAGTTGTAGTAGCCGGCCGAGTACGTGGACCAGATGATAGAAATGGTTATCACGTGGTGGATTACGTTCATGTAAAAATCAGCGTAGGACTTGCGCGTCTCGAAGAACATGAATATGAACGCGGAAATGTAAACAGACAGCTCGCCCATCATGTAAAACGCATGCAAGGGCGTGAAACTGTCCACATTCGCCTCCCTGTACAAATCAGTGTAGTGGAACCACCAAATGTTCTCCTGCTGAAGAAGCTTCGTACCCAAGATTGAAAGAATACAATACTACACACAAAAGAACATAGACTCCGAAGTCTTCTTCGGATTCTTGCCCTTAATTAGCTTCTGCGCAACCGTCTAGAAAACAAGCCTAAAAACTATGTGCAAAGGGACCAAAACACAAACTAACTTACCACTGTCAGAAACCTGTAGCATTCAGAAGTGAAAAAAGTTACTCACTGAATCTCCAGAGATTCTGCGAAATCATAACAGTTACACGCTAAATAGCAGAATTTAATTAAGCAAGCACCACTCCCAATCAGTAAGAATGGATAATAAACCATATATTTTGAGTTTTAGTAATAAATAATGAAGTAATACTGCATAAGACGCATACAACCAAATTCAACTAGCACTTAGCGTCTTTTAACACAGAATAACTCCACATCTCTAAGTATATACATATAGGTATATCATTATTGTAATGTAAATTGATATAGAATGGTATATGTACTAATAATCACAATAAACAAACTTCCACAAAATTTCGCGTATTTTATATTCCTGTAATAATTCGATTTGATGTGGTGTAATTAATACTATTGTATGAATAACGTAAAATAAATCTGGATTTCTCAGAATTACTTCAGATACCAAAAATTCTGAAAACGAGTATTGTACAATAATAACATGATATCAAAACATCAAATAAGAGATAAACTCAGTTCATTTCCTCACACCAAGAATGAAAAACTTGCTTCTAGCCGAAAATGCCTTCTATCTACCATTGTTCCTTGTCCCCGCGCATATGTTACTAAGATACAGTTACTAAAAATTGGTTACCCACATTTTTAGAAACAAGAAAACAGCCCATAAGATTTCTGAGTCTTCTTTCTACTGTCTGCAATATCTGGTTCTTACAATTATCGCTACTACCATTCTTCAGACCAATGATGTTCACTGGTTTAACCTTGAGAGTTTATATGTTGAAAAACTTCATACATCCTTTTAACCACTGCATGCGTTCTACATGATGGGAGAACTTTCAGTTTATGTGTCTGCTTTCATATTTATGTTCTTTGAATCCAGAAAGGGTTATGGTGACTTCATCATGAATGTTATCCACCACATTATCACCATCTCAATTATAGCTTATGCTTTCCCATACAAAAACTACAATTATTCCGTCGCAGTTGCCCATATCCATGATTTCTCTGACGTTTTCCTTGAATTCAGCAAGACCATATTTTATCTTGGTTATGAAAAAGCTTCACAATACACTTTCCTTGCTTTCGCTGTTTCATTTATTATTCCAAGAGTGTTTGTATTCCCAACCTACTTAATTACTCCATACTGGAATGGTAAGATGGATGCTACTTTGAGAAAGATGGACCCAGCAATCGATGTTCTTGCTACTTATGTGCCAGCTGAAAGAAAAGTCATCCCATTTGCATTAAGTGGAATTTATGTTTTGAATTGCATTTGGAGCGTAGCCATTATCAAAATGGCCATCGGTATGTTCACCAAGAAGAGAGAATGGGGTGATATCAGAGAGAAATCTGAAGATTCTCAAGAAAAACCAAAGAACGAATGAGCTATTTTTATATATCATGAATTATTTTTACATTCAGTTCCAAGCGACACGCAGATAGCACTAAATTTTTAAGTCACGAATGAAATTCAAGAATCTAATGTGAAATTTGTCCATATAATCTAGTTGCCCTATCCCTTAATCTAAACTATCCCACAAACAACTCAATATCATGGTTCAGTCTATTGTTTAAAACCTTTGATGAAATCTATGCTTCTTCATCTAAATAAATAGAATTAGAAGAAGCCCGAAGAACGAGTCAATGCACGATTCTCCTGCGCATCGGGTCTCTCGTACTTTAGCTTCTATAGGCATGTTCCTACCATATTATCATTTATATCATCTAAATATAAAGAGTCTCACTCGCACCCTCTCAGCTTCCTGTCAGCCCTTTGCCTCTCCTCGAGAATATTCTTGTTTTTGTCCGCTTCTTCGTCTTTTCCGTCCTTGAAAAGGATCACATCCGGCCTATTCCTCCCGTCAGAAAAAACAAATCCGTTCGTTTTAATAACAATATTCTATTGTATTTTTTAGTTGTTCCAGAGAACGTTTTCGTCCTTGAAGATCTCGCCCATAACGGAGCCGCTTATTTTGCTCCTGTTCAGCTTCCCGAATACGTGGTCTTTGGTCGCTGACTTGAACATGGACTCGGATTTGGCGAACGTGAGCTCCAGCTGCTCACCGTTGATAGTTTGCTTCTCATGCTCTCTGATGTAGGCGCAAGAAACCCTGAAATTGTTCTGATAGAAGGTCAGCTGAGACTTGCCCATGAAATGGCACCACCTCTGACCGTAAAAAAGACCGTACACACGAAGTGTAGGATGAGTGAACTCGAAAACCTGCGGGAGATTCTTAGCGAACACAACACGGTTGAAACCAGTACGCACGACATCACTGTGATTCATGAACAAGGATGCGTCAAGAGACGCACACCCATACAAAGTAAAAAGCTCCTCAGTTGCAGAAGACACCTTCAAATTGTATAAGGACGTTGGCGGATGGTTTTATACCTGCTCAGCTTCAACTTCAATTGTGTATGTTTGATTATCAACCTACAATTCACAAGTATCAGCGTACGTTTCGCCCATAAGCGGGTTAAATGGCTTCAACTAGTGTAAAACTGTTTCCAGCAAGATATCAAAGTAATATCTCAAACACAAATCCTTACGCTCATCGCCTTGCTGTTAAGCTGCTCTGATCAAGTTTCCAAGAGTGAAGTTATCATTTGAAGCTGTTTCAAGTTGAGTTCTGGTGTCGAAAACGTTCTTCCTTGGTGGAAGGGACATTCTCATGATGCCTTTTCCCTTGAACAGATTCTTTCCAGCCTTTTTCACGAGTTCGAAACCTAAGTCGCGCTAAGCCTGTTAAATAACTTGTGAGTTGAAGCAAATACCTCCGTTTCCTTGCAGGAATACTTCGGCAGTTTATTCATTTTTCAATTCGTCCATAACATCGGTCATTGTAATGATGAAGTGGATAGGTTTTGTTACATTTTGTGTTTATTTTTAAATAAATATTACATTTTGCGTGTAGATTAAATGCTGTTTTTAGTTGTGTTTATTCAGTTCATTAAACGATGTGAAAGTTCTGAGCTGTTTAGATTTCGTCAGGAACATTTTGTATTTCACTCCCTAATTTTTCCGTTAATATTTGAATTGACTATTTACATCAATTAGTTTCTTCAATTATAATTTAAACATCTTATTTTAAAATATCAAAAAGAAATATATTGTTTATAAATAAAATGATTAATATCTATGATTAATATCTCTCTCACATCTTCTTCACGTGTGGGGTAACGTTGACTTGAACCCCGTTGATCATGACTTATCCGCTTCTCAGCGCGGCATCAGCGTATTCTGGTTGTCCAAAGAACACGATAGCGCATGGGTTCATTCCCATGTGTTCTTTGTCGTTGATCAGAGTGACTCTAGTGACAGAACCAAACTGGTTCATGGACTGAGTTACTTGTTGGTCGTTGGTGCCCATGGGCATCATTTTAAGATACACAGAGGTAGCGTTAACGTTCATGTTGTTGTTTCTCTGTGGTTGGGCTTGCTAAACAGGCATTGCGTGCTGCATCGGTTGTTAGTAGCCACCATAGTTGTTTTGAGCTTATTATTAATAAACAGGTTATTACATAGCTTGTTACTGAGGTTGACCGCCAGACTTTTCAACAAACCTCAAGCACAAAAATTGTAGAACCTCACTATCAAGGTCTTGATTTGGATTTTCACCGGATGCTTATCTTCTTTCTACTTCTTCGTTTGGCACTATTTTAGCAGAATCTGGGTTACTGACTATTTGAAGTTCACGAATGGCAAATTTAGTGAAGTCTGTGGTTTTAAGGGTTTCAAATGCATTTATAGAATCTTCTTTAGATAAAAAGTGCAAATATGCACTGCAACCAAATTTGGCTGCTTAAATTTATGCAAAACAAAACAATCCAGGATGTCTTTAATGTAAATATTTAGTTATGCAAGCTTAAAATCGTATTTCATCTTAAGCCTTAGGAGGTATTCTCCTCAGGATGATCTACAGTTTCTTGTGGAATCCAGCCAAGACTACCTTCTAGCCTCGGATAATAAAATCACGTTGCATCAAGGCATTCATAGCACCTTCCTTTCTAGTAAAGTTAACGAACCCAAAACCAGCTTCCGGTTTAATGTGCACGTTTTTGATATCTCCACAACCTCTAAACGCATCTAGCATTTCAGCATCAGCAACGCCTCTTGGTAAATTGCCAATGTATATTTAGAATTGTTTTTCAGGATCTATAACTATTTTAGAGATATCAACTTCACCTGCTTCTTCAGGTGTGATGTAAACTTAACGTTGTTGAGCCGGTTACTGCATTGGTTGATACTAAGGTTACTAAAATTGTTAGTATTGCACGGGTTGTTAATACGGTGGGTACTGCTGTTAGTATTGTTGGAACTATGGTTGGTATTGAGGCTGGTTGAAATTCTACATTTGTGGCATTGGTGGTTGCATGTTCTGCTGAGGGAATATTGGCTTGGCAGCTTACTATGGGATGTTTGGCTTTGGTTTAGCTTGTTCAATCTATTTCTTTTGATTGTTCATTTAGTTTAACAATTCGTCTAAATCGTCCATAATTTTTAAAGGAAGGGGAGTGGTAAAATTACAAATTATTAAATTAATATATAGGTATTCTAAATATGTAAAATATTTGTAAATTTGCAGAATAGTCAAAATAATCATTCTTTATGATCTAAATAGTATTAAATAAAACTAAGTAGAAAATTTTGCTCTAGACAGCTGTCATTATGTGTTATTCGCGTTGTCAAATTCTTATAAATACGCGAACAGCTGCGCGATTTTTCCAATAAAGTCGTTATGATTCAACTGGGCTTATTTTACACATTTGCCAACAGCCACCGTATTCTAAATCATATTCGCTCGTTTGACATCAATTAAATCCTTTTTCTCCAATATTTCATAAACATTTTCAATTATTTGAGCAAATTATTCTTGAGCCCTTTTTGGTTCCGTTTGAGGTTTCGTGTAGAAATAATGTTTGCTTTTGTGCGCTTCAATTACAGTTTTATTTATAATGAAGTTATTTCCAATGTCCAGCATTTACAGTTTTTCCAGTTCTTTGAGCGAATTGATATTACATATTTGATTCCCGAACAAATGCAACTTGTTAAGTTGCTTAAGTTGAACACAGAACGAGATGTCGTAAATCTCGTTCATGGATATATCTAAGTGCTCCAATTTTGTTAAATATTTTAGTTCAATAGCTTAGAGCAAGTTGTTCTTGGCCAGAATTAAGGTTTCCAAGCTTATAAGGTCCTTAAGGAGAGAAATGTCAGTGATGATGTTTTAAAACAGGTTCAGATTCACTAAACTGGTCATTTGAGACAGAGGTTTTAAGCACGAAACTAAGTTGAAGGATAAATTCAGCGTTTTCAGTTTTAGTGGTGCTAGCGGAGAAATATCAGAAATGCTGTTCATATTCAAGAACAACGCAGACAAAGAATACAAATTGGGCTATATTTAAAGCTAATTTAAGCCACACTACATGACCACGAGCTTAATGAGATTCGAGGGTAATAAGAGTAAGTTAATCTCCCTGTTATGGTGCACCACTAGAGTTGAAGAGTCGACATACTCAAATTTTTCTATCCACTACTATTCAGTATTATCTACATCATCAACTTACTATATCACATTAGAAGCGTCTTATAACTGAATAATATTCTATATATTTGCACCATGATTGTTATTTTACTAACTTCTTGCTTTCTTTTTGAAACACCTCATTTGGATTGGTAATAGATAAAATTAATTTTCGTCATATTAATAATATTAATATTATTATCACTCCATTTTAACATATATTTCAAAATGCAAAATATATAATTATCTTGATTCAATTACGCGTGAAATTTTGGAGACTCAATGGAAAAGTTACGTATATATTCATATTTATAAATAGTATTAATTTACTAATTTGTAAATAAATTCATTATAAAGTGTCAATGTGTGTGCCTGAATTAATGTTTTAAAATAGTCATTATCACTAGCTTTTAGAGTTTTAACACGTGACAATGTTAATATTTAATCTCAATTGTTATTATTTTCTTCATGATTTTAACAGTAAGTATGAGAATGAATCTGAAATAATCGAATAACATTATTGATATTTATTGACCTTTGAAGTTATCTGGATCGTTGTATATACTTAAACAAAATAACATAACAAAATTTATGATGTATAAAGAGATAAATTTTCATAGATTATTTAAATAAATCAAAATAAATCACATTGTATTTACTGAAAAAAGATTTTAAATCGCAATAGCAATTTGACCAGTAGTTTAAACTTATTTATACACAGTATTTTGTATAATTTCTTTTACTTACAGCTGAATTTTTTATTATTTTGCTTTATTACTTTTATTTAACATATTTATTCTTTATACAGCTACTTCTAGAATGAAAATATTCTTCATTCTCTTTGAAATTAAAATTAGTTTAGGTTTAGGTTTTGATTAGTTATTCGTCTTAAAATCCAGGTGCTAGTTCTTAAACTATAATGGAGAACAATCTAAAATTTTATTGTAAGAAACGTTAACTTTCTAGAGGTATTAAAGTTATTAAAGTACTTCTAGATGTATAATAGTGTTTTTGTTTGCTGTTAATTCTTTGATGTTATTCATATTTTGTAATGGTGTCAAATCAACAATTTAATTTTTCTACATTTGTAATTACTGAATTTTCGTCAGAAGATATAAATAATTTAAAGAATTAATTTGGTTTTCAGATATATCAAGCTGTATAAGGTTCTTTAAGTGTTATAGAGAATTAATACTTGATATTCTGTTTTTAGCTAAGTTTAAATTTGTTAACGAGATGCATTTACCCAATGAAGTTACTGTTTCGATACAATTATATGACAGATTTAAATGTTATACTAATGTTAGTTCTTACAATGCCGATATGTCAATTATTTAATTATTTCCTAAATTTATATAAGTTAATGATTACAAATGCTCTATAACTCTGATATCAGTAATTTAATTATACATTAGATTTAAGTGATTTAATGAAGTTAAATCTTTTAAAGAAGTAATATCTTATATTTTGTTATTATTTAGTGTTAAGTAATTTACATTTATAAGACCCTTTATGCTATAAACATCAGAAATTTCATTTCCGTATAGATCTAACGAAGTTAACTTTATTAATTAGCTAATACATGATATGTCAACGATTTTATTACATTAAAGCATTAATTTGGTTAAATTAGTTAAATATTTAAGCGATTCTATATTTATAAGTTTATTATAGCCTAAATTTAGTTAGTTGTTAGAGTTAAATCATTTCTTTTATACCTGGATCTAATATTGGCATATCGCAATTAACGTAAATAAGAGATTATATATTATTTGGTACACGAGAAAAATTGCAGTTGATGCATGCTTAAATGAATAATTGCTTAATATTTAATTTTTCAACAAATTTAAATGTTAAAAGTTTTTTATTATTTTCAATGTATAAATTATTTTCTTTGATCATATTTTAATAATATGCTTGCATTTGTAAATCATAATTTTATTCTTGCGATGCTAGTTTATTATCTATTTCTTTCATTAGAGGAGTGTTTAACAATAAATAATAATTCAGTAGAATATTAAAATATTAACAAAAACAGTTTTAGAAACAAATACTAACAAAAGTACGGTAAAATCTCGCCAAAAGACTCTTGGATACACTCGCGTATAGAGCCAGGCAAAATCGCGTATAAGCTTTCAATTTCTAAAGTTTATATGCGAGATATCGTGTCTCAAGAGTCAATACGTGATCAACTTAGGTCTATAAAATTAGTGTAAAATCTAATATTTTTAAAATGTAATCATGTTAATTCTTCATGTTAAAGCGCTATCGTGATAATTGTAAGCATTTAGTATATTATCGCACTTATTTTCTACCCCAATACCAATCATCGGTAAAAATGAGCACGTTACGCTTAATACGCTTTATATGAGATTAAGTTAGGTCTTTACGTGAGAAATCTCAAAATAGAAGTACGTAATCATGTATTGACTTTCTAGTTTTCCTGTAGAGATGGGTAATCCCACTTCCCACGTCGGGTATTTCCCACGTCACACCACGACGTGGGATTTAGACGTGGTATTTTAAAATTTGCGATCATGAAAGTTGTGAGTAGTCATTTTTTGCATTTTTAGAAATGTATTTTTATGAAAAAACTCTAAAATTTTGAGTAATTTATAAATATTTTAACTTCGTAATAATTATTCTAAATAGCGTAATCTTTTAGCGAGATTTTACCGTATTATACAAATCTACTACAAATAATCATTCTACAAACTCCAATAAGTGTTTTAAACTATTAATTCTAAATAATGATTAAAAGTAGTTAACATTAATAAGTCTTCACTCTTAATGATTGTTTATAAATTAATACATCCAATAGTACTTGAATATTTAACATAATACTGATGATTGAATACAAAAAGATTGTTTTCTATTGATAAATTATTTATTAAACATTGGTAAATCCGCATAACGTTACCATAACCCCACCATCCTTAAATGATTAGGTTATCTCAAAATATCTGATACAAGTGTGGTGATCATGTATTAACTTTCTAGTTTTCCTGAGTATATATATATATTCATTTCACTTCCTCGAGACGGCACAAACAGACTTCATTGAGACTTTCGAAAGCAAAACATGGGCTCTCGCACACCAGTGTTTCCACTTTCAAAACGGGCTCAACCCATCATTTATGTCCACTCAGTAAAGACCCAATAGGGCCTATATATATGCGAGTGTATCTAAGAGTGTTTAAGAGTCTTTTGTGAGATTTTACTGTATACGAAAATGTATGTTATTAAAATGTAGATAAATAAGATCGCTTTTACACTTGTAATTAAACTTATAATAATGGTTCATAATATTTAACAAAATAATATACGTAAAATAATTTTAACACTCCAAACAAATCAAGAATGAATCTTTCTGATGAGGATTTCGAAGAATTATACAGAGATGATATAGAAGACGAAACGCTTGAGATAGAAGATGACATATAGTTGTAATCAATTTCTTTTGTAAATAAATTACCAATATCTAAATTGATATTATCTCAGTGTTGTGGAGGAATAACTTTATAGCGCACATAGTCTAATATAACCAATTTAACGATTTATTAGTGTGATTTATCGAGTATTAATGGGATTAAACAAATGATGCAGCTGCGTGAGCTGGATCTCAGTGTGAACAACGTCTCTGACATTTCTGAGCTGTCGTATTTAACAGCGCTTTAAAAGCTGGATTTGGACGCAAACAGGATTGCTGATATTTCTGCGCTGTCTAAATTAGTCAAGTTGCAAGTGTTGAGTGTGTTTGGGAATTAGATAAGGGACATTCAGTATATTTCTAATTTAGTTAATTTGGAGATATTGAACATTTCCAACAACTAAATTATTGATATCTCACCTTTAAGGTATATTAAACAGTTACGCGAGTTGTTCATGTAAAACAATTAGGTAGTTCACATCGAATCGCTTGCCTACTTTAACCTATAGTATCTCGACTTATCCCACAACTTCATTTTTGATTTAAAACCAATTGCGCACAAACACTTCAGCAGCTATCTTAAAATGGCGCAGAAAGCCCCAACCCCATTTTAAACCCTGTTTTCAAATAAACTCAAGTCAATCTTCAAATTAAATTATGATATTTACACGATTCAGAAACACTCTCATAAATAACACTTATAAACAGTGAATAAAATAAACAGAGTGAAAAGTGAACTGCAAAAAGCGGTTAAATGTTATACGGAACTTTCACAGGCGCTGATGGTTTTGACACAAACGGAGGACAGGTCGTTTTTACAGTGAATAAATTCCGTTTTCAATAAAATCGTTTTCATAAAATTTTAATGATAATAACTATATATTATATATCCCACTCACTTAACTTTCGTTTATACTAGTTCGGTCTTCTGTACAGGAACTGTAAGTTCACGCGAATGATCATTAGTTTTAGATACACCTATGTACGTTAGGCGCACCTCCGCAGCCAATGCAACCAACGACTCGGGTACAAGCATCCAGGGGCGTAACGCGGCTGCTTCGTGCAAGCCGATCTATACGGGAATCCACCTGCGTCGTACCATCTGCGTTTCTAAGGAAGCAATGGAGCGGTTGCCGCTTTTCAATCCCGAAGGCTCGTTGATGGCATGCCCTTAGCCATACCGATCCTTGACGGCAGCTCAGCACTTTGAACCGGGGGATTTTACCTTCCGCAACCGATTTGGCCGAGCCGCATCTCAGGAAGTGGGATGCGGCGAGGAACGAGAAGCGCGATCAAATGAACCCATCATCGATCACACTAAACAAAGCTGGTATTTCAGCAATGCCTCTTCAGCTCTAACGTCGAGACGCCAAGCCTAATCGTTATAACTATATATTTATTATTAAAAATAAATTAATCAAAAAATCCACCTCACACAATAATGACAAATATTCTTGAACTAAGAATAAGAAATTCATATTGAATCAATTTTGAATGACTTAAATAATAAATATATTATTAATATTTACTTTACTCTACAGTGTTTCACAGTTAAAAGTAGAGTTGCTGTTTCACAGAAAGTTTTCACCACCCTCATATAATTTTAATTTCATTAACAAAAAATATTTTATTGTTCCTATATTTTCTTATAAACAGAAATTATTTAATTAGTCATTGCCAACTATCTGGTTTGTAAATATCCAATGAGTTTGTTTTAGTTATCTTTTACTATATTAATAAGTAATTTAATATTTTTTAATTTAGCGTGCATTTATTCATGAATAATCTGAGCTTCGTACACGCTTGATTGTCTATTCGCTACTTTCATTTGTTCTTCACTGAGTTCTTTTTACCATGTTATTAAAAATTTGTCAAAGTACTACAGTTATTAAATGGGCTTGAAATTATATATCAAGTTGCCCATTACATCCAAATCACGAAGATCTTTCAAGAATCTTAGAGGATACACGTGAGTAATCATGTTTTAGCTTAAATACAGTTATTAAAGGTGTATCATTCCTTTTAGTACATCAATATTGGATATTTTGTTATTAGCAAGGTTGAGCATTGTTATGTTCACTAGATTTTATAACGGAAAGATGTTTTGTATGTAATTTCTAAACAGATTTAACTTCTGAAGATTTAAGAGTTAACAAAGAGGCGATATGTCCACCAACTATTTTTATGGCGTAGAGTTGTATCCCAAATTTAGAATTTTCAGTTCTGTCAAATCTTTTAATTCTTATATGTCACTTACTGAATTTGAACTCAAGTCCAGTTCAATAAGTTTCATTGAGCCGATACCAGATATTTCTTTCAACTGACAGTTGTTAATTTTAAGTATTTTAATGTTACTTGGTGGTTCTATCAACTGTACTTTTTGACATAATCGGATAACAAGTTCATTTGCATTTATTTGTTCAACAAACTTAATGCTTGTTAACTATTTATCGCTATTTATATGCAGTGCGTTATTTGATACGTTTCTTTTATATGTTTACAGCATCTCTTGTTCATATATTTGTTTTTGCTTGGATTACATTTAAAGTGAAATTAAAGTTGAAAGTTAATAGTGTGGTTATAATATATTTTTGCTTCATTTTCAAAAGGCTTTAATCATCGTGTGTTCAATTACCGACTATTGATGCTAATTTTTACATTAAATGATTTAATATTAATTGTGTACTATAAAACAACAAAACACAAACACAGATTTTATGCAGTCAACCACAAGAATTATTAAAATAAAATGACTCACTTAACTGTAACCTTATCATCAGTACTAAGGCTCAATTCAATCATTCCATCTTCATCTCATACATCATGACAATCCACAAATCCAAACTTAGTTACACAATAACGCTACCTCAAACTAATCTCAATTTCATACCTCATCTTCTAGGATTATCACTCTGAATAGCCTCCTCAAACAACCTAAGTTAGTTCGGCACTTGAACATTATTGACCTCGGAAGTAATCTTTGTAACTATCTTTGGAATGCCTGGTATGAATCTTGGGACTAGCATATCAGCGGCAACGCGTCGTGCTTCTAAGTTTAGAGCGGGGAACAATGTCATAACTCTTTAATCAGTTTAGAATTATTAAAATATATATTATTTTTACTTGGCTATAGTAAAATAACTAGTATATATTTATTTATTGCGTTTAGATGTATTGTTGGATTGTTGCTGTTGAGTGAGTCATGTTATTATTTTATGCAGTTAATATATTGCAGAGGTTTCGCTTTCAAGAGTAAATGAACCTGGACAGGAAGAAACTGATTAAAGAGTTATGACATTGTTCCCCGCTCTAAACTTAGAAGCACTACGCGTTGCCGCTGATACGCTAGTCCCAAGATTCATACCAGGCATTCCAAAGATAGTTACAAAGATTACTTCCGAGGTCAATAATGTTCAAGTGCCGAACTAACTTAGGTTGTTTGAGGAGGCTATTCAGAGTGATAATCCTAGAAGATGAGGTATGAAATTGAGATTAGTTTGAGGTAGCGTTATTGTGTAACTAAGTTTGGATTTGTGGATTGCCATGATGTATGAGATGAAGATGGAATGATTGAATTGAGCCTTAGTACTGATGATAAGGTTACAGTTAAGTGAGTCATTTTATTAATTGTGTACTATTGATGAACATTTATATTTAAATATATAAACTCGCTCCCTCAATTATTAATTTCTTATTAACAACGAACTCCTTTAATAAAACTGTCTCACATTTTGAGCGCCCGAAGTTGCTGTTCAACTTTCTTCAGAATGTCTTCCAGTTTGTTCTTCTCGAACTTTTTCAGGAACTGTTTCCAGTTTTATTTCGTAATTTCGAAGCCCATTTTGACTATTTTTGCCTTTGTTTTCAGCTGCTGCTCAATTAAGTCCTTGTTCTAATTGTGAAAGTTTATCATGTAACGGGTTCCCTTCATTAATTTTATGTTGCAGCTCAATTAAGTTTCGGACAAGTTAACAGATGAGAAGGAATTCTCGTAGGCCTGAATCATGTCCTTCCAGCATTAATCTGCGAGTACGCGCTGAACGCGGACTTCAAGTGGTTCGTAATCGCCTGGAAACTTCTCTGTTATGTAATAGTAATAGCAAGTGAGCGTGAATTTGATGTTCTCTTTGCTAAGGTCCTCACCGTGCCTGAATATATACGGTTTTATCTGATTGCAATAAAAGGACTTGCACTACTATAATGTGCGCTCGGGAAATAATAATTGAACACTCGTCCAGTTAATTTTACCTGTTTCGTAGTTCTGAGAACGCTCCACCACGTCAATCAAACGATCAATCTCAGCCTCACTCCAGTTCTGATAAATATTTGGACGTGACTCGCTTACATCAAAGTTTTACATCAATCTGAAGTGGATTTTAAAACTGAATAATTTAGCTGGAATATAATAGTAAATGGTTAATGCGTCTATGTGTAATGTAAAACATGACCAATGTGTCAAATATTATTTAACATGTGAATATAAATAGTGATTGACTCTAAGTAGTTTTCTAATAATAAATAATTTGTGTATCTATAAAATGAGTATAAAATTTTTTGATTCATAAAATTAACCAAAGAAACAGTAACACCATCACAATGTAATGTCCTATAATGATTAGAATTTAACTATAGTATATTAAATAAATGAATGCATCACACCGTAAATTACGTCTATACTGGTCACCCTTTTTTACATTTCCTTTTTAAACCAATGATCACTAAGAAATCAACAACAATCCTCTCTAACCAAAAGTCTCGCGTGGCTATTTAACAACAACTTAATAGTAGAGATGGGTAATCCCACTTCCCACGTCGGGTTTTTCCCACGTCACACCACGACATGGGATTTAGATGTGGTATTTTAAAATTTTCGATCATGAAAGTTGTGAGTAGTCATTTTTTGCATTTTTATCTCATTCCAAAATGTGGTGTAGGTGGACGATAATAATTGATTTAGTATATATTGTGACATCATATTAAATTTTATTCCACCTCCAATTAACAATAAATATTACAATCTAAATTCTTATATTTATTGAAACCCAAAACATTTTAAAATGGAATAAATATGTTTAAAATATTATAATTATACTACAAAATGTATTTTTATGATGAAAAACTCTAAAATTTTGAGTATTATATAAAAAATTTAAATACATAATAATTATTCTGAATAGGGCTAATTTGTCTTTATTTTATTAAGTCTTAATACATCATTAGAAATATTATTCTTCCTGAAAAGGTTATAAATACTGTAACACTTTGTTTTAAATCGTGACTATCGTTCCACAGAATCTATTGTTCAGCACAGCCACTTAATGTTCAAATTCTTTTTTAAAACTGATCTTTTGAGAAACACTATCAAATAGCATCAATTGGCTGCAATTAACGCACTTTATACATTTAGCTTATTGCGCTATAATAGAATCTTTTAGTTATTTAAATAATTTGTAGTGGAATGTGTTTACAGATGCACGATATTGCAATGGTGAGAAATCAGAGATGTAGTTATGTGAAACGTTTAGCTTTACAAGGTACAAATTTTAAAGCGCGTCTATGTTTATAACTTTGTTTTTGCTGACATCTAAAATGACAAGCTTTCTGAAGTTTCTAACTACCGAGATATCAACGATTCTATTTTTGAATAAATGCAACTCCCTTAAGTCTTTAAGCTTTGATAGACACGTTATGTCTTCTATATTATTTGAGTTTAAGTTTAGTCTAGTTATGTTTACCAGGAACTTTAAGTCATTTACGCTTTCAATTTTGTTTTTGTTCAAATTTAATATTTACAACTGTTTCATTTGCTTAAGAAAAGAAGTGATTGTTATTCGATTATTTTAAGCGTCTAAATTCGTTAATCCCGGTAAATATTTCAAAACATAATAATCATTTATCTAATTGCTTGAAATATTAAGTTCTTTGAGTTATTATAGAACTTTAATACCTGACATGCATGTTGTTTGTGTATTTGAAATATCTAGTTTAACCAATTCCGTGAGAGTTAGTAGTATTTCGAGTTAATTTCCAATTGGATTGTTTCTCAAGCTTAATGATTTGAGTTATCGCATATTTTCCATCCCTTTGATGGTGTGTATTCCGGTATTATTAAGATTAAGTATTTGCAGATTAGGTAGCATGTATATCTCTGTTATGTTCAGCGACCAGGTGTTATTTATCGTTAAACACTGAAGTTGCTGCATTTATGAAATTCCCTATGTTTTTATTTCACTGTACCACATTTTAATTTTTAGGTTCGTAATGCAATTCGGCGTTTGCTCGAACGAAAAAAGTGTGCAATGCATTAGAGTCAATTAATTGAGTTGAAGTTCTTCAGCGAACTTTATGGACTCTAGCGGTTTCCCGTTTATTGTCAATTACTTGTTTTTAATTTTGTTCAATTGAACGAATTGCATTAGAAGTGAAAAATATATTTATAGTGCTTCTCTATGGATATCTCTTTGTGTCTATATTACAACATAGTAATCAAAAAACTAATTTTTGTATATCGGTCTCTTTTGATTTTAATCACAAAATAGCTGAAATTGTATTTTTGTATGAATTATTTTCTATTGTTGACGTAAATATATATATCGGCTCACTCTTTTGGTACATCTCAAAAACATCCACTCAATAATCAATAATTACTTCAATCACAAGAAACATTTAAAAATGATGTATTCATTTTAACGCGTTCTTTACTCCTGTACATAAAGGACTCTATATTTTCAGTGTTAATTATTTAACAAAATAGAAACGTTGCCACAAATAATTTTAAATCATTATTGACCTCATATTGAACTTATCTTTGAAACTATCTTTGGGATGGCTGGTATGAATCACGGAACTAGCATATAAACTGAGATTGGATTATATTAATTAAAGGATATAAAAGGTTTAATAAGGAACCTCCGAATGAATTATTATGATTTATTAAACTGAATTTGTAATATTTAATCATATATCAAGAAGAAAGACATCACACCGTAAATTACGTCTATACTGGTCATCACATTATATCAAGAAGAATGAAAACAAAATATTATTTCGCTGCAAAAGCTCTAACTCTTTAGATTGTAGATAAGGATAAGTATAAATATCATTTTCACTTATGCATTTCATAATCTTATAAATTGGAGAGTTTACTTGTTTATAACTATCAATCAATTAGAAAATAGTAGTTATACATATATGGAAATATATCTAACTAAGATAACTTGTAAGTAAGGATTTGTTCACTAATTTGTTTAAACACAATTTAAACATGATATCCAGTTGGTTAAAATTATTGTCACATATCCAAGTGAATTTTCTTTTTGTAATTAAAAATTTGTATATATTTATTAAAAGATATATAACAAGATCTCTAGCCATATATCCACACATTCCCACTCCTCCGTTCATGGGCGCGCTTTGTGTTGCAGAACCCCAAGACCCAAAGCTATAATACCTGGACTTTGAGCCGTTTTTGAAGTAAACGCTGACCCACAACAACTCCCCCGTAAACACCGTCCAGGACTCCTACGACTACAGGTACGGAGACATCGCGAACGTAATGTCGATTTAGTGACTCTATTATGAACCAGAACATTCATCCAATCAAAACTATATTGATTAAAGTATTCAGATGTTAAATACTTTCAAATTTCTTGTGCAATGTATTTATGTGAGATTGATTGAACATAGATTAAGTGATCAACAATTTGATGCTTACTTGCTCTATTTATAATTATTGTAAAATCACAATTATATCCAATCTTCACTTATTGATTTTATGATTATGTTATGATTAACTCACATAACAATTAATTGTACTTTTATAATTATTAAACACGAAGATGTGATCGGGACACGGTATACATTCAGATATTAATACTATGAGATTAAACGCTACGTTTTATGTAAAAGCCTAAGCTATGTATGCATTAATTGTTTTAGGACAACACACGATCATATATCTTTTCTGGTTTCATTTCAAATTATGAACGAGATTGTAAATATTTCATAGTAATCAACGTCATTGATTAACTCATTTTGAATTTATAAATTTGAGATTTGTTTACAAAATCGATTCCGCTTTTAAGCAAGTAACTACAGCACTGTGCAAAAATATCCGCTCCAAGTTCATGGGTGCGGTTTGCATTCACAGCAGCGGTATCAAAAGCCAGATCCTGTTCGAAGACTTCGAGCACGACATAAAGACGACGCAGACCCACAACAACTCGCCGGCAAGCACGGTCCAAGAATCCTTCGACTACAGATACCAAGAAGCGCTGATGAACATGGAATTGATAATGGTAGAGCAGCCAGTAAATAAACATTTAGAACAGTGATAGAATATAGGGCGTATTGGAATGTTGTTAAAGATACATCATTTCATTTTAGAAAACACTTTGATTAATATTTAATCATATTTATTATAGTTACATAAAATATTATATAAATATATCCACTTCTTAGTTAGTATATTATTGAAGCAAAGAAGAAAAAACTCACTAATGATTAACTATAGCCTTCTTCTGCTCGTAGAACTTAACCATTATTCTATATCAAGTGATTAGGCAATGAATAATTATTCGTTCACTATGTATGGAGGTTTAACCTTCAAGTTTGGTAAGATAGATGTTGGAGGAGCATTATCATAAAAATCCATTTCTTTTACAAAGGCTTTCAAATATGCTGTGAATGCGGCGTTTGTTTCATGTTGGGGGAATAATAATTCAGGTGGTGGTGCGGATGTTGGTTATATAGTTGCTGATCTTGTTGGAGTTACTATCACAGCGGACTATGCAAACTCAGGTGGTAATAAGACTAATACATATTCATGGCTTGTCGTAGGTATGTGATTGACAATACATTTTTAGATATCCACTATCATACTCTTATACTCACTCCTCTGACGGCTCCTACTTCACTTCGTTCAGCAGCTCAGCTTCGCTTCGCCACGTCGCCTCCTCACACTCACCATCTTGAACGAAGACTTTGAATAAAGCCTGGGAAGACGATCTGGGAAGAAGGCTTGTGAAGATGCTTGTGAAGATGCTTATGAAGATACCTTTGAAGATGCCTTTGAAGATACCTTTGAAAACGGATGTAAGGTTGTTGTATGATGAAAGGATATAGACCGCGTTGGCAGGTATGATTGTATAAGAGTGATATTTAGTATAGTGTTCAAGATGATTTATAAGAGTGATGTAAGGTTGCCGACGAAGTTGTATGTAAGGTTGCCGACGAACTGATGAACGAAGTGAAGAAGGAGGAGGCGCAGAGCGGCTGTCGCCTGGCTCCTCGCTATCCAGAGTATATATATACTAGTGTGATTTGATTTGGTAGTGTAAAGTGTTGGTGAAGGATAATGTAAAAGGTATATTTATGGAAACATACCTGCCACGCGGTCTATATCCTTTCATCACGACATAAAGACGACGCAGACCCACAACAACTCGCCGGCGAGCACGGTCCAAGAATCCTTCGACTACAGATACCAAGAAGCGCTGATGAACATGGAATTGATAATGGTAGAGCAGCCAGTAAATATAGATTTAGAACAGTGATAGAATATAGGCGTTATACAAATAACATATTTTCATGTTAGAAAACACTTTGTGATAACTTAATTATTTCAATCAACATATTTGGTGTTAAAAATGAATATATTTTGTATTAAATCAATTTATATTTTTCACTCGACTCCAGCTCTGTTTCCTCTAACGACAGCTTTTTGTTGTGAGTGAATTTTCTTGATGTATTCTAGTTTTTCATCGAACCCGCTTTCGCCTTATTGGTCAAATTGCTTCACGTTAGTATCGAATTCGTCGTCAAATATTTCGCGGACTGGTTTTCCCATGAGAAATGCGGTTGTCATTCCCTCCAGTTTCTGTATTTTTGAGGTGCGGGCGAATAAGAAAGCAGTTTTGGTCATTTCGTAGGTGATATTTTACAGCTCAAGTTTTTCCTCGTCCGTTATCGGGAACCTTTCTCTGTTCAGCTCAAGTTTTGAGAGGTCCAGAGCCGAGAGGTACTTTTAATCCCTTTGTAAAAGTTGCTCGTTTATTTTTTGGTAGTAGAGCTCGTTTTATTATAATTAGTGTAGAGCTCTAATTCCAAGAATTCTTCCAAATGCGGTCACGTTGAAAATTGGAACGAAGTCACCAGAGAGGACGTCGTTAATCTCCTCTAAGAAACGGGGGTTAGTGATGATGAGGTCGACAGCTTCTTAGTAGGCGCACATTGTTGCAATTACGTATGTGGTTTAGTTGTACGCGTTCTTTTAATGAAGTATCGAGTCGAACACGAACTTATTGTTCTGCAAAAAGGTTAAAATGAGCTTCAAACACTCCACTTGCTTCATAAGAATCGCAAGCTGCACTACGTTCGTACCTGATGGAATCTTGAGCTTGGACTTCGGGCCAAAACCGGCACACTTGCATATATTCAACTCATTTGTAGTCAATTAACACTCAGTTGGAAGAAGCTCAGTCACCATTTGCACATGGCCGTAAGACACCGCATAGTGGATAGCAGCCCAACCAGTCATTATATTCTACTCGGGATTGGACTCACGCTTATCATACGAAGATTGGTACTTAGAAAAATATTTTTTATAATTCGTCATATCGCCAGTTTGAGCGGCGATAAACCAGTCTGGTTTCTACATACACATTTTTGTAAGATAGGAGTGGTTAAATGTGTTATAATATATAATACACTGTTATATATACATATTGGTCAAATCACACCTAATTCAGATGTGCATGCAAAAATCAGATTGGTTCGTAGCCGCTTAAGCCGGTGACTTAGCTACGATTAAAAAGCTTATAAATAAAAACAAAGGAACTTTTGATAAGCGTGAGAGTGATCCTGCAAATTAATGTTTCCACGGGTTTAGTGCTCTACATTATGCAACAATAGCTAACAAAGTTGATGTGGTAAAGTTCCTTCTCGGCCATGAGTTATTATTGTAGACTTAGGAGGCTGCTAGTATGACGTGCCCTGGTTTCTCAGCTAAGGCAATTTTGAAAGTAGCTGGGAGTTCAAATTGTTTGTAGCTTGCAATTCTTAAGAAGCACACCGAGTTGATAACCATAATCGTGTAATTTTTAGCGGAAAACGAGGTTTTGCGTACGCAGTTCATCGGCCAGTTGAATTAGATGAAGCAGACCTCTCTTTGCATTGCGGCCGTGTGCGGTTACGAGGAAGCAGCGCAATTAATCAGCAACCCGCTCTTCATCAAAGAACTAGGCCTTGTTCAGGGCCCATTCAGCATTGGCGCCATTGGTGCCTGTTACGCACGCCTCCCAATCCTCCAGCAGATTCACACCGTTTTCCAGGCGAATATTTAATAAATGGCCGAGATGTTCCTGTTCAGGGACGCTGGCTTCAAATCTGCAGTGGATCTCGCCTCAGTTTCAAACAAGAACGAGAAAGTTGCCGTTACTGAAGCTGATTACGCCCAGGTTCTCGTTCTCACTTAAGATCTCACCAGTTAGGCGTTCAGGTGGGCGAGGAGCAACAAATTCGAGCTCACAACCGCGTTTTTGCTCGGTAAGTCCATTGAGTCCTACTTCGGAGCCGAGTTCGAGGCCGAAATGCAACTCATTGACGCGACCAAGAAAAACGACACCGAGGAGAACCTGAAAAAGATGAAAGAGAGCAAAAGAACCACGAAAGTAGAAGAACTCAAAGAAACGGACTCCAAAAAAGTAGTCAAACAAACGCTCCTCCCAATCGACATCGAAAAAACGGAAGTCAAACCAGAGACCAAAGAATGAACAAATACTTTTGAATTTACAATTAAAAAATGGATAAACTGTCTTAGAAAGCTACATGCATAAAAATCACTCAGCACTCAACTCTAATCACGTTAATGATCATATTTGTTCAACATAGTAATCACGCAAAAGCTGAAGAAAACGTTTGTGTGATTCCCAGGCGATCTTTTATAGAAGTTTGGTGTGATTTGACAATAATATCAGAAAGTTAAGCTGCTTTATATATTTCATAAAATAACAAATAAATTACTTCCTTTCACATTACTTTAATTCCAAAACTCTTAACTAAGAATATTAAGAAATAGTTGATAGTTATTCAAAAATTGTTTACATAAACTCATTTAGAAATTATTGCCACTAATTTTAATTTCATGTTAAATACCTTAATTTCTAAATCAATCATTCTGAATAAATCTTCAGAATAACTGACAAAAAGTGACACATAAACATATTACACCAATATACACATTTAGCCCCACTTCAACCAATGCAAAACCAACCACAACAGTTTGATAGCTTCAGAGAATTCATGCAAAGTGAGATCGAAATCCACGAGAGACTGGCTATAAATTACCCTGGCTTTAAAAATAGCTATGATACTATATAAAGTTTCCAGTAACAGTATTCCAATGCACTAACGATAGAAAACTAAATTCAGATATTTAGTAATCGTTACAAAAATGATATCACCAAGAATATCACAATCGTCGAGGAAGATGTTCCAGTAGCTGTCCCACAGGTAGCTGACGATGAAGAAGACGAAGAGGAGTAACAAACCAGTATGGCAGTAGTTAAACTTAACGAAAAGTTATGGGGAACCGTCATACCCGAGTAAAGAGGTAAGCTCTTATTTTGGTCGGAACACAAATTTAGAACTGTGGGAGTTATAGTCGCTGATAATGAATTCATCCATGTCGATTAATAATTCATTCAAGCGTATAAAGGAGACCTGATCAAAAGACAAATAGTACGTAAGTTCAACGAAGCATTGCACAATTTTGACGAAGTCGTTTAAACCCACTCCAAATTAAAGGGCAAAGTTTCAGTATACTTAATAATTACTGAAGACACAGTTCCATTCAAGAGAATGCAAGAAACAATTAAAAACTGCAGTGATACACACAAAGTTATCAGCCAGATTATAAGAGGCAAGCCAGACGAGGCTACAGCTCAAGTTTAGTACAACCATATCCAAAAGCTGAATCCAGCTCAGAACCTAGCTTGCCTGAAAGCCTTGCAGAAAAACGTCACACTGATCCAAGGATGCCCTGGAGGAGGCAAGACCACAACCTCGGCATACATTATCAAAACAGCTATGCCAAAGCACAAAAAAATCTTAGTGTGTGCAGGAACGAACGTAGCTGCAGATAACCTGTGTATGGCCTTAAAGAAGATTGGAATAATGTCTACCAGAGTGTGTGCTGTTTCCAGAGAGTAGAACTATGTGGCTGATAAAAAGTACACAGCAAGAGTGCACCCAGACATCATGGACAGGGAAATTCACATGCAATGCCTGAAGCAGCTTCAACCCGTTTTGGACGAACTTACATAAAATTTGAAGGATTACAAGTTAGAATGTCCTGATGACAGATTTTACGAGCAATTTTACGACGTCGACACCGGGTTCGGGAAGAACGACTTTGATATATTCAAAAGGTACTTCATCCAGCCGCCCAAGATCAACTTTATCAGCAGCTTCCCCTCAAGACAGCCCACGAACAAAGCCTTCGACCTCTACAGGATAACATACTCCGAGATCTTCCAGGAGTCTCAGATCATAGTCTCAACCTGCGCCAACAGCGGAGACCGCCGTTTTCAGAACAAAAAGGGATACACTAAATTTGATCTGTGCCTCCTTGACGAGTCCTCTCAGGCCATTGAGCCAGAGCAGCTCATTCCCATCGTTCACGGCTCTAAAAAACTGGTTTTGGTGGGCGATTAGAAACAGCTCGGGCCATCCATTTAAAGCCAGAACTTGAAGAAGGCCGGATTCGGTCTCTCACTGTTCCAAAGACTCGTGAACTGCAACTTCCCGGTAACACCGCTCAATATTTAGTATAGAATGCACCCTGCCCTAATCGAGTATCCAAACAAAAGATACTATGATGGAATCATCAACTCTGGAGTTGAGGCCAGCAATAGACTTTTACAACTCAGAGAAACAAAAACGTAACTCGTACCAGACCACTTCCCTAGTCAAATGATTAACGTTCAAAACGGCCACGAAGAGCAGAGCTCACAGTCCACATCATATTTCAACAAAAAAGAGTGCGAAGAGACCATAACCCTCGTTGGTAAGCTATTGAAAACATATCACATCACCGAAGAAGATATCGGCATCATCACACCATACGGAGGACAAAAGCATCTTATCAGAAACAAACTCAAAGAGAAAAATATTACGAACGTTGAAATCAGCTCGGTCGATGAGTTCCAAGGTAGAGAGAAAAAGATCATCATTCTCTCATTCGTTAGATCAATCAGAAGCGGGTTCACAAACAACGTCCAAAGACTAAACGTGTCTCTTACAAGAGCCCAGTACCAGCTCTACATCATCTGCAATGTTAAATGTTTGTACAAAGACAGAGAACTGAAGGAACTGGTTAAGTTCTACGAGCAGAAGAAGGCTATAGTTAATCATTAGTGAGTTTTTTCTTCTTTGCTTCAATAATATACAAACTAAGAAGTGGATATCTTTATATAATATTTTATGTAACTATAATAAATATGATAAATTATTAATCAAAGTGTTTTCTAAAATGAAAATATGTATCTTTAATAACATTCCAATACGCCCTATATTCCATCACTGTTCTAAATCTATATTTACTGGCTGCTCTACGATTATCGATTCCATGTTCATCAGCGCTTCTTGGTATCTGTAGTCGAAGGATTCTTGGACCGTACTCGCCGGCGAGTTGTTGTGGGTCTGCGTCGTCTTTATGTCGTGCTCGAAGTCTTCGAACAGGATCTGGCTTTTGAGACCGCTGCTGTGAATGCAAACCGCACCCATGAACTTGGAGTGGATATTTTTGCACAGTGCTGTAGTTACTAATAGAGACGTCTAATCTAGTTTATAAACTACTTTCAAATCTGTAAATTCAAAATGAGTGAATGATGACATTTTTACTAATATAAAGTACGCCTATAATCTTTCATAATTTGAAATGAAATCTCAATTGATTTCATGTCTAATTACAAAACAATGTTATTTGCATTTTTGTATATCTCTGTATTTTAATGCGTATACCAATAAATAATTAATATTAAAAACTAATTTTAATAATATCATACATATAAATAAAATTACGTTAAAAATATATTACGTCCATCATTTTTCTCTGATAACCTTTCCTTTCTTTTCTAACCAAGATCAATACGACAACACCACATAATCTTCTCTAACCAAGGCTTCGCATTATCACTTATCAAATATTTTCACATAGTTAGCTTCCTAACAATCAGAATTTGCTTAATATATATATTTTGATAACAGTTTTTTGTTTTGTCGGCGAAGATTCGCCCAGGTTCTCGTTCTCACTTAAGATCTCACCAGTTAGGCGTTCAGGTGGGCGAGGAGCAACAAATTCGAGCTCACAACCGCGTTTTTGCTCGGTAAGTCCATTGAGTCCTACTTCGGAGCCGAGTTCGAGGCCGAAATGCAACTCATTGACGCGACCAAGAAAAACGACACCGAGGAGAACCTGAAAAAGATGAAAGAGAGCAAAAGAACCACGAAAGTAGAAGAACTCAAAGAAACGGACTCCAAAAAAGTAGTCAAACAAACGCTCCTCCCAATCGACATCGAAAAAACGGAAGTCAAACCAGAGACCAAAGAATGAACAAATACTTTTGAATTTACAATTAAAAAATGGATAAACTGTCTTAGAAAGCTACATGCATAAAAATCACTCAGCACTCAACTCTAATCACGTTAATGATCATATTTGTTCAACATAGTAATCACGCAAAAGCTGAAGAAAACGTTTGTGTGATTCCCAGGCGATCTTTTATAGAAGTTTGGTGTGATTTGACAATAATATCAGAAAGTTAAGCTGCTTTATATATTTCATAAAATAACAAATAAATTACTTCCTTTCACATTACTTTAATTCCAAAACTCTTAACTAAGAATATTAAGAAATAGTTGATAGTTATTCAAAAATTGTTTACATAAACTCATTTAGAAATTATTGCCACTAATTTTAATTTCATGTTAAATACCTTAATTTCTAAATCAATCATTCTGAATAAATCTTCAGAATAACTGACAAAAAGTGATACATAAACATATTACACCAATATACACATTTAGCCCCACTTCAACCAATGCAAAACCAACCACAACAGTTTGATAGCTTCAGAGAATTCATGCAAAGTGAGATCGAAATCCACGAGAGACTGGCTATAAATTACCCTGGCTTTAAAAATAGCTATGATACTATATAAAGTTTCCAGTAACAGTATTCCAATGCACTAACGATAGAAAACTAAATTCAGATATTTAGTAATCGTTACAAAAATGATATCACCAAGAATATCACAATCGTCGAGGAAGATGTTCCAGTAGCTGTCCCACAGGTAGCTGACGATGAAGAAGACGAAGAGGAGTAACAAACCAGTATGGCAGTAGTTAAACTTAACGAAAAGTTATGGGGAACCGTCATACCCGAGTAAAGAGGTAAGCTCTTATTTTGGTCGGAACACAAATTTAGAACTGTGGGAGTTATAGTCGCTGATAATGAATTCATCCATGTCGATTAATAATTCATTCAAGCGTATAAAGGAGACCTGATCAAAAGACAAATAGTACGTAAGTTCAACGAAGCATTGCACAATTTTGACGAAGTCGTTTAAACCCACTCCAAATTAAAGGGCAAAGTTTCAGTATACTTAATAATTACTGAAGACACAGTTCCATTCAAGAGAATGCAAGAAACAATTAAAAACTGCAGTGATACACACAAAGTTATCAGCCAGATTATAAGAGGCAAGCCAGACGAGGCTACAGCTCAAGTTTAGTACAACCATATCCAAAAGCTGAATCCAGCTCAGAACCTAGCTTGCCTGAAAGCCTTGGAGAAAAACGTCACGCTGATCCAAGGATGCCCTGGAGGAGGCAAGACCACAACCTCGGCATATATTATCAAAACAGCTATGCCAAAGCACAAAAAAATCTTAGTGTGTGCAGGAACGAACGTAGCCGCAGATAACCTATGTATGGCCTTGAAGAAGATTGGAATAATGTCTACCAGAGTGTGTGCTGTTTCCAGAGAGTAGAACTATGTGGCTGATAAAAAGTACACAGCAAGAGTGCATCCAGACATCATGGACAGGGAAATTCACATGCAATGCCTGAAGCAGCTTCAACCCGTTTTGGACGAACTTACCTAAAATTTGAAGGATTACAAGTTAGAATGTCCTGATGACAGATTTTACGAGCAATTTTACGACGCCGACACCGGGTTCGGGAAGAACGACTTTGATATATTCAAAAGGTACTTCATCCAGCCGCCCAAGATCAACTTCATCAACAGCTTTCCCTCAAGACAGCCTACGAACAAAGCCTTCGACCTCTACAGGATAACATACTCCGAGATCTTCCAGGAGTCTCAGGTCATAGTCTCAACTTGCGCCAACAGCGGAGACCGCCGTTTTCAGAACAAGAAGGGATACACTCAATTTGATCTGTGCCTCCTTGACGAGTCCTCTCAGGCCATTGAGCCAGAGCAGCTCATTCCCATCGTTCACGGCTCTAAAAAACTGGTTTTGGTGGGCGATTAGAAACAGCTCGGGCCATCCATTTAAAGCTAGAACTTGAAAAAAGCTGGGTTCGGTCTCTCACTGTTCCAAAGACTCGTGAACTGCAACTTCCCGGTAACACCGCTCAATATTTAGTATAGAATGCACCCTGCCCTAATCGAGTATCCAAACAAAAGATACTATGATGGAATCATCAACTCTGGAGTTGAGGCCAGCAATAGACTTTTACAACTCAGAGAAACAAAAACGTAACTCGTACCAGACCACTTCCCTAGTCAAATGATTAACGTTCAAAACGGCCACGAAGAGCAGAGCTCACAGTCCACATCATATTTCAACAAAAAAGAGTGCGAAGAGACCATAACCCTCGTTGGTAAGCTATTGAAAACATATCACATCACCGAAGAAGATATCGGCATCATCACACCATACGGAGGACAAAAGCATCTTATCAGAAACAAACTCAAAGAGAAAAATATTACGAACGTTGAAATCAGCTCGGTCGATGAGTTCCAAGGTAGAGAGAAAAAGATCATCATTCTCTCATTCGTTAGATCAATCAGAAGCGGGTTCACAAACAACGTCCAAAGACTAAACGTGTCTCTTACAAGAGCCCAGTACCAGCTCTACATCATCTGCAATGTTAAATGTTTGTACAAAGACAGAGAACTGAAGGAACTGGTTAAGTTCTACGAGCAGAAGAAGGCTATAGTTAATCATTAGTGAGTTTTTTCTTCTTTGCTTCAATAATATACAAACTAAGAAGTGGATATCTTTATATAATATTTTATGTAACTATAATAAATATGATAAATTATTAATCAAAGTGTTTTCTAAAATGAAAATATGTATCTTTAATAACATTCCAATACGCCCTATATTCTATCACTGTTCTAAATCTATATTTACTGGCTGCTCTACGATTATCGATTCCATGTTCATCAGCGCTTCTTGGTATCTGTAGTCGAAGGATTCTTGGACCGTGCTCGCCGGCGAGTTGTTGTGGGTCTGCGTCGTCTTTATGTCGTGCTCGAAGTCTTCGAACAGGATCTGGCTTTTGAGACCGCTGCTGTGAATGCAAACCGCACCCATGAACTTGGAGTGGATATTTTTGTACAGTGCTGTAGTTACTTGCTCAAAAGCGGAATCGATTTTGTAAACAAATCTCAAATTTATAAATTCAAAATGAGTTAATCAATGACGGTTGATTACTATGAAATATTTGCAATCTCGTTCATAATTTGAAATGAAACCAGAAAAGATATATGATCGTGTGTTGTCCAGCTAAACAATTAATGAATACATAGCTTAGTTTTACATAAAACGTAGCGTTTTAATCTCAGAATATTAATAGCCGAATGTATACCGTGTCCCGATCACATCTTCGTGTTTAATAATTATAAAAGTACAATTAATTGTTATGTGAGTTAATCATAACATAATCATAAAATCAATAAGTGAAGATTGGATATAATTGTGATTTTACAATAATTATAAATAGAGCAAGTAAGCATCAAATTGTTGATCACTTAATCTATGTTCAATCAATCTCACATAAATACATTGCACAAGAAATTTGAAAGTATTTAACATCTGAATACTTTAATCAATATAGTTTTGATTGGATGAATGTTCTGGTTCATAATACAGTCACTAAATCGACATCACGTTTGCGATGTCTCCGTACCTGTAGTCGTAGGAGTCCTGCACGGTGTTTACGGGGGAGTTGTTGTGGGTCAGCGTTTACTTCAAAAACGGCTCAAAGTCCAGGTATTATAGCTTTGGGTCTTGAGGTTCTGCAACACAAAGCGCGCCCATGAACGGAGGAGTGGGAATGTGTGGATATATGGTTAGAGCTCTTGTTATATATCTTTTAATAAATATATACAAATTTTTAATTACAAAAAGAAAATTCACTTGGATATGTGACAATAATTTTAACCAACTGGATATCATGTTTAAATTGTGTTTAAACAAATTAGTGAACAAATCCTTACTTACAAGTAATCTTAGTTAGATATATTTCTATATATGTATAACTACTATTTTCTAATTGATTGATAGTTATAAACAAGTAAACTCTCCAATTTATTAGATTATGAAATGCATAAGTGAAAATGATATTTATACTTATCCTATCTTATCCTTATCTACAATCTAAAGAGTTAGAGCTTTTACAGTGAAATAATTTTTGTTTTCATTCTTCTTGATATAATGTGATGACTAATAGACGTAATTTACGGTGTGATGTCTTTCTTCTTGATATATGATTAAATATTACAAATTCAGTCTAATAAATCATAATAATTCATTCGGAGGTTCCTCATTTAACCTTTTATATCCTTTAATTAATATAATCCAATCTCAGTTTATATGCTAGTTCCGTGATTCATACCAGCCATCCCAAAGATAGTTTCAAAGATAAGTTCAATATGAGGTCAATAATGATTTAAAATTATTTGTGGCAACGTTTCTATTTTGTTAAATAATTAACACTGAAAATATAGAGTCCTTTATGTATAGGAGTAAAAAACGCGTTAAAATGAATGTATCGTTTTTTAATGTTTCTTGTGATTGAAGTAATTGATTATTGAGTGGATGTTTTTGAGATGTATGTGAGCCGATATATTTAATTTAATAATAATCCTAGTTAGAAATGATCTTTATAAATTTAATTCAATAGAGCTTCCGCATATCGTCAAATACATGCACATCAACATTGAGATGTGCATTAATTTTGATATCCTGGATATCAAAAACATGTGCATATATAAAGATCTGCGTTCGTTTGAGGATATGCATATTACTACTTTATAAATGCAGATATAATGTAATTTTTCCCACTCCCATCCTAAATCTGGACAGAAATAACGTATCAAATAAGAAATAACATATGTATACAAAATAAATTCAGTTATATTCATTTGTCATGAATGAATCGCCTGTTTTGCTAATAAAAGCATACGATACGCTTTTAAAATAACAAATTTTGCATTTTAGTGGTAGACTCAATGTAGTAATAGACTCGATGTTCAACATAGATCGAATGATAGGTATTATGCACATATTTTATATAGAATTTGTTTTTAGAATACTATTGTTTTACAATTCTCTTTTGGGATTTTAGAATTCTGTGAACGTAAATTTTAATCCAAACTTAAACTTAATACATAATTTTACACATATCTGGGGTATTTTTGATAAGTTTTATGCTCAAGTTTCGATCACAGTAACAATTCTTAAAACACGAGATTCATGTATGGAGTGAAGATATAACAAAATAATCATTATTGATATTATTATGTAAAAGAATTCGTCTTAACTTAGTTTTATTATTAAATAGAATAATTGTTCACTTTAATAATCAAAGTTAAAACTGATTCTGAATTACAGCTTTTTGTAAAAAGTAAAATCTAGTTAGATTAACGTTGTTCCATTGATTTTCTCATAAGTTATATTATATATGTCCAATGAATCTTTACATGTCTAATATAATCGAAAATCCTTCGTTTAATAGCGAAATGACCATAAAATATTTATATGATAAAAATGAGAGATGTAAGTATAATATTAAGTATATATAAATATAATATCTTAAATATTATCATAGATATAATAGGACTGATATTCAATGCGTCTACGTGTCGTATGCAGATCTCGGATACATGCAGATGTGGTGTGTATTCAGATGTAAAATTATATCTGAAACATTTTTTTTATCTGAATTAAAATAAAGTGCAGATGCTCATGAACATGCATGAGTTTTTCAAATCTGCGGAAGCTCTATTAGAGCTAATATATACATCAAAACATAATTTAAAAAATCAATTAAAGAAAGACATCACACCGTAAATGACTCACTCAACAGCAACAATCCAACAATACATCTAAACGCAATAAATAAATATATACTAGTTATTTTACTATAGCTAAGTAAAAATAATATATATTTTAATAATTCTCGTGGTTAGTGAATTTCCAGTTAATTAAAATGGTTTTCATCTTTTTTCCAATCTAAGTGGTTCTGCTTCCTCATTTATGTAACAGCTTTAATGTATTTACTATGTGTGATTTAACATCTTTTTTAATATCAAGTAACTATATTTTACTTTATTCTATGGTATGCAATGTGAATATATATACATAATATTAATAATATTACGTATGTGTGTAGCGGTTTAATTAGTTTTTTACTATGATTTTTAAGAGACATTTTTAGATCTTTTTTGTAGAAAGTTTGTTTTTACATTAGTTGAACATTTAATTTTTGTAAATTACGTCTATACTAAAAAATCAATTAATATATATTGTTGGATTGTCGCTGTTGTGCTAGTCACTCAACGAAAAATACAATGCAAAGCAACCCATTCATTGAAACACAACTCAGCATCAGAACATAAAAAATAAACAAATTGAGTTTCAGTTACACCTTTAACGGCTTTAAAATTCAACAAACAAATCTTTTACGTTCTTGTCTCATTCGTCATTCTTGTAAATTCAACTAATTGATAAAAGCAAATTTACAGTATTTGAGATCTAATCTAATATATCCACATCCCACTCCTCATATGATACTGTAATTTGCCGTCAACACAATAAATAATTTAACAAAAAACTAGATGTTAAAATATCTTCAAAATATATAAAATATGAGCTGGACACCATAAATTCCGTATGAATACAGATAACTAGATTTGAGTGAGACTGAAACTGAGGAGACACCTTCAACTGTATTAACTTTTGGTTAAAACCATGGTTCCTTTAGTTGGGTGAATATTAAGCTATAATGTATGCAAATCAACGCATTTGAAGCTGATATCTGCAATAAATCATATATTTCAGCAGTTGTACGAGCATTTTCTGAGAATAGGTGCATAAATAACATAGACGAAACGCTAACATATTATTCCACTCAAAACATGATTCTTTGCGATAAAGGGAACATGGGTTGTGAGGGCGGGGTTGCTTTTCTTTCGTTGTATTATTTGAAGAATGTTGGTGTTCCTCTGGAGTCTTGTATACCATTTACGTTGCAGTTTTCACGGTTTCGTTATCCAGGTAAGTGTCCTGAAAAGTGCGTTGATGGCAGTGAAATGATAAAATTCAAAAGTGGTGAGTAAAAGCATGCGTATAGGCCTGATGAGAGTAAAATATTAGAAATGCTTTAATTGGGTGTTTTAGTAACCGAAATGGACATTTATGAGGATTTCGCTTTCTACCAGTCTGGAATCTACCACCACGTAACAGCAGCAAAAATCGGCGTGAAAACGGTGACCATAGTCGGATACGGAGTGGAAAATGACCTTAAATTCTGGGTCATGCGTACGGATGGATTGGTCGGGGACGAAAACGGAGGGTACTTCAAAATAGTTCGCGGAACGAACGAGTGCAACGTCGAACAGAACGTTTATTACGTTTCCTGACCTGATCTCAAAATCAGAACTTTAAAACTAGAAATAAATTGGAAAAGAATTAAAATGATTATTTCATTAGTTATTCTATTAAAATTTGATTAGAACAATCATATCCGATATCATAATATTTGAGAATATTAGAATAACTGCTCTAATTCCAATCGACTAATTTAGCACATTCGATTTAATGTCAATTTCTTTTTATTGAATAATTATAATGCAGCACAATGAATATATAAATAAATAATAATAAATATAATAAATGAATAATAATAAATAATAAATGAATATAATAATAACAACTGTGCACGAATTTTAACTCGGTCTTGCTCATGGTAGTCGAAATAAACATATACGGGCGCACCTTGTTGCAGTAAAATGATTTGCACTGCTGCACGGAGCGATAGCTGAAATAACGCTGCACGGACACCCAATCCACCTTATTCTGGCGATAATCAGTATGCACAGACACAATCTCGATCAAACGCTTTATATCCTACTCAGACCACTCGCGGCACATGTTTGGAGTGAAAATAGCATACACAACATATAAATGCACACAAACAAGCTAAAATAAATAGAATAATAATTTGTGAATCAAATACAAGAATTTTTAAAGTTGTGTGAGATTTTAAATGTATAATGCAACCCTGAAAAGGAGTGGATAAATCGACTTGGTGTGAAAAGTCATGTGAGGGATTGAAATTTTGATTGAAACCAGTGATTTCTATTGTATAAGTACTCTATAATTGCAATGATATATTTTACACTTCATATTTTTGCGCTCAAACCCGTTTCCACCCCAATGAAACTAAAATTAGATCATTAACTTAGGATCCAGCTGGAGACGTCAAAATTTAACTGGCAAAGTAACTAATTGCCAAATAAATATGGATAGGCTCCGAAACGGGTATCTTGTGTTTGAAATAATCACTATTCGATTAAAACAAGAGTTTCAGAGATAATGTTTGATGATTTTCTATTCTATAACAGCATTCAATGATACTAGTATGCTAAATTAATGTGATGTTCAAAAAGAAATAAAGCCATTCTGCAATAATGCAAAATAAATACATATTTTAAATAATAGAATTGATGTGAAACCATTAAATTTTAATGTTATTTACTAAATGATAAAGCAAAATATATAATAATATTTTATAAATATTTTTCATGTAAATTTATTCAAAATTCACGAGAATTTCATTTAATACAATAATTATAATATTTACCGCTCCACAACATAGAAATCAATCATAACACAGAAATGGATGAATAATAACCTTTCAAGTTTGATAATATTCAAAGAGTTCAATTATCGATAGTAACTCTATATTTATCAAGTATAACGTTACTGCTAATCCTTTTACCACATTTTTGAGGCTTTACGGAGTTTGCACAAAGTGCCAATCTTCCGGTAGCTTAACGGCTTCTTTGACCTTATTTCGTTGCAATAGTTCCTTCACGCAGAGAATTATGTGACCAAGTTTGTGTAATACCGCGAGAAAATTTTCATAACGCTCTGCAGCAAGGTAGTAGTATTATATCAAATTTAAACTTAGTATATACATTTGATTTAGTGTTTAGGGATTCAGAGAAGCAAATTATAGTTTCAACTTAAAGTGATTTTAGCTTTGCTTGTTCTTCCTAATATGATAAAATAATTTCGTCTCAGGAATTGATTTCAGCTATTTCTTAACAGTAATATTATCACAAATAACATCATATTTTAAAATATGTTTACTGTTTAAAATTCTTCTTTTCTGTATTTAAAAATAAAGTGGAAATTTTTAATATTAATGCTATTATAAATGGATTTTGAACAACTATTTATGTTCAATAATATCGCAGTTTTAACAAAATTGAATGAGATGAAAAGTATTAATATTTTAATATATATTTCTTTGGGATTTTAGAAATCAATTCCCCCAATTTCAGATTTTTGCTGAGTTTTTAGAGCAAAGTTGATAAATTATTGCGTTTTCCTCCCAAAATGTATATTTAATGTGAGGTTTGATGCATTATACATGATTTTAATATACATTCAATCAGTTTACACACTAATTAGCTGGAATGTGACATCATAATTAATAAAATTAAATGACTCACGAATTTAATTCACCATCAATTTTCAATCAAATACAAGACTTTGTAAAGTTGTTTGAAAATGTATGATCTGAGAACGAGTAAATATTGGAAGGTACATGTACTAGTATATGTATAACTGTATTATTATTAGAATTTATAATTACACAAGTATACATGTACATTTTTACATCATAGACAAGGTTACAATACATCGCAAGGTTTATAAGATAGAATGATTGATTGAATTAATATAAACAATAAAATAATCAATTTCAATATTTTCGTTGTTCAATAATAATAGATGTAAATACATGTAGTGATTGATTATTCACATTAAATATAATAATAAATATAGTATATGATTAGTGCAGTAACTATTCATTTACCTTATAAATAAAAAGAATTGTAATTCCAAGTTATTTATAGAAATATTTCTACCTAAAAGTCACTGAATAGTAACGCTGAAGTCCCAGCAGTCCGATTCCTCCAGGACGACCTCGTCGATGTCTGAGAGCTCGAGGTCGAATTTGAACGCTTTTTCTTGAAGTTGGTTCTCGAAACTGACCGAGTGTTGTACTGTGAAATCTGCTATGGACTAGTTCGCGAGGTTCGCAACGAATTTATCACTCGCAGATTCGGTTCTGACAGCGAGAAGGAGCTGGTCGTGTCTGAAGGCGGTTCTTGACAGTTGGCGCACAATGTAGTCGTAATTCATTTGGAGTGGTGATAATGTTTCAATGATTGCGTATAAATAGTAATTAGGACTAATGTTGTTTTGATATTATGAGATGCAGGTTTCTTTTGTTTGTTTAGGAACTTTGAACAATTGACGCATCACAAATGTTTATTTCGAATAAGACTTAAAGATAAACGAATAAATGACGTATTAAGGGCTAATTAAGATATTTAGAGATATACAGTGTTTTATATACAGTATTTTATATTATTTATATTAGAAATATTAAGAAATGTACAAAATTGAGTAAATACAAGATTATAATACAATATTAGTATTATTCCCTAGAAGGTCATTTGAATTTACAGAAGATTTGTTTGTTAAATATTTTTAAATATATACAGTATATCATTCAAGTTCTTGTCATTCTTTATGGATAGTATTTAAATCAGATTCCACACCAAATGTTGCAACTTAACAATAACAACAATATAATATTTATCCTAAAACGTTTTTCAGAATGTAGAGTTACTACCTGACTATATTGATGAAATTTAACTCTAATTAAATATATATCAGAACGACATCAAAAACTTAGATGAAATGAATATTGTAGAACAATTAGAAGAAAATTAATAATTGATATTTTAATAATATAATAGATAATGTTATATTTCCCAGCATCCACTTTATACTATGTTACAATATGATGAATTTGAGCAATATAATTATAATAAAAGTATGATAATTCAATTCTAGAACTAAATTCACAATAGCACATTATAAATAAACACAAATCAAAAAATATAGTCTTTTAACTTCGTTGAATAATTTCAAATACACTAATTACAGATTTGTAATTGCTTCATGTTAGACTTTATGCAACTTCCTAAAAATATAGTTGAACTTACGTTATAAGAATGTAAATTAAAAAATATTTATGAGATTTAACAAATGAAATAACTTCATACATTAAATCTTTGTCAAAATAGTATCAAAATATTTTCCCAATTATAGTATTTGACTAACTTGAAAGTTCTGAACATAAACACTAATAATATAAAAGAAATATACCATTAGTAAAATCCACTCGCTTCAGGAACTTAACATTAGTCATAATTAAATATCCGATATAAAAGCACTTAAGGAACTAACTAATTTAACAAAACTAAATATATCAAATAACAAGATATAAAATATTTAACCGCTTTAAAGTCTCATTAATATAATAAGTCTAGATATGTCTCATAATCAAATTTATGATTTGAAATTTAAATAGTTGAGCAGGTTATAAGAATTAAACATATCTCATAATTAAATTAATGATATCACTTAACTAAAGTACTTGAGAAAACTAACTACTTTAGATCTTAGTTTTAACTAAATTATAGATATTTCACCGCTTTAAACACAATTTTTTCAAGTTTTGCTATTGAATAACAACAGAATAGTACACTTTAAAAATACAATAATGTATAAACGCTTAATTAATTTACTAAAATAGAATATTTAAGTAAAAATTAATTTGGAGAATAATTATATTATTGATGGTGATGATTAACTGGTCCCAGACGCATCCCAAATTAAAATATCAAATAACCTACGTGCCATCTATACTATTCAATATATTTCCGAACGCTACATAAAAAGATAGACAAAGTTCCTATTAAATGGAGACATTTATTTGAATAAATTATAAACAATAATGTGCGCTGATTATTAAACGGAAGAATATTTGAAGAATAAACTCGCCCAAATCCTCTAAGACCAGTACTTATTTACATCTGATTCTCAGTGAACATAAAAATATTAAATATTAATTATAATTTCAAATTAAGTTAATACCTGAACTAACTCAAATGATATTAAATGTATTCACTGTGTTATAATATTATTGCATAACATTATTTTCTACTTTGAATCATTTTCTGAGTTTTTGAAATAGAAAGTAAATGATCATAGATGTTTTGCAATGAACTTTTTCAATTTATTATCGAATTATTGCATTTTCTTTAAATTGTTTTCGCTTACGCTTATACAAGATGTCAAATAGTCTGCTTTATCATTTATCACCTTAACCTACTCTTATAGCTTTTACAAATAGGTAAAACATTCTAAAACACTAATATCCATTTAACTGTGCGTACTTTATGTATATTCGTCATTCCTTCGTGTATTATAATTGCCAAACAATGAAGCAAATTTGCTTACACTACTAATTTCATAATGACGTGCCGTTGACGACGATTCCTCAGGCTTTGAGCTTATTTAAGATAAACCTAGTAGTACTTGTGGTGGAGTTTTCGCTACTGCATATTTTGAACTTTTGGAATACATATTCAATTTGAAGTGAATAATTATTTGAATTTACCTTATATATACAACATACATTTTTTAACTAAATATGTGAACAATTGTAATATACACTACTTGGAATTATTTTAAATTATATGATTTGAGGTTAAGATAATGTATAATATAAATAATGAGTTATAATATTTCAAATATGAATTCAAAAAACTAGAATAACAAAATCAAATAAAAACAATATCAGCTTAAGTGACGAATATTGACTTATATATCAGTTATACGTGTATATACCCCTTAGACAATGCACTGTACTGATAAATTGAATCATTGAATTTCATCACGCATGATTTTTGTTGTTATTTATTCATTATTGACTTAACTTTAATCTTCTGTTACATCATTGTAAGTTTTAAGTTTTTCTATAAATATAAATAAATAATTCTTAAAACAATAAATTAACTGATGAACAATTTATTATAATAAATGTCTGATAACAGTAAACTAATTAGAATGTGCATTACGTTATCAATTGCATAGAATTACAATTATACAATAATACATAGAATTACAATTATTACATAGAATTACATCAATAATTGAAGCAAAAATGAGAAATATACATTTAAATAATAATTTTAGACTAGTATTCAAATGTTCATTTCTTTCAGCGTTTCTTCAACTTTCTTCAGAATGTCCGCGAGTTTGTTCGCCTCGAACTTCTTCTGAAACGCGGTCCATTTTTCTTTCGTAATTTCAAAGCCCATTCGCACCGTTTTTCCGCTCCTTTTAAGCGACTCCGTTATTTCTTTTTCGTTTTAGAGGTGGAAATTTAGCATGTACCGCGTACCGCGCATCAGTTTTATGCTGCACTCAAGTTAGTACGGGGTCAGATATGAAACTTGAGTGTTGTACGAACCTACCATGTCGGTCCAGCACTAATCGGCAAGGATTCGCTGTACACGCTGCTCCAATGTTTCATAATCGCCCGGCATCTTTTCCGTAATGTAATAATAGTAGCAGGTAAGCGCGAACTTGTGATTTGCCCGGTTTAGCTCCTAACCGGACTTGAAAATGTAAGGCTTGATCTGATTGCAGTAAAATGACTTGCACTGCTACAAAGTACGGTCGGGAAACAGTTATTACACACTAGCCCAGTTAATCTTCATTGTCTAGTGATTCTACGAGCGCTCAACAGCGTCTATCAAGCGGTCAATCTCGTTCTCGTTCCAATACTGATATAACCGCTGCTTCTCAGGCTCATGGAACATTAATTCTTATAGGGAGTGGAACTGCACTCTAAGTGAAGAAACAAAGAATAAAGCATAACACATAAATGAATAATAGTTGATACAAAAAGAATAGATACATACTTAGTATATTGAGTCGAATCTCGTGATGGGAAAATTATAGATTTCGTCATAATGTAGCTAATTATTTATAGTATACAGCACATAAAAATATTATAACATTCTTATGAGTATATTTATAATTTATAATCAGCTCGCTATAAAAATTGTCTAACGCATTCTGTTTATCAAAAACAGAATTATTAAGTATATGAATAGACTACCCTGAAACCTAGACAAGAAAATAATAGCATGACTCACTCTAGAAAATAAGAAGAGCAACTATACAAGATGCAACACATAGTTGATCTGAAGGCGTTGCCATCTTAATTGTACGAAGGATTAGTGTATAACATGTTTGGTATAGCAAACATGTTATATTATCAAAAAGTGATAGTTATAAAATGCTTCATACATGTATTACTTGTATTACTATTTCATTATTTTTGGTTTATTGAATACGCCGCATCAGCTACCTGTAATTAAAATTAGCTGATTTATAAGCTTATTATAGAAGATTGTTTGAATATTGCTTTGTTTAGTGATGTTTGGTTAGAGAGACTAAATAGTTATCCAGATATCTGGATGTTTTAGAAAACGATACTTTTTCACTATCATTTTGTTTATTAGTAATAAGTTAGCATAATATTCTCAAACCACTCTAATCCAAATGAGCTATGAATTTCTTCAACCCAAGAATATCCTGAAAGTGCATCCTTTGTTCGACCTATTCCTATCAATAGACACAAATGTAATAAAAATCATAAACAAGTAATTTCAAACCTAATCTGAATTCAAAACGGATGTAACATTTACCGAAACCGGAAGGTCCTACCTGTACCGCCCTGTATTGTACCGCGGTACTGTTTTTGTCCAGTCCGACGAAAAAGTGTACGCGTTGAAAGACTAGAATCTGGAGTTTGTTGCTACCATTCCGAAATTTACATTCAGATAGAGCGAGTATGCACTAAACTGTCTTTTTGAAAGCAACAACCAGCTGTACGCACACGACAACAATGACAGTTTGTACATTTTGAAGAACGGGAAATTCGAATTCGTTAAGGGGTTGGCCGCGTGCTAGTTGTATTAATTTGGTGACTAAGTTTATGCTATTGGTTAGCGCATATGGAAGTTGAACACGAATACAATGTAATTGGATATTATAACTAATGGGTTATCAGATGTCATTGGATGTGCCATCCTTGGATCGGATAATGTTGATATGACCACTTGAAGTTACGTACTTATCGGAGAAGGGGTAGCAATAGCAGTAAACAATTATCTCTTGGTGACGCCGGTTTATAGCTCCATGACGTGACTTTATCAAATTTGTTTGGCGGCGAGATAATTCCTAGAATGAAGCGCGTGTACGAATACTACCTCACTTAGCAAATGAACTTTTCTTACAAATACGAGATCTCCCAGCTTCTAACACTGACAATTCTGTTGAATAACATCTCTCCGATTATAAATTCCAAATACTCAAAAACGGTGGACAGGTTCAGCGGCGTCAACGAGAGAGTTCTGAGCAAACTGTACGGTTGCAAGAAGGAGATCGCCGAAGTCGGGGGACTGTTCGGGAGAGTCGGGGCGAAGTACCTCGAACTGTTCGACAACGCTCAGCAGTGAAACGTAATATTCTTAATATCTTTTTGGTAAGAATTATATGAAAATCATATACAACGTAATTATCTTAATATAATTTATCAATATTACTGTCATGAATTAGAAATTATATGAAAATAACTTCTGTTCGAGAAAACATCAACTGTTTTAAACTTTCATATTCTTTTAATTATTTTGGCGAATTATGATTTATTCAATAAGTAGCGATTATATTATATTTTAATTACTATAATAATGTCTTGTTTAAATGCATTTTACATCTTTCTAGAAGTGAAAATATCGCTAATTCGTTTATACAATTTAAAGGAAGTCGATTGTTTCACACCAAACATTGATTATGATGACTTAACTATAATATGACAATGAAATGATAAATATTTTTAAAAGTGAAGTAAGAGCCCAAGAGCTTAGTATATAAAATTATGAGACTCTGTAGTCATTCAAATTTTGTGAAAGTTTACCGATTTCGACTTTAATGTTATAATCTTGTGAAAACATTCGATTCGGCAGAGTACCATCCAATATAACAAAATTAATTATAAATTAGTGCAATTTGCTAAATATATATGGGATTTAGCACATGAATCTCAAATATCTAGATTTGAATGTTAATTTAATTCATGACACTGACTGTTTGGGATAAATTCTCTCACTAAACGAATTATCGTTACAAGCAAATTGTATCTCTGATATATCGCCTCTAAGCACGCTAACTAATCTACAGAGCCTTAGTTTACTCGGGAACAAAGTAAATAACATACAGCCTTTATCTTTTCTAATTAATTTAGAACGGCTGAACCTGTCCAGGAACGAAGTTGAAGATCTGTCTCCGCTCAGATCCCTGGTTAGTCTAATTGATGTGAACCTCTCGTTCAACAAAATATGGAACATCGACCCTCTGTAGAAACTCAACGTGCAAAAGCTGGTTCTCTCCAACAATAAAATAGTTGACATAAATAGCTTGAGCGAAAACTTAAGAGAGGTTTACCTCAGATCGAATTAAATAGTTCATGTAAAACCACTTGCAAGTATGACGCAGATTCAGTATCTGGATATCGCAGTTAACCCCATCGTCGACGACTAAAGTCTTGACGAACATCAATACAGGCAAAACTTTTATGTCGACTACATTTTTACGCCGAGTACAAAGTAAGTTTTTCGTATCAAATTGTATGCAACAAATTCACGCCAAGTAAAGGTAGCTGATGAACATAAGAAACCTACATCGTAAAATTCATGAAAAACTGAAGAACTTTCATTTAAATGAATAAGTACTTAAAGCAATTAATATACACACTTAATTTCACTTACTGGTTGTGAAATATACAAGTTAATTAACTAATGATGCTATGTAATGATTTGCATGGTTGGTCAATATTATTTTATCATTATTATTTATTGTGATAATCATAAAATAATGCATAAAAATAATAAATATGTTTATCTCAAAATATCTGAATTAGCCCTTAATTCGTAATTTGCATCATTCTGTATAACCTTTATTCGAAATAAACATTTGTGATATGTCAATTGTTCAAAGAGTTCCTAAACAAAAGAAACCTGTATCTCAAAATATCAAAACAACATTAGTCCGAATTACTATCTATACGCAATCATTGAAACATTATCACCACTCCAAATGAATTACGACTACATTGTGCGCCAACTGTCAAGAACCGCGTTCAGACACGACCAGCTCCTTCTCGCTGTCAGAACCGAATCTGCGAGTGCGAAATTCGTTGCGAACCTCGCGAACTAGTCCATAGCAGATTTCACAGTTCAACACTCGGTCAGTTTCGAGAACCAACTTCAAGAAAAAGCGTTCAAATTCGACCTCGAGCTCTCAGACATCGACGAGGTCGTCCTGGAGGAATCGGACTGCTGGGACTTCAGCGTTACTATTCAGTGACTTTTAGGTAGAAATATTTCTATAAATAACTTGGAATTACAATTCTTTTTATTTATAAGGTAAATGAATAGTTACTGCACTAATCATATACTATTATATTTATTATTATATTTAATGTGAATAATCAATCACTATCAACTATTTACATCTATTATTATTGAACAACGAATATATTGAAATTGATTATTTATTGTTTATATTAATTCAATCAATCATTCTATCTTATAAACCTTGTTATGTATTGTAACCTTGTGTCTATGATGTAAAAATGTAGGTATACTTGTATACTAATTCTAAATACTAATAATACAATTATACAGTTATACATATACATGTACCTTCAATATTTACTCGTTCTTTTCAAACAACTTTACAAAGTCTTAAAAAATTGATAATGAATTAAATTCGTGAGTCATTTTATTTTATGAATTATTGTGTTCCATTCCAGCTAATTAGTGTATAAATTGATTAAATGTATATTAAAATCTCACACAACTTTAAAAATTCTTGTATTTGATTCACCTTGAGTTGCAACACTTGAACATCCAATCGAAACTCAAAGTGCAACCTGTCTTTAGAAAAGCAAAACCCAAGAAGAAGAAACCTGGAGAAGCACAACACGCCGAAAAAGAAGATATTTCAGCAGTCTCTAGCAAGGAAACTTGCTAAGATAATTTGAACACTGATGAAATCTCTGATGAAGTACGCAATATTGAGGACATCATTAACATCCACATTGATCCCGAACAACTTGATCCACTCAGGAGAGATAATTCTCCTGAGTGTAGCGAGGACTGAAAAAATAACATGACTCACCAACACATAATCCGATGAATACGGATAATGCAAATATAAAAAAATAAAAAGAAAACACATCATAATCAAAATAAATAAATGACAAAAAGAAAATATATAATACTGAATTATGAATTAAAATGAACTTGCTATTAAAAAGAGAAATATAACTTTATCTAAAAACAAAAGCTCAAAATATTTTAAAGGAATATTTAAATATTAAAAACACAATAAGATAAAACAAAATCTGATTTTAAATATTCAACTAATGTAAAAACTAATTTTCTACAAAAAAGATCTAAAATGTCTCTTAAAAAATCATAGTAAAAAACTAATTAAACCGCTACACATATACGTAATATTATTAATATTATGTATATATGTTCACATTGCATACCATAGAATAAAGTAAAATAGTTACTTGATATTAAAAAAGATGTTAAATCACACATAGTAAATACATAAAAGCTGTTACATAAATGAGGAAGCAGAATCACTTAGATTGGAAAAAAGATGAAAACCATTTTAATAAACTGGAAATTCACTAACCACGAGAATTATTAAAATATATATTATTTTTACTTAGCTATAGTAAAATAACTAGTATATACCTATTTATTGCGTTTAGATGTATTGTTGGATTGTTGCTGTTGAGTGAGTCATGTTATTATTTGATTCACAAATTATTAATTCTATATATTTTAGCTTGTTTGTGTGCATTTATATGTTGTGTATGCTATTTTCACTCCAAACATGTGCCGCGAGTGGTCTGAGTAGGATATAAAGCGTTTGATCGAGATTGTGTCTGTGCATACTGATTATCGCCAGAATAAGGTGGATTGGGTGTCCGTGCAGCGCTATTTCATCTATCGTTCCGTGCAGCAGTGCAAATCATTTTATTGCAACAAGGTGCGCCAGTATATGATTATTTCAACTACCATGAGCAAGACCGAGTTGAAATTCGTGCACAGCTGTTATTATTATATGATTCAGAAACCGCTCCCGGCTCCAGATGAGTCCTTGGAGTAGAAAATACAGCGCATCCTGGCCGAGTCGAGTTGGAGTGATGTGTTGAACGCGTATTTGTCGAACGCGGACTTCAAGCAGCACAAGAAGCTGCTGAAAGCAGCGCAGCACCTGATTACTTACCACTTCGAACATGAAAACGAGATCACGCAGGCCCTCAAAAACGGGACCCTGAACAAACACGGAATCACTCTGACGATCGACAAATGGAACGACTTCGTGGCCATGAGCGAACGGTACAACCTGAAGAACATTCTAAATTACGTTGAACAACAACTGTACGCGAAGTGAAATATACTATTGGATATTAAATCGTATTATAATATGAGATAGAATTGGATAACTAGATGAATTAGACTATTTTATTTACTGCTATTTGAAGATAATAAATAGTTATAAATACGATATATAAATGAACATAATAAAGGAATATATTCAGGTTATAAAATTACAAGAGATACAGTATGGGACAAAAAAATTAAAATATATTTATAGTGAAGTTGTGAGACTTATTTTATAATATATTGTTGCTTATATTGTACTTGTTATATATTTTATTTCACATATCCATTTCCAGTCGTTTACAAGTGCCACTTCAATGAGTATTATACAGTAGAGCCACCCAACGTTTCATTTCTAACGTACGTTTATGATTTCTAACGTTTTTCGCGTTAAAAGCACGTTACACTTTTATTTATTTGTATAATATACTATTTATTTGTATAATATACAGTGCTCTAAGTGAGTGAATAATATATACCATAAATCAAAACATTCAAAAATGTTAGCTAGTGCTATACGCAATCTGTTTTTACCAGGTGGATCCAAACATGTAGATCTCAATTGGTCTTTAGCTATTCTAGAGAATTCATGCGTGAAGATTATTTTCAATCATTTATATTTATTCTGGACACAGTGGGAAGTCATAGCCGTCATTATTGAGTCTGGTACGTGAATGATGTTTTAACTTGAACCAATAAAATATTCAAATACCTAGTGTGGAATATATTTCAATTGTAGCCAACTCTGGTCTTGTTTCAATAATGTTATATAGAGTCATATTATAATTGAATTCCGCAGTAACCAGATTCCACAGAGGGAATTATCCAAATCAATATCATCCAAATCAATAAATCAATTAACTATGTTCCATTTTATAACTCCCGCCTTGGTTGAGTTCTTAATTTACAGCGATGCTTTATTTTCTACTATTATATTACTTTTAATTATTACTTCTTAATTTAAGCTTTGGACCAGATATTCAGTTCTTCTCTGGTTCCTTTCATTAGGTCAAGTACAAAAACTTAACCAGTTTTATCGATTTAGTTGGGTGAAATCTCACTTAACTCGAGATATAATGCTTCTAGGTATTTATAAAATTGAAAATTGAAAATTAACCTATTTATTGATATACATAGTTAATGGAAAATAGTTCCATAATTCAAAGTTTAGAAGTGGAAAATGTAAAACTAAGAAAATTATAGTACGCGGGCATATGGAGTATTTATAATATAAAATTACGAATTTCAATCTTTTTTAAATGTTTATAAATAATAATATTAATTATACTAATAATATTACCATCAACAATTTCACTTATCTGACTGATAATGAACTCTTCGACCTAATAAAACACCGATTTTAGGTTTTAAACAAAGAGCTCGACTCGGAAAGCAAGTGTTTGTTATGTGGAAAGAAAATGACCGCCCAACACGAAATCAGATGCAACCGAAACGCCGGAATCAGAACAGTGCGCCATGACTACATGGTGAACCGTATCCTGACCAAGATAGACCATCATCGTCACCCTCGCCCGGTCGACAAAGCCCATGGTAACCTACCCTCATCCGACAAATTGGAGAAACCTGATATAGAGTTCCAATACAAAAACGCAACCTATGTCCTTGATGTCACGTTCGCTGTCGAAGCAAATATATGCAACGCATTCAAGGGCAAGATTCTCAAATACGGAGGCACGTATGGCGATAATCGGGTGATTCCACTCGTTCTTCGTTACAACGGCACTGTGTACGAGAAATCCATGAACATGCTAACAACATTCCTGCCAGAGATCACGGACTCCTTCCTAAGCAAACACTGCTGCCTTGTAGTGGCGCGCGCTAACGAAGAAGCCAAGCTGCATTACACCAGCTTGATCACTAATGCTCTGCATGAAGGCACCATCGCGACGAAGTAAGGTTAAAGAGACCGTCAAGCTACCGGAAGAAGGGCACCGCGAGCGCCGCCAGGCCTCGAGGGTGTGGGAGCAAGGCAAGAAGGCGAAGCCCAAGGCAACGCTGGATCGGACGGGCTCGGGGTAACCGTCGACAATTGAAGACTTGGAACATGAGCGAGTGAGAAAATTAATTAATTAAAATATTAAATAATTAAATAAGTCATTGTTGATTTGATAATAATTGATTATCTAAAGAAATAGACGCTGTGATATTACTCATAATAACATTTATAGTTTCGCAAAACTTCTACTTCATTTCTAAAACAGATTGGACAAATTACTTGTGAAACTTTTAGAACTTATATTTTAACTTAGTAGCATTGTCAATAGCTATATATGATGAGGTAATCAAACCTGTGTACTTAGATAGTACTATTTATTCACTGGTAGCTTGTGACTGATATTTTAATTTATAATTATGGCAATTCTTAAAAGGATGAAATTATAAAGAAGAATAGTCGCTTATGTAGTTAAAAGATACATCTAGTTTAAGTAGTGGTTATATATCATCAATATGAACGACTTTATTTTTTCTAATATTTAAAACTGAAAGATTTCTTAGTTCTTTAATAATTTTGATACACGAAACTTTATTATTGCTTATATTCAATACTTTTAAATATTTTAATGACTTGAGCAATGTAATATCGGATATTAAATTATTGCTTATATCAAGTTTAATTAAGTTTCTTAAATTATGTAAGTCGATAATATATTATATTTAATTTCCTTGTAAACTTAAGTTTTCAAGTTTCTTTAGACTTGTTAGAAAAGAAATATCTTAAATTCTGTTATTTTTTGTTTCCAAAGTTGTTAAATTAGGCAAATTTTAAAGAATTGAGAAGTCATTCATTTCGTTATTTGAAATTTTTAGCTCTTAAATTTTATTCAAACCCTTTATATTTTGTAAACTGTGTGTAAAAGTACCTGAAATATCTAATTTAATCAAATTAACTAAATTTTCAATTACAAAGAGATTTATTATTGTATTGCTACTAATATTTAGCACCTATAACTTATAAAGAGCTTAAAGAGGTGCTATATCATTAATACTATTATTTTGTATACTTAATTATTTTAGATTAGTTAAAAATTTAATATCTTAAATATCTAATTACCAATTATTATTAATGGTAAGCGCTTCTAGTTAATTCATTTAATCTATACCATTAATAAAGAATTACCGTCCAACTATATGAAGTTCTAAAATTTTTGTTGGTGCTTGTTCAAGAGATATTTAATAACAATGCTTCAATGTTAGTTTTGATACCTCTAGTTCATCAAGAAATTTTATAGATTTAATTGCAGCAAATTTGATAACCAATATTCCATTCTTAATTTTTGGTTTATAGAGTTAAATTAGTTATTCATTTTGCATTTGAAGTGGGTAATTAGAGTGCGAGATATTTGATTAAAGAAAATAAGGAATATGTGAAAATTCATTTGGGATAATGATGATTTTTATTGATTGATCTTTAATAACATGACTCACTCAACAGCAACAATCCAACAATACATCTAAACGCAATAAATAAATATATACTAGTTATTTTACTATAGCCAAGTAAAAATAATATATACTTTAATAATACTCGTGGTTAGTGAATTTCCAGTTAATTAAAATGGTTTTCATCTTTTTTCCAATCTAAGTGATTCTGCTTCCTCATTTATGTAACAGCTTTAATGTATTTACTATGTGTGATTTAACATCTTTTTTAATATCAAGTAACTATATTTTACTTTATTCTATGGTATGCAATGTGAACATATATACATAATATTAATAATATTACGTATGTGTGTAGCGGTTTAATTAGTTTTTTACTATGATTTTAAGAGACAAACTTTAAAGCGTTTCAATGAGAATTATTTGCAGTGTTTTAGGATTTGTGGACTGTTATTTGTTATTCTTTATGAGATGGAATGATTAAATAGAGATAAATCTTTTATTGATGAGGATATAGATGTAATAAAAAGTCATTTTATTGATTATCTATAAAGTAATAATTTAAGATTTGAAAACTAACTTAAAAGTAATTGTATTGTTCATATTTATAATTCATATTTATAATTTTACTATACTCCATGTTTTTCAAATTATTACAAATTGTTTTTGTGTGTCATTATTTAATAATAATTTTTATTGTGATGATCGTTCTCACTATGATGGATATTTACGGACATTTTCAATTATATTACAATATGATATAATCATATACTGCAATTATCAAACTAACAAATTATATAATACTATTCAATACTACTTTCTGAGCATCATTTAGTTTATATTTGGAAAATGATGTATGTTGTATCTTTTCAAAATATTATGTAATAATGGTTTATAGTTAATAATAACATTATTAACAACTGTGTATACATACTCTAATATTAATTCTTTGATTTATAAATAATTCAATGTTAAATAATATCTATATAACTATATATTGAGTTAACTAATAGAATGTTATAAATTATAAAATTCACTTCACAAATCAATGGAAGATAATGAGTAGCAAGACAAAATCTACCAGTACTGGAGCGAGAGCGAGATAAACCGCTTGATAGACGCCGTGGATGCGTCTTTCAACTCCAAATCTAACAAAACGGATTGGCAGAACGTAATCCAGCTATTTCCAGATAGAACATTATAGTAGTGCAAGTCATTCTACTGCAATCAAATTAAGCCCTACATATTCAAGCCCGGTTAAGACTTGAACAAGGACAACATCAAATTCACGCTTATGTGCTACTACTATTATATAACCGAGAAAATGCCCGGCGACTACGAAACTCTCGACCTACGCGTGTAGCGCATTCTAGCCGATCAATGCTGGACGGACATGATCTCCTCCTATGTTAAATCAGTCAATTATCAGTCCTTCACCCCTTACCAACTTGAGTGCAGTATAAAGCTAATGCGCGGAACACGGTACATGATTACTTACCACTTCAAAAACGAAAAAGAAATAACGGAGCAGCTGAAGAAAACGGGTAAAATAACGCGGATGGGATTTGTAATAACCACTGAAAACTGGAACAACTTTCTGAAGAAATTCGAAGCGAATAAACTGGGAGACATTCTGAAGAAAGTTGAAATTACTTTAAAGGCGATGAACATCTGAGAATTTTAATCTTTTAACTCTATCTTTATTAACGCAACCTGTAGACAATAATAATCAATGAAAACAAAAGAAGATATTTCCAAAAGGTTTTGCTGAAATTGTATTTTTGTATGAATTATTTTCTATTGTTGACGTAAATATATAATATTAGATTAGAATTTAACTATAGTATATTAAATAAATGAATGCATCACACCGTAAATTACGTCTATACTGGTCACCCTTTTTTACATTTCCTTTTTAAACCAATGATCACTAAGAAACCAACAACAATACTCTCTTACCAAATATCTCGCGTTATCACACGTCAAACCTCCTCACTGCTTCTCTAGGGATATCTCTTTAAGTGAGGTTCTTAGAGATTTCTCTAAAAGTTATATTAATTATAAATTTATAGTAATCGTTCTATGATCATAAAAGCTTGCCAAAAGTGGGTTTTGGGATTCAGTTGCCACTTCACTAAATGAAGAAATCGTCAAAGTTTGTAACATACAATTATTCAATGCGCTTATTATCAAGCACCCTAATTTTACAACCAATAAATTATGAGTTGAACGTACCAAAACCCAGAATATTACCAAATATAATACTCTAATTAAGATACTTTCAAGTAACCCACAAATTTTGATTGCTATGAAATAATCTTTATATTTAATATTACGGTTTCCAACTTATAAACACTTTCACACTTGGTTTTTATGTACAACTACCCCTAAATTTTGCAATTTTGGAATTGCCCAAAAGTTATTGAGTTCAATGTAGAAGTTGAAGCATATTTTAACATAACGTTATTATTTGAGTTCTTATAAATAAAATCCTTTGGAGGCACAAGAATATTAGATACAAAATTTTCAATCACTTGTAGCAACTTCATTGATCTAGCGGTTCCCAGCTTTATTAATTAACTTAATAATAAATTGTATTTGCAAAACTTAGTTTTAGCTTCACGTTATTCTAGATTATAACACTAACGAAATATTAAATTTTAGTAACTTATAAAGTAGCTGTACATGAACAAAATATTATCGGAATATAAATAGTATTGTTATTTGTTTACTATTACTTTGAGAGAATTTAGATTTCCGAAACAACCATTTTCAAGTCGAAAACTATAAAAAATGGTTTTTAATTGAAAATTTAAAAATAGTACTGAATTAATAACTGATAAAATGTTACTAAACAATAAGAAGATTTATAATATTTTCGAGTTCAATTACGTTTAAAAAGTAGCAATTATTTGATACTTTTTTAAGCACTTCAAGCTTTCAAAGGAGCTGGAAGGTTTAAGAAGTTAATAATGAAGAATTTGAATTCTATTAAGTAGTGGTAATTAAATGATGCTAGTACGTTGATGTGCGACTTCTATCAGTTAGTTTGCGGGAAGTATTGAATTCTTACCCAGTTTTGTTTTATGTCAAAACAATATTAGTTATTGAAAAGCCCAATTAAATTCAGTTAATTGTTAAGTGAACAAAAGGGAACTGGGGTCAATTTAGACTAAAGAAGCATGAATTGCTGAAATTATAAAATATCAGTGGTTCATTAGTTGACAAATAAAAAGAATATTAGTAGCGAATAGATAGTCAAATTCATTCGAAGATATCGCCAATAAAATGTTATTATTGACAGCAGTCTAAATTATAATTATTTCGCTCACTGTGTGCAAGTGATTATCTGAACCTATGGGTAGTGAAGTGTAAATATAATATATCAGTTTTACTCACAGTTATAAATACACATAAGCTTGCGTTTCCCCCTCATAAATAGCTTCTAGCTCGCACAAAAAATTGTCTATAAAAAGCCTTTTTGCTAAAGAGATATCTCTTTGTGTTTATATTACAACATAGTAATCAAAAAACTAATTTTTTGTATATCGGCTCACTCTTTTGGTACATCTCAAATACATCCACTCAATAATCAATTACTTCAATCACAAGAAACATTTAAAAATGATATATTCATTTTAACGCGTTCTTTGCTCCTTAAAGGACTCTATATTATCTTTTAACTATCTCATCCACACCCATCATCTCTGAAAATTTAATAACCTAACATTAATGTGTATATATTAATGTGTATATAGTATTTATTGGATTCTCTGAAGCGGTATGTTATATTTACTATAGCTTGGTTTAGGTAAAGTAAGATAATTGAAACTTATAAAACATATTTAGGATTTAAAATATTAACAATGCATTTTTAATATAATTATAAAAGTACACTTCTTTTATGAATGCAAAATACAGATTAGCAAGAAAAAGTTTACCAACTTTGGAATGAAAGTGAAATTAACCGATTAATAGATGCAGTAGATGCTTCTTACAATTATAAAACAAATAAAATAGATTGGTAAAACGTTTTGAAGATATTTCCAGACCGCACATTATCACAATGTAAATCCTTTTACTTTAACCAAGTAAAACCATACATTTTTAAACCTGGCGGTGAATTAACAAAAGAAAATATTAAATTTACGTTAACATGCTACTATTACTTTATTACTGAAAAAATGCCTGGAGATTATGAGACCTATGATTTACGGGTGTAGCGGATTCTAGCAGATTAGTGCTGGAGCGACTTAGTTAAATCATTTAGTCCTCGAAATTATGTTTCTTAATAGGAATGCACAATAAAGACGATGCGAGGAGCAAGATACATGGTCAATTATCACCACGAACATAAGCAAGAAATAGAGGATCTACTTAAAAAGCACGGAAAAATTAATCGAATGGGCTTTATTATCACTCCTGATAATTGGTAGCGTTTCTTAAAGAAGTTGGATAATTAATAATTTTGGGATATTCTAAAAGAAGTTGAAGTTACGCTTAAAACCATGAATATTTGAGAATGAAATTTAATAATTTGTACTATTTGGAAGGTTACTATGATTACTTGTAATCTAATATAATAAGTTATTTTTATTTCTTTCAAAAATTTGGTTTTTAAAGTCTGTGATAAATAACCTAATTTTTGAAATTTAAATACCTCACTTGGTCTCCTTTAATTCGTTCCGGCTGTATTTTATTTAATTTTGAAATATAGATTGTATTTTCATTCCCAAACGACCAGGGCCAATTTATCCTAATGAATAGGAATCAAATGATACAAACTGCCGAAAGAAAATCATTGGTTTACGGGCTAAGTAGTTCATATCCTGTAGGACTACACTGAATTATTTTTATATGATAATAAAAAAGCCTCAAAAAGGTCGAAATTTCAACTTTGTAATCTGTATATTTATTCTTATTAAGAATATATTCATCAAGGTGTAGCATTTATTGTATTCTCTGCAACGGTATGTTATATTTACAATTAAATATTAAAAAGTTGTCATTAAAGGTTAAGCGTTTTAATTAGAAATGACCTCTTATATGCGGATTTCTGTAGTAATCGTCAGAAAGCTATATACGGAAATCGTGCTGTTTGTTGGAATGATTCAATACTGTGAAAATAACTTGACCTCATTTACACTAAATTCAAAAGTACAATGTTTTATTTTACATTGAATATATTACCTTTCTCATTTATTTCTATGTTCTAATTCTAAGATTCGTTAGTGTATTGCAAAATATTTAAACTAATTTTCATTTTGAAAACACTGTCTATTTTTGCGTAAATCTTCTAAATAGCTCAAACAGTATAGTATTCTTGTTGACACGCAATTATGATCAATTACATACAAGAATCCAATCACAATAGATTATCATTTTCTATATTTATAATTCGATTTAGATTCAAAATAAATCATTTCTTTCCACTCCCCAATGTAAAATCTGTTGTAAGAGAAAACGTCTGTTTATCTCCCGTTTATCTTCGTTCCGCTTCACATGCTCTTCCGTTATTCGTTTTAGAAGTCAGTTCAGAAACTTATGCGCAGGAACAAAAACGCGAAGAAGATCTCCGAGTCTTCGTTCTATTTCGTACAGTATCTTTTCTTAACCATCCTTTCTTTTAAGATCTCGAGGGATTAGAACCTCCATTTCTTCGATTTGGAAGCCTTATATAGTGAAAAGGTGTTCAGAAACGCGTTTTAGCCACTCCACGCAATATACTTAATGGGTGAGCTGTCCGTGTACATTTCCGCGTTCATTTACATGTTCTTCGAGTCGCGCAAGGACTACGCAGACTTCACGATCAACATTATTCACCACATCTCCACCATTTCCGTTATCGCCTTCGCGTACCCGCGTGGGAACTACAATTACTCGGTCGCAGTCGCTCAGATTCACGACATCTCGGACGTTTTCCTTGAGTTCTCAAAGGTCATTTTTTATTTAGGGCTTGAAAATGCCTCAAAACTGACCTTCGTTGTGTTCGCTATCTCTTTTATAATTCCCAGAGTGTTCGTTTTCCCCAGGTACTTAATTGCACCGTTTTGGAACGGGAAGATGAAGCAATTTTGAAGCTGAGCTCTGAAATTGACCTGATGACCGTTTACGATCAAAAGGAAAGATCACTTGGCCCGGGCTGCCTGAGCATTATATATGTGCTGAATTGCATCTGGAGCATCGCCATACTCAAAATGGCAGTCGGAATGTTCAGAGGAAGAGCATGGGGAGATATTAGAGAACAAGACGAAAAGACCCAGAAATCTGAGTGAATGAGTGTATTAAAAAAGAAATCTAGAATAACTAAGATAACAATATAAGAATATAACCCTACTATAAATTATTTATAATTTTTTATATTTATCATTTCACTTTTTATTATTTATCAAAAATATAAATTCAATAAAAATACAATTCTTTTGCTTAAGAAGTCTCTTTTCAGAAATAAGATATTCGTAGATTTATTTATGATATTAAAATCATTAAAGTAAGAATAATTTAATTAATTAAATAAAAATAATTTATATGATTCATATTTTTCACTGCATATTCATTTACTGCATACCCATTTATCCTTCAGCAGTAGCTGGTTGGAGCATCATATTTCCAGTACCATTCATCGGGGCTTATTAATATTGTTATTACTGCTAATATTACTGTTATTATTGCATTGGTTATTGATTTTGAACAGTTTGTTGATTTTGGTTACCTGCTGGACCGGTGTAAGCATCATAGGTAGGTGGTTTGATTTGATCGAATGTATCAATGTATGGTGGTCTTATTTCAGTGATAAGTGGTTCTTTATTTTCTTCTAAAATCGGAGGAAGGGCAATTTGGTCGACATTTGGTGTGCAGAAGTCATCAAAGGATGGAAGTTAAATTTAGTCTGGCTGTGAAACTGGTTGAGCAAGTTGGTAGACGTTGTTGACCATAACGTACTGTTCGAGGGAGCAAGCTTTGATAACAGGCAGATATGTATGTGGAATGGCTGAGCGCATGAAGCACAGGTAAAGGCAGTCGAATTGGAGTAATATTGATAATTTGAGCATGCCTGAGCTGATCCAGGCTGGGTATTGTCCTCTTTGTAGGAAGTTTTCTGGGGTGAGTCCTGGAACGTGAACATTGAATCCGACGCTGCAGTATACGTCTCTGAAGCAGTTTTGTTGGTAGGCCATGGCTCTCATAGCGTTAAGAATGTATTGGCTGTTGCCTAACCATGAAACTTGTTATCTCAGGCTGAGTAGTACGAGTGGTGCGCTTCCTCTGATGTACAGAGCTGGGGTGGAGTCGATGACGCCGGTGATGTTGACGTATCTCGTTTCTCTGAACGTGACGACTTTCTCAGTGTGTGTGGTTACGTGTCCGTTGGAGTCTCTGGTCGTGTAGGTGTGCATGTGGTAGCACTCGATTGAGAAGTAGGCCTGTGGCATGGTGCATCTCAATTTCTGTAAAAATGCGTCCGTTTACTGGGCGGATCTTTGATTTCTGAACGCGTCCAGTTCTGGATTTGAGCAGCAAACGGTGCAGATTTTGATCAGATAGAGGAATCCGGCGACCCCGAGGAGGGCTGAACCGATTGTGTTACCGACCAAAACGAGGCCAATCGCGAGGAAAATGGTGATCAAAACGTGGAAAACGATGGAGGAAGTCGGGAATTCGCCAAAGAGGGACGCGTCCATGGCCTTCGCCTTGTTCTGCCTCATGCAGCCAATGACCAAAACGATGATAAACACAACTGCGACTATTATGCCGCCAATGATGCCACCAATGCTCACAGTTAAAGCTGCCATTTGTGAAGTGGAAATGCGCTTTTGATATAAAGTGGCCATATTACACTAAAAGAAAGAAAAAATAGTAATATCTTTAAATGTCAATTTACACAAATATTATTAAACTTTGTTGATTGCTTGCTAGTTGACCTACATAAATCTGAAACTATCAAATACAGTCAACACATGACAAAAATACAAGAAATCTGAACATATTACTTAGTTATCTTCAAATATCTTATTCTAATGAAAACATACTTATAACATTAAACATATAACATTAAACAAATACATAAAACAGTAAACAATTCTACTATTTCATTTCATCAAATATTCATTGTTTTAAGAGTACCACATTTTTTAAGATATCCTGAAACTTATGAAGCTCCAACTTTCGCAGAAATCGTTACCAGTTATCAATGGTGATAACAAATCCCATACGAATAATCTTTTTATTCTTTTTCAGTTGATTTTCTATTTCTTATTTGTGTTCCAGGTGTACCTGACTTTGTTTACGTTGAAATAGTAAGAATATATGTAAGAATTTTATGTTTTAAATGATTATTAAAATTATATAACTTGAAGTGAACTAAAAACATATTTTTTGGTTATGGTTAAGTGAGTCATTTTATTTTTTCCATATTAACAATAACAGTAAGAATTTTAACGAAAATAATAATTTAAATCAAAAAGAATCTCAGATGTTCATTTCTTTGAGCGTTTCCTCCACTCGCTTCAGAATGTCTCCCAGTTTATTCGCCTCGAATTTCTTCAGAAAGTTGCTCCAGTTTTCAGTGGTTATTACAAAGCCCATCCGCGTTATTTTACCCGTTTTCTTCAGTTGCTCCGTTATTTCTTTTTCGTTTTTGAAGTGGTAGGTAATCATGTACCGTGTTCCGCGCATTAGCTTTATACTGCACTCAAGTTGGTATGGGGTGAAAGACTGATAATTGACTGATTTAACGTAGGAGGAGATCATGTCCGTCCAGCATTGATCGGCGAGTATGCGCTACACGCGTAGGTCGAGAGTTTCGTAGTCGCCGGGCATTTTCTCGGTTATATAATAGTAGTAGCACATAAGCGTGAATTTGATATTGTCCTTGTTCAAGTCTTAACCGGGCTTGAATATGTAGGGCTTAATTTGATTGCAGTAGAATGACTTGCACTACTATAATGTTCTATCTGGAAATAGCTGGATTACGTTCTACCAATCCGTTTTGTTAGATTTTGAGTTGAAAGACGCATCCACGGCGTCTATCAAGCGGTTTATCTCGCTCTCGCTCCAGTGCTGGTAGATTTTGTCTTGCTACTCATTATCTTCCATTGATTTATGAAGTGAATTTTAAAATAAATATATATTAATTTATTGTATGTAAATGATAAATAATATAAATATGGACCATATTACATGGTAAAATAAATAATTTTGGTCTAATAATATGGGACTAAAATAGATATACTCTAATAGCTAAATACTCTGTACAAATATATGCATTTATCTGAAAGAATGTCAAGATACAACATTCAATTATTCAAATACTTGTTGATTTGAATATTATTCTATTTATTTATGGTTAATATATGGTTAATTCAAATGTTTTCTTTTCAAGAAACTCTAAATCATACAATCATTTAAAATGTCATCATTTAAAATGCAACATTAAATGAAATAACTATATTGAAATTAATAAATATATCACAAATTCTTTCCTTTCAAACGTTAGACATAAAATAATAGTTGTTAACATTTTCAATTGTGAAAAGTTAATGACAATTATTGTCAAAAAAAGTTATTGTCAATAGTTGGATAGACGTAATTTACATGATGATCACTATTTATTTATCTTAAATAACAAACTAATCATATCATATGATTGATTAATCATTTAATTTGATCACATTTCCTAATATATTAAGTATTGTTGAGGTTATAGACTTTAACGTTTTGATTTGATTCCGCGTTAATTTGGTTTTGGTGCCGTGTGTGTACGCGGTTTTTTCAAAAAGGGACAGCTTACTTATAGTGAGTCCTTTTACTATTGGGACCCATTTATCGAGAAATATTTTTTAAAATTTATTTAAGATCTGTAATCAACTGAACTAGCAATTGATATATTTAATAGATTAACAACTGAATACTCCAAACGAATACATAACACCGCACTGACTAAGTGTATTAAAAAAAGCACTTTGATTTGACCAATCTTCATTTTTAATCCGATTTAATTCAGATTTGAATTCAAAACAATAACTCCACTCCAAACGCTGAATAGTTCATATTCCTCGCTACCTCCAGTTTCACCGAAAACGTCAACAACCAAATTATTTTAGTCAAAAGTTCAATCGCTCTCGGAACTAAGCGGGAACCCATCGTTCGGGCGTCTTTCTAAGAGCTACATAAGTTCAAGTGTTAAATAATACAAACATGTAGAGGACTTTCACGACCTCTACAGAAACCAAAACATTGAAATCGAAGACCTAAATGGGTTAATTGACGACTGTAACATGCGCTAGAAAATAAAGCAAATGAAAGAGCTCATACTAGCGAATAAAAACAGTTTAACAAATTACCAAGATAGAATATGGTTGATAAGCGAGCTGATGGACAAGCACGAAGAATCACTTGGGAAAATGGATGCTGCACAAACACTGTGCTACAAAAAATGCAGAAAAGGATACTTCTGAAGATAAAAATGCTTAATTGTGACTACTTTTACAAAATAGACATTAATTTACATTTACATATATATTTAAAACAATATTTAAAAATATTTACGATAATAAATACAAATTTAAATAGTAAAATTAACTAATATTATCACTACTTTAAAAGTTATTATATAAGCTGTTTTCTGAGTATGGTATCAACATCATCTTTTTTGTGTTTAGGCATTCCACGGTACTTAATTACCATTTAGGCGCTATATTTTCTTTTGAGCCAGAATGCGGGTAAAACACAAATAAAAACTATTCCAATCATTATATACAGGGTATCATAAATTTTATTTGGTCCTCTTAAATCCATTACTTTTTCAACTACGAATTCATCATAAAATATATATTCCTGAATTCTAAAAGTGAATGTTTGATTAATATTAAGCAACGAACAATTAATTTCAGAGCAATTCCAGAAAAAATCATTTAGATGCGTTGAGTTACCTATATTCACGAATCGAGTTGCATTAAATACAATATGATTTGATGTTGCATTTCTGACCACAAGCCACATTTGAATATTTGAGTAATCGTAATAATACATGTCATTATCACATTTACCAGTGCGTGTTAATACAATATTAACTCCACTTTTATTTAATAGTGCTACACCACTGTTCCAACAAGTATAAATAGATTATAATTTCGAAATTTATTGTAAATACACCAATTAGCGATTAAAGTAGAAGCGAATATCCAAATTGTACCGAGGAACAACTAATAACGCGCCATAGTCAATATCAAGCATTGAATTGCAAGTATTTTATTATTTTGGCGCTCCTTATTTGCATGAGAACTGGATAGAGCGTAAGGTGTCATCAAACTTGTCTGCGGTCTGAGTTAATACTAGATTCGTCTTAAGTATGGCAAGGGTGAGCCTGTATTCTACCAGGTCGTAGTTCAAGTTATCTAAATATTCTAAAAATTGTATTTGGCCTTGTTATTTGAAGTCGAAATATATTTGGTATCCGAAGTCGTTTTCGTAGTTGTATAGGTATACTTCTTTGGTGGTGAATATATCTGATAGATAGTCCGTGTTTACGTTTACGTCGTAGATGACTGAGAAATTGCGGTTTCCCTGCTGTATGGTTATATTAAGCTGCGAGTTAATGAACGAGTTCTGCATTATATTGTTCAGTTAGCCCTTTTGCATTATAATAATTTCGTTGTAAGTCAATTAGTTTTAATATGCGTTCACTAAATTATTTATATTTAATTAAAAAGTGAATTGGTCAATGACGATGGTTGCGTTTTTTACGAATCTCTCACCGTTTTACTCCTTCAAAATAATTTGTTCTGTGCACGTTTATTTCGGGTCTAAGTGAATTGAGATTTGTTGGTCAATTATTTTAATTTGCAAATCTGAGTAGCAGTTGCTTAAATCGGATTTGAGCTCCTCAAGTATTCTCAATTAAATTTATGTTAAGTGATTTATGTTAAAAATAGCAATATTCACGAAGAATTCGTTTTAAAACGAATCCAGCTGCTAAATTTGATCTGGAACATGCAAAACGATTTGATTTGTGTTCAAATAATCGTAATTCTTTATGAAAACGAACAAAGTACTCGGGAAAATAACAGAAAGCAAAGTTAAATTTACCTAAATATCTCCAGACAAAGATAAACAAAGATAATTGCTAGTTGGATACAAATTTAAAATAAACTGACGCGTTTGCTTCTGCAACTAAATAAATGAAACTGATTTAAAGCAGTTGCGCACAACCTACGTAGACTACTCCTCCTGAATATAATTTAAACAAATTACAAACATCATTTATGGAGTGAAATAAACTCTAAAATGTGGACAAAATATGTTGAATAAAGTTAAAATCGGACTTCTTTACTCAAAATATCAGCTTGGACTATTTTAAAAATAATTCACTCAGCTCATGTTCAAAAGTCGTGTATAAACATGTATATCAAACAAAAATACATTATTTATAGTCTCACATCATCTAACTGATTTATGTTTCAATACTTTATTGTTTAAATCCAATTAAACAAATTATGTTCAAACATAAAAATTATAATGTTGGTATAGTATCTAAGTAATCAATAATTAATTTTTAATAGATTACTAAATCATTTCTAAATCAATTATAAAATAAGTAGTAAACATTATTTAGCTACTAATATTAATAGAATTAATCCCACTTCAAATGCATAACTATTCATATTAGTCTTTACCTCCAGTTGTACTGAAAACGTGTACATCCAGCGTTTTTGATAAGCGAGTACCATCTCTGACAGAACTGAGTTGCACTCCGTCGTTCGGCCGTTTACCAAAATCATATTTGAGTACTAATGTAAAATAGTATAAACACGTTGAAGATTTTCATGATCTTTACCAAAATTAAAATGTAGAAGTTGATGATTTAAACACGCTTATTGATAACTGTAACTTGAGAACAAAAATAATACAAATGAAAGAGCTAATAAGTAATAATCGAGTAACATTATAACTTTAACAATAAATGATCGATCAAATAGAAGATTTAACATACAAACATGAAAAAATATTAGCGAAAATCGAGAACTACCAAGAATAAAACTATAAATACTTTAAAAGAATAAACTTTACGAAATAATGAACGCTTATAAGATATCTTATAAGGGTGTAAGTCAACTCAGTTCCATCATGCAAACCTCCCTTATAAGCAAGTGACAAATAACTATAGTTTTTAACCACGTTTTTTGATCACAAATTATTCTAATTCGACATTTGTCCAAGATACATTTTTGCTTCTTAGGAGTTGAAAAGCGAACACCCTTACAAGATAATTGAGAAAAAGAAATGAATCGGTATAATAATTATTTTTGTTTACTGTTGAAGATCAATGGTTTTGTATCAAAGATATCCATGAATACACAAGCGATTTTTTAATACTTAAATATTAATTATATTAGCACAATTATTTGTGTGTATATATTTTATAAATTTATTATTGATTTGCTATATAATTCATTCTATAAATACAGTATCTAAATAAGTTATTAAATGACAACAGATAATGTTATAACAACATCAACACTCCAAACGAAAATGTATTAATCATTACCACCTTTAAAACTTAAAACATGTACATCTAAAAGTTATAACAAAAAATTACCATCATTTGCAGAGTTAAGTTGTCTTCCCACTTTTGGGCGTTCACCTAAATCTTGTCTAACCACAAATTTAAAGTAGTTTAAGCACGTTGAAGATTTTCACGATTTATATAAAGTGCAAAATATTGAAGTCGACTATATAAATAATTTAATAGATAATTGTAATTTGCGTAGTAGAGCTGTGTTTTTAAAAGAGTAATTAAATTTAAATAAAATGGATTTAATCGATTAAATGCGTAGATTAAAATCTATTGAGCCATTAACCGAAAAACATGAGAGTTTGCTAAATATTATTGAAACTGCACATAGTTAGACTCTATAGTTTGTACGTAAAGAATAATTGAAAACAAAAATCAAGTTATGATTTTTTGATACAGTGATGAAAACTCAAAGTAACCTTTTGAGTTATAGGTAAGCGTGAAGTTTGAAATTTATTATATACTTATATCACCCTATTGTTCAATAACAGTTGTATCATCTGACCTGTGTGTGCATTTCTTAATTAGATTTACATTAAATTTGCAATGTCATCAATAAATTAAAGATCTATTTAAGTTTAGCTGGACTGGAACGCAGATATAAAATCACAAACTACATCAAATAATGTAGCATGTAGTTTCAACTTTACCAGTTCTTAGATAATAGATTAATCAAGGAAATATGAAATGGAAGTGGAAGATCATAAGTTAAAAAACTGTTGTTTTGGAGTAGCATCAATATATTAATTAATGCTCGACCTGACCAGCCCACTTGATTCCATTCTTCAAGAAACAAAAATACATTCATTTTTTTTATTTTGAGAATGAAAGCGACTGTAACTACCTGAATTATAATTCTAACTAAGCGAAGTACCAAGACTTCATATTGAGCTCCCGGTTGAGATTGAAAGAAAAAGTCCTCCATTGTTTTTCGTGATTAAGAAATACCTAAAATCGTTTAGATTGACCCAGGTGAAGATGAACATGGAGGTCCTCTGTAGGTCCAGTGCTTGCGCTACTAGTTATAAATTACATATTGCGTCCGTACACCAATCGTTGGATCCTCTTATTCTTTTCTCCAATCAGGCTTAACTACCATATATTTTCGAGATAAAATCTTTCATAAATTAGCTTTGTTGACTAAAACGTAGAAATTACACAGGGACATCTTAAACGAGTGATATAACTAGTTCAGATTGGTACAATATTTTATGAATTCCTCCGTTGGACCCAGAAATGAAGAAAATACAAACGCGTCAGATCTGCCTAAGTCAGTTAAGTGGATTAGTTAGACTTCCCCAAACATCTTCTACTGCGTTTGTTTTTGTCATTGCCTTCCTTTAATTACATGTGGCAATTTCTACTTTTACTTTTTGGAATAATGGACACTGAATCCAGATTGTCGCTGATGATCTGATTCGATTTTTAACATAGTTTTAGCACGTTCGCGTTAATGAGTAGTTCATTAACGATCTGTATCTTGAGGTTGCTTGTTGGAATTTGTCATCCATTAGAAGTGGAAAAATATTTTAATATAAAATTACTCACATAGTAAATAGAAAAGGTCACTTTGAGGTGACATAACTGTACAATTGTGAAATTTTATTATATTTTTAAATCATATATAATAAAAATACCTAGTATACATTACAGTATCAAGTAATAAATAATTATATTACTGAATTATTTCAATCAAATGACCGATACAAATTCATTACTTTGTACTGGTTTCATTTCATGTCTTCTTTTATGAAGAGGTTTTTAGACCATTTCAGCCGTTTCTATAGCTTCTGCAGTTACAGTATTTTAATCTTCATCTCTTTTTGCTGTTTCTGTTTTCTTAGAATTTTTAGGTTCTTTCTTCTTTGGTATTTCTAAACGCCTTGCATAATACATAGTATCTTTAGCTGCTTAACTTACAGGGGCTTTAGGTTATTATGGTTTTCCTGAAACTGGCTAAGGTTTTTTGTGTTTAATACAGTATACTGTTAAAAGTATTAATATTATAAGCGCAAGTGGAACAGCCACACCAATGGCAATAAACATTACTGAATTTTTATTTGCTTTATTTACATTACATATTTTATTAGAAGCACTAAAACCATTTGGACAGGCACTAATACATAGTTTCATGTGTGAAACTTACTAATCTGGGCATTAGTCAACACATGAATCTTATAATGGTGAGAAATGTTGCAAAGTACAATCCTTATAGCAAATTACCATATTATTATTTGCCATTTACAGATCTGTCACATCACATTAATTTTGACATCTTGTTTCAAGCCCTTAAAATTTATAAAATTTACAGGATGAAACACACTGATTATCATCAATATATTTATTTTTATATTGATCATAACATTATGACACACAAAGCTAACCAATATTATATGGTTTCAAAGCATCGCATTAGTCAACACATTTCTTATCCAATATGTACTTAACTGAACTGAATAATAAACAGGAATCTTCGCAACGTTCCATTTATTAGTTGTTCCATTTATAATCAAAATCGATTCCGTAGAATAAATCGCATTTTGGTAAGCATTAAACTTCTTGATTTTCTATAATGTTGTAGAATGGTTGATCACAACTTTTAACACATTCATTATTAACTGAATTTATGTATTTGTTTGTACTTTCAGATTTGCAGGAAGATACACAAATACGATCATAGTCTTAAACGAAATACTTTGGACAAATTCCTTCGCAGAATTTGAAGTCATCAATAATTGAGATATTTCCTGAAGCGCACTTTTTAACGCATGTATTGTCTTTTTCGGCGAATTATGCTTCTTGTGGGCACTTTTAGTAGCATATTTTCTGTGAGTCGTAAAATTTGCTTTGATCTGGGCATTATTTTACGCAGTTTTTACTTTCAGTGAACTTCAGCTCAGTGAATAGCTCGCATGATGTCTCGCACCTGTTGTAGTTCTGGTGGTAAACTTCAACTCCAATGTAGTTTTCAACTGGGCAAAGCGTTTTCGTGCAGAACAGAAACTCGTTTGCGTTGTTTCTGTAATAAGAGTTAAAACTACAGGTTGAAACGCATTAGTTGGACCCTTCATTCAAAAACTTTTCAGTTTGTTAGTAACAATTTGGAACACATATTCTACCGGAGGTGAAGTATGGTTTGGCTCCCTCGCATTAATCAACGCACAATTCATTTTGGGTGTATTTTTCAGAACTGAAATCTGAGCAAGACTACTCACATCTTTGCATTTTAGCGTCATACTTATCAAGACCAGTGTATCCAGCATCACAATCATCAAGACATAAGGCGATATTATCAGCGACTTTGTAAAGACCATGTTCACAAGTTTTTACGCATCCACCAGTTTTTTAATCCACAAAGTATGAATCAGAATAATCTGTGCAACTATGCACGCAAATATTATCTTTAATGAAATACGGTTTATCGTCAATGCATTTATCCAAGCATTAATTATCTTGCGTGTATTTAATTGAGCTGAAGCTTGAGCAAGCTTCCTCGCACCTTAATTCCTTATTATCGTATAAAATATCAACACCATTAAACTTTTAGTCGCAATTGTCCAAGCAAAGGAGGTTATTTTAATCTACTTTATAGAATTTGCAGGTGGAGGAGCAGGATTTGTCTGTATTTATGAATTTTCTCGATTCTCTTGGGCATGCTGGGACGCATATTCTGTTATCTGAGTACGGTTTTTGGTCGAACAGCGCGCATGACGCCTCGCACCTAAAATCTGTAGTGCTTTTATCAGTTTCAATTGCTTTGTAGTTCTTAGCCAGGTCACATTCTTGTAAGCACATTTTAACATTATTCTGTACTGAGTAATATTTCTACGGGCAGCTTTCGTAGCACGTTTTAGCTTCCTCGTCTATCATTGAGTATTTATCCGGGCAGGATTCGTAGCATTAACTTTCTATTTCGACCTTGTACTGATACGTTGAGTCGCATTTGTGCAGGCAAATGTTCTCACCGTTGTTGTTGTAAAATAGTTCACAATATGTTGAACCCAGTTCCTCACAGATTGTTCCATTGTAAAATGAACACTATTTTGAGCAGGAGGCAGTTGCTCTGTTCCAGTATTTTCCTCCGTTGTAGTCCGAGGTACACTCAACGCACAATCTTAAAGCTGACTGTTTAATCTGATTTTCACTGCAAGAAGTTCCACAGGTTTACTTATCCATTACGAAACCGGGCTCGCACACGGTGTTGCAGGAATCCAGCGGGTAAGAGGGAGTTTCTTAGTTATTGAAGAAGCAACCACTTTAAATGAGTATGAAATCAGTAGGGCACTCTTCAACGCATTCACCGTTATCAACAGCTAATACACCACATTTTTTACACTCGTTATCTTCCAAAATATAACCCTTAGTGGCGGGGCACCTCGTGTAACAGTTATTATCATCTTCAGCCTCGTACAAATCTGAACACTCAGATAAACATAAAGAACCGAAAATCTTATCTTCGCATTAATCTTAGCAAGTCTTATCCTTGGACTAATAATATTTTGGACATTCTATAGTAGCACCGTCATTGGTAAAAACAATAACTGAATTATCTCCTCCATAATAAGCTCTTTGAGCAGATTTTTCAACATCAACTGTTCTTTCTCCATTCACGTCAAAATCTACAAAGTAGTATTTTGAGTGTATTTGTTTCCATTCTAGGAGGTCAAGTCTTTGCTCATACCATTCTTGGATAAGCCCCGGATGTTTTGCAGCTTCTTTGGTCATTTTAACTGTTTATTCCTCAGAGCAAGATTCGAATGTCTTTTCTTCAAGTTTAGTATCAATTAATTCGGTTTTCGTTGCAGTGATTTCTGTTTCGTCGAAATCGATCTAAAATATTTTCACATTAGCTGTTTTATCTGTTACCTCAACGTCATTTATATAGTAAGTTAAATTTGAGAAGTATGATCCTACAATGTACTAATCATCTGAATCAAAACTTCTTCCACCAAACAATGAGAGCTTGAACTACTAATCTACCTCTTTATCCTTAATTATCTTAACGCTACCAGTCAAAGAAATGTTTTCCAGTTTACCAGCGATAGAATTAGCAAAAGAAATTTCAATAATTGAACAGTCCTTTGGTATATCTAAATTTACATCAAACACAAAGAGAGCGTTCTTCAAATGCGTTCCCGTCATTAAATCTATGGAAGAAAACGTGCAAAAACCGCGATACTGTGTTTCCAAACGCATATTCTTGATATTCACAACGGACGCATCAGCTGTTGTTTGGTCTGAAACTGGTTTGGAAAAATCATAGGGTGTAGGTGAAGTTAATTTTCCTGTCATTTTTGCACGCCAAACACGTGCATTTAGCATCCACTCATCCTCGGATATTGAATTGAATGTGAAAGTTAGTAAATATTGCATTATGTAATGGAGCGGATAACAAATACCTAAAATATTCACAAGTAGCATGAGAAGCAAAATACAAAAATAGATGATCTTAAAATGTATATCATAAAGAAGAAAACACAAAGATATTATGAAAAGTATTCACAAATGTATTGAATTGATATACTTGTCCAATTTCGTTTTATTATCGAGTTAGATCAACATTTTTATAATGTATCTAACAAATATGAAATAAATCTATTTTTGGTAATTGTTAAAATCTATACATATTCATATGATATGTAGTGAAAGAGTAAAGATATATCAATTAAAATTGAAATAAACTATAAATGTACTATAATATTCGGAAAATCATCACAGTTATTTATAACTTCGATTTCAATATTTTTTGAAATTCAATGCCCTGTATATCAGTATTACTAATAAAATGTTATTCAATACATACTGAATACATAACTACATTACTTGTGAATTTACATATATCATTAAAAACTAAGGTAGTTACAGCTACTAAGGTTGTTACAGCTTGAGTAAAGAATGACCATTTTGTTTAATAAAAACCCAAAAGATAGTATATGTATATGTAAAGTATTTACAAATGTATTAAATTGATCAGTACTAACTTAGCTCAATTCACTCATTCTATTTTCATCTCGTAAATGATAATCTACAAATCCAAATTGATTAGGTACGCGAGTATGCGTTACACTCGCAAATCATATGTCTCATGATCTCCAGGCATTTTTTCAGTTATGTAATAATAATAACACATTAAAGTGAATTTAATATTCTCTTTGCTCAATTCATTACCAGGTTTGAATACATAGGGCTTTACTTAGTTGCAATAAAAAGATTTACATTGTGATAACGTTCTATCAGGAAATAACTTAGAAGTTATTGTAACTATTTTTGGGATGGTTAAATATTTGCTTTCTAAGAGCTTGAAGACGAGGTAAGATATTGAGATTAGTTTGTTTAGTAGAGTTTTGTGTAACTTTTTGTAGATAGTCGCAAATGATTAATTGAACTGTGGTTACTGTATTTTTTTCAAAGTTAAAGAGAAATCGCTTTAAGTGGTTTATTTTGTGTAGTAGAAACGGTATTTTATATTTTACATATAAAATATTTTACATATTTTACATATAAACAAATAATAATATCTCATTATAGATAATTTTAGAATTATATGTTTAATTCATTTTTACAGCAATTTAAACAATTTGTATATCTACAAATTAATATTTATCAAAATGATAGTAAAATTATGACAATTCGCTCCAAAATATATGTAAGTTATATATTTGTGTTTAAACTATATTTAACAGGTATAACCAGTAATTACCTTGAAAAACTGCTTTACAAATAGTTCAATGATACAGCTTAATAAAAATAAAAGATAATTTATTGTTAAGTTATTACACAACAATATATCAGAATGCAAACTTTTAAATGGTGATATTTAAATAGAATTAACATTATTGTCTAATATATTCCCTAATAAATTAAACATTTTTGTTTCTAATTACTCGTATTTAAAAACTAGTTAAGTATTACTGTAAATCCCAGAATATGATGGGACTAATTGGAGTTTGGAAAATTATAATGATGAGCTGTTCATAATATTAGCAATTAGCAATGTTAAATATGTATCGAAACTTTAAATTAAAATATATGAAGAAATCAAAGCAAGTATTAGTAATTGTTATTCATCAATGATGGTTAAAATTATTAATTAAAACGTGAACGTCATATTAGTACCTACAAATGCATGTCTAACCTAAATAGCAACTCAAAATCAAAACGCTTATATTTATAGTGTATATATTATTATAGATAAATTTTCGTTCGAACTCAACAAAGATATGTTGGTATCAGCTTATTAAACTTAAAATATTTATTAAGAAGAAATATAAATAGATGTATAACAACTTAATTTAATAATTTAATAATCATTTATCAAAGCAAAGCTAAACATTACTTCTATGTAAGGGAAAAGACTAGTTCCATTTGTTTATGATGTTATCGTAAATACAGATTATTTATCTGACATGTTTAGTTCAAAACAGGCATATTTATATAATTAAGAATTGGATTATGGGTATTTATTACTATTTTAGTATAAATAACAAGCTTTGGTAAATCTTATGCAGCAAATAGATAATTTATAGTATGATTATGTTGAGTACAGATTAACTTTAGCGATGTTGAAAGTTGAATCATTTATTTCTTAGACTTCTGACAGATTCAACGAGTCTTTGCGTGAAATTCGTTTTTCGTGTTTGGAAGGCACTTCAATACACTAGAAAACGTGTACAGATATGAGAAATACCGATTTAAATGCATTATTTACTGATCCGTCTTACAATCTTGACATTATGTTCATTAAGCAAGGAAAAATGGTGTATTTGATTAAAGTTTCAAATATGCTCTCTAGGTATACGTGTTGGAACAACGGTTTGGCAATTATAAACAATTCTGGGTTAACGTTGCAGTTGGCTTCAACTGGCCGTTGCAATCGGAACATGCGAGTCTTTGATTACAGCAATATCATAATGTGGCTAACTATTCGCGACGAGCTCGGTCATGTTGTGATTTATAATCAGAGGTACAAGAACGTGACCTAACTGCGAAATTTTCATTGGGGCTGTTCAGAAATCAACTGTTCGGCTCTGAGCACAAATTAGTCGTTCATGTTCGCGTACACCGAGTACATGTACATAAAGCAGATTATAGTGACCAAGGTCCAGGATATAAGGGGAAAGACGGAACTTAAAACAGTATTTAAGGTCATCAGCGGATTCGTTTTGGTAATCGTATTTGGAGTGGCAGTTTACAAACAGAAAATGAGCGTTCAGGTGGTGAATTCGTACCGGGGCGGACCGCGCAGAAAACGGCCTGGACTGGACGACTAATTGCAAAGTTAACTTTTACAAATTGTAAATAAGAAATTCAGCTGAATTGATAGAAATAGAACATTCTGTAAAAATATATAATTATGATACATAAGGTTTGTGAAATATTTCATTCACATAAAAACAAAAGAGAATTACTACAGAAATCCGCATATAAGAGGGGTACCCCTCCAAAAAAGCCTCCTAACCCTCTTATAAATGACGAACCTCACTTCTGAGTTATCTTTTTGTATCATAATATTGTTGAAAATAGCTAAAATAATCATAAATATAAGCTATTTATGAGGGTATTTTGTAAGACTTGGTTCATTTATATAGGGGTCAGAAAATCATTGGTCAACCCTCTTATAAATGGGGCAGGACCCCCTTGTATCAGTTATTTACAATATATTTTTAGCATTTTGAGGAAGTACAACATATAAGTATATGTAGAAAGAATTAATTATGTATTTTGAATAAATATAATATGATTCATTCCAAATATAAATAATTCATTTGTACTTTACGTTCTTAAGTATGAATAATTTGATGATAAATAAAAATAATAACCAACACTCCAATAATAAAATATGTATAAATCATATAATTAATTACCACCAGTACTTAAAACTTGCACTTCTAATATATTTGATAAAAGAGTGCCATCTATAAATGAACTGAGTTGCACTCCGTCGTTCTGCCGTTTACCAAAATCATATTTGAGTACTAATGTAAAATAGTACAAACACGTTGAAGATTTTCACGATCTTTACCAAAATTAAAATGTAGAAGTTGATGATATAAACAATTTAATAGATAATTGTAATTTAAGAAGTAAAATAAGCCAGTTGAGAGAGTAGCTAAGTTAAAATTTAATGGTGCTTACAGAATATAGTCGAAAAGTTAAATAAATAGAATAAGTAACCATTAAACACGTAAATTTTTTAAATGACATTTAATTTACTCATTAAAAATCAATGTATTTTCTTTACAAAGAATAATAGAATAAGATTACAATCAGAAAGTTAGAATTCAAGTGACTATTTATTAAGTTGAAATTACGTTAATATTAAGATTTAAGACTATTTTTCATTAAAAATAGTATTTATAAATTATTAATAATATAAATTATTCACTATTTTTTGAGTGCTTCGTCGCATTTGTACTTGTGGTATATTTTCGTGGCTTCAAAGAGGATTTTATTTATTTCGCGGTCAAAGTCGTTTTATTTGTCTTCGATTTAGTTTTGGCTCAAAATCTCGAGGAACTTCAACTGTTTCTACAATTTATTATTGAAATCAACACTCGTTTAAATTCCAGTTGAAGCGTTTATTTTAGGAACGGAAGTATCATTGTATTAGTTTTAATTTGTTTAAACAGATATTTCTGGATAATCTTTGGGTTATGTTTATCTTTGGGTTAGGACTTTGGGATAAAAATATTTATTTGTAGTCTTTAATTCTTAAAACGGATTATCTTCGTGTTGTGTTTGAGTTTCTATTTGATTAATTGTTTATACTGATGTCTCAGGATTAAATCTGGAGTAAAAATCCTTTTCACTTTGTTGATAATTTTGTTTGTACCCTTATTATTTTTATCTGACATCTTAGTTAGATTGAGTTTGTACTTCAGACTAAGTTTAATTTTCTTCATACTTGTCATTTTTGTTTTATCTTTATCGAATTTACTGATTCATAATATAAGCAGACAAATCTGTTTCTTCGTATTCACGTTGCTTAATTAGAGATTAAAGTTTTGATATTTTTGATTGCAACTTTGAATCATTTAGTTTAGATTATTGTTGTTGTTTAGAATCTGTAATAGATGATTCTGCTATACATGTACTTAAAGTTTTAAAGTCCTATATACTCATTGGGGCGTTTAAACTATTTTAAATTTAACTCACCTAATTAGAATACTATTATTTGAGGAATATATTTCGTCTTGGTGAAGTTAACCTCTGTATTTATTATTAAATTTATATTTAGTCAATATTATTGTTTACAGGAGCATAATATTTGTTTGTTTTAGTTACAAAATTCTTTATAGAATAATGTTTAAATTCTTCGGGCTTTATAACAGACTTTGAACGCGCTATTTTGCATTATATTATTTTGAAAGACACCTCATCTATCTGTTCGTTAATGACTTTGTTCTTTCTGGTGCTGTCTTTGTTGAACTCTTGAGACACCTCATCTTTCTGTTCGTTGACTACTTTGTTCTTTCTGGTGCCGTCTTTGTTGAACTCTTGAGACACTTCATCTTTCTGTTCGTTGACTACTTTGTTCTTTCTGGTGCCGTCTTTGTTGAACTCTTGGTTTACTTCATCTTTCTGGTCGTTGACTACTTTGTTCTTTCTGGTGCCGTCTTTGTTGAACTCTTGAGACACTTCATCTTTCTGGTCGTTGACTACTTTATTCTTTCTGGTGCCGTCTTTGTTGAACTCTTGAGACACCTCATCCTTCTGGTCGTTGACTACTTTGTTCTTTCTGGTGCTGTCTTTGTTGAACTCTTGAGACACCTCATCTTTCTGGTCGTTGACTACTTTATTCTTTCTGGTGCCGTCTTTGTTGAACTCTTGAGACATTCATCTTTCTGTTCGTTGACTACTTTGTTCTTTCTGGTGCCGTCTTTGTTGAACTCTTGAGACACTTCATCTTTCTGGTCGTTGACTACTTTGTTCTTTCTGGTGCCGTCTTTGTTGAACTCTTGAGACACTTCATCTTTCTGTTCGTTGACTACTTTATTCTTTCTGGTGCCGTCTTTGTTGAACTCTTGAGACACTTCATCTTTCTGGTCGTTGACTACTTTGTTCTTTCTGGTGCCGTCTTTGTTGAACTCTTGAGACACTTCATCTTTCTGTTCGTTGACTACTTTGTTCTTTCTGGTGCCGTCTTTGTTGAACTCTTGGTTTACTTCATCTTTCTGTTCGTTGACTACTTTGTTCTTTCTGGTGCCGTCTTTGTTGAACTCTTGAGACACTTCATCTTTCTGTTCGTTGACTACTTTGTTCTTTCTGGTGCCGTCTTTGTTGAACTCTTGGTTTACTTCATCTTTCTGTTCGTTGACTACTTTGTTCTTTCTGGTGCCGTCTTTGTTGAACTCTTGAGACACTTCATCTTTCTGTTCGTTGACTACTTTGTTCTTTCTGGTGCCGTCTTTGTTGAACTCTTGAGACACTTCATCTTTCTGTTCGTTGACTACTTTGTTCTTTCTGGTGCCGTCTTTGTTGAACTCTTGAGACACCTCATCTTTCTGGTCGTTGACTACTTTGTTCTTTCTGGTGCCGTCTTTGTTGAACTCTTGGTTTACTTCATCTTTCTGGTCGTTGACTACTTTGTTCTTTCTGGTGCCGTCTTTGTTGAACTCTTGGTTTACTTCATCTTTCTGGTCGTTGACTACTTTGTTCTTTCTGGTGCCGTCTTTGTTGAACTCTTGGTTTACTTCATCTTTCTGTTCGTTGACTACTTTGTTCTTTCTGGTGCCGTCTTTGTTGAACTCTTGAGACACCTCATCTTTCTGGTCGTTGACTACTTTGTTCTTTCTGGTGCCGTCTTTGTTGAACTCTTGGTTTACTTCATCTTTCTGTTCGTTAACTACTTTGTTCTTTCTGGTGCCGTCTTTGTTGAACTCTTGAGACACTTCATCTTTCTGGTCGTTGACTACTTTGTTCTTTCTGGTGCCGTCTTTGTTGAACTCTTGGTTTACTTCATCTTTCTGTTCGTTGACTACTTTATTCTTTCTGGTGCCGTCTTTGTTGAACTCTTGGTTTACTTCATCTTTCTGTTCGTTAATGACTTTGTTCTTTCTGGTGCCGTCTTTGTTGAACTCTTGAGACACCTCATCTTTCTGTTCGTTGACTACTTTGTTCTTTCTGGTGCCGTCTTTGTTGAACTCTTGGTTTACTTCATCTTTCTGTTCGTTTACCACTTTGTTCTTTCTGGTGCCGTCTTTGTTGAACTCTTGAGACACTTCATCTTTCTGTTCGTTAATGACTTTGTTCTTTCTGGTGCCGTCTTTGTTGAACTCTTGAGAACCTCATCTTTCTGTCGTTGACTACTTTGTTCTTTCTGGTGCCGTCTTTGTTGAACTCTTGAGACACCTCATCTTCTGTTCGTTGACTACTTTGTTCTTTCTGGTGCTGTCTTTGTTGAACTCTTGAGACACTTCATCTTTCTGTCGTTGACTACTTTGTTCTTCTGGTGCCGTCTTTGTTGAACTCTGACTTCATCTTTCTGTCGTTGACTACTTTGTTCTTCTGGTGCCGTCTTTGTTGAACCTTGAGACACTTCATCTTTCTGGTCGTTGACTACTTTGTTCTTTCTGGTGCCGTCTTTGTTGAACCTTGAGACACCTCATCTTTCTGGTCGTTGACTACTTTGTTCTTCTGGTGCCGTCTTTGTTGAACTCTTGAGACACTCATCTTTCTGTCGTTGACTACTTTGTTCTTTCTGGTGCCGTCTTTGTTGAACTGACTTCTTTCTGTTCGTTAATGACTTTGTTCTTTCTGGTGCCGTCTTTGTTGAACTCTTGGTTTACTTCATCTTCTGTTCGTTTACCACTTTGTTCTTTCTGGTGCCGTCCTTGTTGAACTCTTGGTTTACTTCATCTTTCTGTTCGTTTACCACTTTGTTCTTTCTGGTGCCGTCCTTGTTGAACTCTTGGGACACTTCATCTTTCTGTTCGTTTACCACTTTGTTCTTTCTGGTGCCGTCTTTGTTGAACTCTTGACACTTCATCTTTCTGTTCGTTTACCACTTTGTTCTTTCTGGTGCCGTCTTTGTTGAACTCTTGGTTTACTTCATCTTTCTGTTCGTTTACCACTTTGTTCTTTCTGGTGCCGTCTTTGTTGAACTCTTGGTTTACTTCATCTTTCTGTTCGTTTACCACTTTGTTCTTTCTGGTGCCGTCTTTGTTGAACTCTTGGTTTACTTCATCTTTCTGTTCGTTTACCACTTTGTTCTTTCTGCTGCCGTCCTTGTTGAACTCTTGAGACACGTCATCTTTCTGTTCGTTTACCACTTTGTTCTTTCTGGTGCCGTCTTTGTTGAACTCTTGGTTTACTTCATCTTTCTGTTCGTTTACTACTTTGTTCTTTCTGGTGCCGTCTTTGTTGAACTCTTGGTTTACTTCATCTTTCTTCGTTATTGAACTCTTGTACTTCATCTTTCTGTTCGTTGACTACTTTGTTCTTTCTGGTGCCGTCTTTGTTGAACTCTTGAGACACCTCATCTTTCTGGTCGTTGACTACTTTGTTCTTTCTGGTGCCGTCTTTGTTGAACTCTTGAGACACCTCATCTTTCTGTTCGTTGACTACTTTATTCTTTCTGGTGCCGTCTTTGTTGAACTCTTGAGACACCTCATTCTCTGACTACTGTTCTTCTGGTGCGTCTTGTGAACTCTTGGAACCATCTTTCTGTTCGTTGACTACTTTGTTCTTTCTGGTGCCGTCTTTGTTGAACTCTTGAGACACCTCATCTTTCTGGTCGTTGACTACTTTGTTCTTTCTGGTGCTGTCTTTGTTGAACTCTTGAGACACCTCATCTTTCTGGTCGTTGACTACTTTATTCTTTCTGGTGCCGTCTTTGTTGAACTCTTGAGACACTTCATCTTTCTGTTCGTTGACTACTTTATTCTTTCTGGTGCCGTCTTTGTTGAACTCTTGAGACACTTCATCTTTCTGGTCGTTGACTACTTTGTTCTTTCTGGTGCCGTCTTTGTTGAACTCTTGAGACACTTCATCTTTCTGTTCGTTGACTACTTTGTTCTTTCTGGTGCCGTCTTTGTTGAACTCTTGGTTTACTTCATCTTTCTGTTCGTTGACTACTTTGTTCTTTCTGGTGCCGTCTTTGTTGAACTCTTGAGACACCTCATCTTTCTGGTCGTTGACTACTTTGTTCTTTCTGGTGCCGTCTTTGTTGAACTCTTGGTTTACTTCATCTTTCTGTTCGTTGACTACTTTGTTCTTTCTGGTGCCGTCTTTGTTGAACTCTTGGAGACACCTCATCTTTCTGTCGTTACTACTGTTCTTTCTGGTGCCGTCTTTGTTGAACTCTTGAGACACTTCATCTTTCTGGTCGTTGACTACTTTGTTCTTTCTGGTGCCGTCTTTGTTGAACTCTTGAGACACTTCATCTTTCTGTTCGTTGACTACTTTGTTCTTTCTGGTGCCGTCTTTGTTGAACTCTTGGTTTACTTCATCTTTCTGTTCGTTGACTACTTTGTTCTTTCTGGTGCCGTCTTTGTTGAACTCTTGAGACACCTCATCTTTCTGTTCGTTGACTACTTTGTTCTTTCTGGTGCCGTCTTTGTTGAACTCTTGAGACACCTCATCTTTCTGGTCGTTGACTACTTTGTTCTTTCTGGTGCCGTCTTTGTTGAACTCTTGAGACACTTCATCTTTCTGTTCGTTGACTACTTTGTTCTTCTTTTTTGTTACATCAATGAAGAGATTGCCATATTCTACATCTTATTCTTTTGCTACTTCTATTTTTTCTGTTTGTTATTCTGAATCTACACCGTTACAAATTTTCTGAACGTTAAATTAAATTTTGGGTGCTGGAACAACTTTAATTTTATTTCTAAGTTGCATTTCTTCTTGAACGGTGAATAATGAAAATCTCGGTTACATATGCGTTTCAACCGTTTATCTTTAATTATTTTATTCTTGTTTTTGAAAGTTCTTCTCTTGAAATTGTTGTTTCTTTTCAATAATATTTGATCGCCGTGCTGAACTGTAAACGATTCGATTTGGGCACGGATTCGTTTGTAAGCAGGAGAGTGAATTCTGTATCTATTTGATTTGAGGTTTCTGGAATTGAATTGAATGTGATTTGGTTGTCTCGGCGCTACGGAAGACCTGAATCTCGAATATAGGATTACTGCTCATTTGGAGTGTATCTTATAATTTTAAGAATAGAATACAGATATTTATTTATTGCAATGGTAAGTAATTAATATGTGTATGATATTGAGACATTATTCAAAATGACGATGAAGAAGAAGAAAATGACTGGGTACACGATGATATCGATCTGGATGAGTGAAACTCAGTTATTAGTACAGTAGAACATTCATATACTATTCATATAACTGTTAGTCACTGTACTACTGTTGCGCTGTTGGATTTCTTTCTTTATTTCATAATATTATTAATCCGTATTTCTAGGTTCCGCTTAAAAGGCATACGCATTCCGTACGCATTTCCTTATTCTAAAAATAGTATCAGCTGAGGTTTGTTCCAAGTCATCCGTATTTAGTACGGATTTCACATCAAATTGTGCGCCTTAGTTTGCTGTAAACTTTATTGTCTAACTGTTTGTTGATAGTCACAAATATATATCGGCTCACTCTTTTGGTACATCTCAAAAACATCCACTCAATAATCAATTACTTCAATCACAAGAAACATAAAAAAACGATACATTCATTTTAACGCGTTCTTTACTCCTGTACATAAAGGACTCTATATTTTCAGTGTTAATTATTTGAGATGTCATCAAATTATATCAGTTCAGAAATGATAGTATTGTTTTATACTTTATCGTGTTATTACTGTGTTATTATATTTATATAACATAATGTTAGGTTATTAAATTTTCAGAGATGATGGGTGTGGATAAGATAGTTATAAGATATTACATCTACTGTGTATTTATACTTATTAAGGATATATTCATTGAGGAATAGTATTTAATGTATTCTCTGAAACGGTATGTTATTTTTACAACTAAATATTAAGTTGTCATTAAAGGTTAAACGTTTTAATTAGAAATTATTTCTGGTGAAGTTATAGTGTTTATATATGTTCATATTTCACTATTTATTTATTTCTATTTATTTCAAATTATAAAACAATTTTTTAATTCATATTTTCTATTATCTATTTCTGAAATTATCTTAATGAATGAGACTAAACTATTTAAAACGTGTTGTTCTCATGTATTTTATTGAGTTGTTCACTTTTTGTGTTCTCTCTAATGCATGATAGTTTTGATTTTCAGGTTACTGTTATTGTATAGATGTTTAAGATGTACCTGAGTGAGCCGACATACGTTCAGAATGTCACGAGTCCCTTGGATTGACTCGTTCCAGGGACGGTTTCATTCTGAGAGATTCTGTTGAGGGTGTCCTCAAGTTCAATCTCTATAACGATTTCATCGTTGTTGGTTTGCGCTTTCTTCGCAGATGACTAGGCTGCTTAAGCTGTTCTTTGTACTTCAGTATCGAAGTGATTCAGGTTGTTTTCTTTTGAGTAACTACTGTACTTTTCAAGTTTTTATGATTCCATGTATATGGTCCAAAAGCTTAGAGATTTGAACAATTTATCAGGTTTGCAGTATCGACTCATTTCAATAATTGAACGTGGATCCATTTACAACCATGGTGTTATTATTATTGGTATAACTGTTGTTATATAAGATGTATTTTTTATTACCATACCAACCAAGTTGGCAAAATATGGTTACAAAAATCACATCTTATGCATATTTTCAACTATTTGAAAACAATGCAAAATTATACTGAAATTATCACCATATCTAACCTAACTTAATTGGTATGTTATATTTACATAAACTTATACACGCAGGCTTCCAAAAGTTTCCGCTGGCCCAATACACATCATGGGTTACTTATATTTAAAAAAAAGTATGCAATAAATATTTAAAAATATTGACGTTTTATTATTGACGTTTTGATATAGTTATAAAATATTGACGTTTTAAAATGCGTTCTTGGTTGGTATAATAATAAAAAATACATCTTATATAACAACATGTTTCGAAATAGTTATTTGAAATAAATAAAATCTTCTATAATTAAAATAAAAGTTGAAAAGTAAAATTTATAACATCTTCTAATATATATATTTTGAACGTAAATCACTTCACTTTCATTTCGGTCCCGCGGTGTAGGGCCTATATGATTATACTTTCTTACATCACTTGTTCACACGTCCTCTGGCTAATACACCACCGCTGTGTACTATTTTTTGTGCCTTGCTACATGTGGGGTCTATGTAATATCCTTTAATCATACCAATACTCTTTATTTTTGCAATCCTGGAATTGAACTTGGATTGTTTCGGTTATAATCATGTGTCTTACCAACTAGACAACCATCATAAGTATTTATCACATTAATTAATAGTTTATTTTATCAATTTTAGTAAAATAGTTTAAGCAATATTTTTATATTTTAAGCAATATTTTTATATTTTCAACAATTTAGTATCATCTATAATAAATTTTTATTTAGACAATAAATGACATTAATTATGAGTACACAAGGTAAAGACACTGACCAATTACTTACATTTTCAAAACAAGATCAACAACTTTTATGCGAATATGAAATTGACGAAATAGAGGCAAATATCAAGTTAACGTTCACATCACCACAATACACAATCAACAATAATAGATATAGTATTTTGAATGAATAAAATGATTGGATTGATGTTCTATTACCGTTCTAAAGAAAGATAGATGACGAGACCTAATTATTATCAATTATCTAAAACTTATCAGACAACAATTATAAATATGAAGTAGATAATGATTACTTTATAAACAACAATAAACTAAAATTTAAAGCAACAAATTTCAAAGCATTTAAATCAGATGACCATTACTTTTGCAAAGCGTTTGGTTTAGTTAAAGGAACTATTTATGAACGTGATGAATAAGGTTTTATAACCGCAACAAATATTTTATATCCATATATTTACAAGTATATTTGCATCAATTGTTATGATATTTAAGACTATACACTAATTGATCAAGGTCAGAAACGTTATTTACTTTTGAAATAATTTAGAACATGGAATGCAGGAACAATAACTTAAGTAACGTCAGACATCATCGTCACATTTCAAGTTAATTAACTTATTAAAGGTTTTAGAATTTAATTTCAAGATGAAATGTATCAAGATTTATAACTGAATGGCGACGAGTATACTTTAGAACTGTATATCAACAAAAGTAAGAAAGTATTAATGCGAATGTAGTAGCAAGAAGAAGCGCGTATACTTAAAGAATAGGAATTTGAGTATAAAAAGTAGATAGAACAATAACGTCAAGCATCAGTTCAACAATAATATATTGAACAAGAGTAACAAGCATAGCAACAAGCACAAAATATTTACTATTAATAAGAAAGTGATTTATAGAAACAAGAAGATTTATGGAGAACGACGAGTATCCAAATCCCAAATGATAACGAATATAAAAAGAACATTAACTATAATTACGATCTTTTATAATAAAAGAAGGGTTAGAAATATAAATTAGGTAAAATGTACAATAAGAAATAGTTGAAAGCATAATAGTTTTTATTAGGAGTCTAAATGTTAGATGAAGAAATAGAAGAATTAGAAGAGTCACGTTTGAAGATGTTATTAAGCGTGAATAAGAATGATGTAAAGATGTCTGTATAGGACTTAAGTGATATACCAGAAGGTTAATTTCCTAAAGTAGTAAAACATGACCCAAACGAGTAGATAAATTTAAGTGACAAACCATCAATATAATAACCTATAACTTTAAACGAACTTAATGATAGTGTTCATCCACCAGTTGTTAAAGTCGACCCCGATGAAATATAAATTGTAGATAGTGGAACTGAACAACGAGAACGAGCCGAATAAAGACGTCAAGAGATTATAAACCAACCAGAACAACCATCATCATGGAATTTAGATGTTAATTAAAATAATATACCTATAATTAAAAATGAGAAGCAAATACAAGATAATTAGATGTAAACTGAACCAGAATAAATATATTAAGAATTTGAGTATCTATTAGATAACATGAGATTAAATGATTAGTTATAAAACGAATATAAAATATAGTATCATATATAAAAGTTTTAAAATATTATTAATCAAATAAATTAAATCTAAACAGAATAAGACAGAGATTTGTTTATAAAGAATAACCCAGATTACGAGGAATATATGAATAATTTTGAAGAAGGAGATGTGAACTATTATAGAAATGCAGTTGAATAAGCCGAACAAAGAATATAAAATAATATAAAGAAACCTATTTAACATGAAGTTATTTCAAATGATATTATTGAATAAAATGATTAACAATAATAATAAACATATGATATATTTTCACAACCGCCAGAATTTACTTTTGAAGAATAACTTAAACTAATGAGTCCAAGTCATTTGAAATAAGCATATGACACTTAACCAGAACGTTCATAATAGATAAGTGACTATATATACAACAATCTAATTAAAAAATAGAATCAACAAAAACATTACAAGAAGCAAAAGACATAGGCGATGAATTTAATTAGTTTTTAGACATTATAAAGAAGCGTGATGATTATATGTCATTATACAACAAGATTTACTATAGAATAAATACCAAGAAATATTAATGATAATGTAAACAACATCAATTTTTTTATTTTATAGAAACATGAATTACTTAAAACCATAAAGCGTTATAGAATATTGCGAAGAAAATACAGACATCTAATTTGAAGAAGCCGTTATTTATTTAGACGCAAAGAACAAGAGAGTAAACAAAAATAATAAATTTGACCCCAAATCATTAAATATGAAAGTCTTATTAATAGTATTAGTTCAAAATAATAAAATTGTTCAGAAGTTAGAAATAACTAATAACTATATTTATACTGTAAAGAAGATTTAAGACTAAATGATAAATGAGTCTATTATCAAAATTCATATAGATCACGAGTCATCATCCTTTACAAGCAAAGCAGGAGAACAACATGACTTTTATCAAGCGAAGTAATATAGAGTTAGACCTGAAGAAGTTAAATATTTTGATTTAATTAGAATTTAGAAAGAGTTTAATATTATAGTTTTAGATAAAACATTTGATTTTGATGAGATAGATATTAAACCAGAAACAAAGTAAAAGAAAGCAATGAAGAAAGTTAAAAAAGAAAATAGTTAAAACGTGAATGTGTTATTTAAGAATTATATATCGGCTCACTCTTTTGGTACATCTCAAAAAACATCCACTCAATAATCAATTACTTCAATCACAAGAAACATTAAAAAATGATGTATTCATTTTAACGCGTTCTTTACTCCTGTACATAAAGGACTCTATATTTTCAGTGTTAATTATTTGAGATGTCATCAAATTATATCAATTCAGAAATAGTATTGTTTAATACTTTATCGTGTTATTACTGTGTTATTAATATTTATATAACATTAATGTTAGGCTATTAAATTTTCAGAGATGATGGGTGTGGATAAGATAGTTATAAGATATTACATCTACTGTGTATTTATACTTATTAAGGATATATTCATTGAGGAATAGTATTTAATGTATTCTCTGAAACGGTATGTTATATTTACAACTAAATATTAAGTTGTCATTAAAGGTTAAACGTTTTAATTAGAAATTATTTCTGGTGAAGTTATAGTGTTTATATATGTTTATATTTCACTATTTATTTATTTCTTTCTATTTCTTTCAAATTATAAAAACAATTTTTTTAATTGATATTTTCTATTATCTATTTCTGAAATTATCTTAATGTATGAGACTAAACTATTTAAAACGTGTTGTTCTCATGTATTTTATTGAGTTGTTCACTTTTTGTGTTTTCTCTTATGCATGATAGTTTTGATTTTCAGGTTACTGTTATTGTATAGATGTTTAAGATGTACCTGAGTGAGCCGACATACGTTCAGAATGTCACGAGTCCCTTGGATTGACTCGTTCCAGGGACGGTTTCATTCTGAGAGATTCTGTTGAGGGTGTCCTCAAGTTCAATCTCTATAACGATTTCATCGTTGTTGGTTTGCGCTTTCTTCGCAGATGACTAGGCTGCTTAAGCTGTTCTTTGTACTTCAGTATCGAAGTGATTCAGGTTGTTTTCTTTTGAGTAACTACTGTACTTTTCAAGTTTTTATGATTCCATGTATATGGTCCAAAAGCTTAGAGATTTGAACAATTTATCAGGTTTGCAGTATCGACTCATTTCAATAATTGAACGTGGATCCATTTACAACCATGGTGTTATTATTATTGGTATAACGTTTTTGTTGTCAAAGATTTTGCCATATTTCTCGATTTTTGTTTTGTACATAGCAAGTGGGTTCTTGCTGACTGAGAAATCAAAGGTTTGATTATCTTTGGTGACTATGTCTGGTTATAACTTGGATTATTCATCGTCATTAACTTGTCTAGCTGTTCTACATACCATTGGGTTGTGTTTTTTATCAATTATATTGATGATATTGCTTACTTGAGCATTGTGTATTTACTTTGTCAAACCGTTCATACCTTTACAGTACATGTGGTGATTTTGCATAACAACTTCAGTTCTACAGCAGGGGCAGAAAATATGTATTCCTTCTTCGTTTTGTTTGAAGAATTTCTCTGGTGTAAAAATGCTTTGGCATGTTAAATCGAATTATTCATTGGTTAAGATTCGACTGCTTAGTAAACTCATGTGTGCAATATTGATGAGTTCCGGTTTGGGTTTTCTTGAATCATTAGAGTATTCTTAAGCTCTATCTGCTTAAATAGTAAGGTTTGCTTCGAATTTTTTGGTGGCATTGTCAATGAATTCTTTGCGTTTGTTATGATATTGTTCAAAGCCTTAATCAACATCATTGGGACAACTCATTACAAGTTATTACGTATCAAATGCTTGTCCAGGCATTAATAGTTGAAGTCCCTATGCATCATGCGGGTTATATAAGAATTCATATATTCTTTGTGTGGTGCATTCGACCCCAAATAATTCTTTGACGTATTCTGCTATTTATTAATCTAATATTTCATACTTGGATTTTGAATCGCTTAAGTCAATAAAGGCTCCCCAGTTTGCTTTTGGAACGAGGATATATTAAATGAATTTAAGGATAACATGGTTATTTACCTTATTTTAATGCAACCTCTTTAGATTCTCCATTACTTTTTTGGCTTTCTCTGATATGGATGTATCAATAATTGCCTTTGATGTACCAAGCTATGGTTCGAATTCAACACCCATAAAGTTAATCTTATGCCCCTTCCTTGTTGATTAACATTTAGCCTGTTTTAGAGTGAGCCCGATATTGCGGAATTCTGCATCTGCCGAATTTAGAGCTAATTCATCTGATTGATCTGTATCGAGACCCAGTAATATATCGTCGCAGTATGCGATAACATCATATGTTTCAGAGAGTTTCTGGATTCCTGTATTTATATACAAGCTAAATAAAAGGCTCGATAGGCAGTCTCCTTATCCGGAACCACATTTGAGTTAGCCAGTAGCTCTCGAGTAGCGTAATTCGAGCATACTCATGATATATTGAATAATGTTAAGCGGGACGGCTGCAAGTTTGAGGGCATATTCTAGGTACTCCCAGTTTATTGATGAAAAAGCTGCTTATATATCCAGTTTAAGAAGATGTTTCGTTTCGTGCATTTTTCTAGCTTTTATAACGCACTTTACCATCGATTATTTCTGCATCGCATATTGATGTGGGTCCAGATCTATCATTGGAGTCAAATGTTATAACAGTAGACTGTGGAACACTTATAAGAAGGAGTTCAAAACCAACTCACTCGCTATCTTTTATGCCGTTTATGGGGCTTCCTTTGCGAGTGATTCTCGCTTTAGAACCTGCTTGCATGTTTGGGTTCTGAGGCCAAACAGTACGAGGTCTTAAACCCTCGAGCTCAGCGTAGACGTCTCCACCTTTGTCAGCGCCAAACTAACGAGACCCGTCGCTTCGCAACAACATCAGTCTCGCTTCGCCCGACCACCTAATCCAGTGCTAGCCGTTTCCACGTACACCCGCAGGTTGCAGATTCTAAAGTAGTTCCCAGCCGTGCGCATTCCCACACAGCTGCTGGTTCCCGACTGTACATTAAGCCATCCCTTGATCTCCGTTGATGCGCAGCTGTTGGGGCTTCTGGACCGAGTCCTTGCAGGCGGCCGACGAAACCGATCTGCAAACTCCATTCAACCGTGCCAGCACCTCCTCGAAGGTCCGTTCAGATCTCCAACCCGTTTCCAATTTAGTACAGCGTTCCAAAGTGTGGCCGAAAACACTTTGCTCTCGGCCGAATCGACTCCTAGTACAACAGCCTTGCTGTTCCCCCGTTCAATGAATATTCACTTTGGTCTGCTGCTTTTCAATTTTGGCGGAGTGGAAAAATGAAAGATTTCTCAGAAAATGCCTCAACTTCAACCGAGTAGACGACCCACGCGTGCTACCGTTGGTGTTTATAACTGTCGCCAGAATTTAAGAATTTATTTAAGTAAGATGATCAGGGTGACCAGTGTAGACGTAATTTACTTTGATGTATTCTTATTTAAGTAAGTTATTATCTCATTCAAAATTTACGCTTAATTACGTTTTAAAAAGCAAAGAAGTTCTTTTAAAGAATGTATGTGTCTGAATTCTGCTTTCCGTTTTTAGTACCATTTCTTTGTAAACTACTATGAAACCAAAAATATCATGCACTATTTTAATTGTAACGATATTAATCACTTATTTAAATTAACATTTAACATTCTACAAAATCAATTGTACTTATTTACACTAATTCAGTCAGATACAACATTTCATGCACAAAATTCACTGCTCCACCCCGCTATTATATGTCAGCAGTTGTGTTGTCTTGTCTAAAAATCGCGTTTAATTCGATTTCATTTTTTAAACGTTTTAGACACTTTTGACTTTTCCTTCATTCAATTTTAATGTTAATTATTTCCTATTTTCAAATATTTGAATAATTTTGAATAGTTATTCGTTTATTATTTACATAACATTTGCATTTTGTATTTATTAACTGTTTGGCTTCATTTAAAAGCCAATGTGCCCGTTTATATCTTCCGCATCAATTATGCTGTTTCTTGTTAAATCTAAAACGGATATTTGATTTTGCTTCAAAACGTGAGCATATATTATTTTGTTATTCTCCAGTTAAAGTTCCTGAATATTGATTAAATATTTCAAAACACTAATATCAACTATTTAATTATTTGATAAGTGCAGAGAATGCAACAAAATCAATTTCTTGAGCGGGTTTAAGTTATAAATCTAATTGTTCTGCAAATGAAGCTCATGTAAGTGAATGAGATTTTATAATGGAGCAATATTCGAAATTTTGTTCTAACGGAGGTTCAAAACGGTCAAACTAGCTTTAAATGAAATTGGAGACAAATTTGAAATGAAGTTCTCATATACAATTAATGATACCAGATTCAAATTTATTAGTGAATCTAATTTGCTTATTTTGTTCGCGCCAATGTTTAAATGAGATAATTGATTGTTACTAAAAAACGGAATGCTTTTAATACTGTTTTGCGATAAATCCAAAAATTACACATTCAAATCCCGAAGTGCACCAATATCAACCAAATTGCAATTATCAATTCGCAGCTTAAGTATGTTGGACGGGATTCCGCTTAAAATAACCTTGCAGTACTCAATATGCAACTCGCTCACATCCATCTGGTTTAAAAACTCAAATGATGCGATATCGCTTTGATAAATCTTCAATTTTTTACCAGTTATATGAGTGTTTAGCCCTAGTATATTTTCTATTTACTTTAATTTTTATTAAGTTTCAGAACTACTACTCATTATGAGGAGTGGATTTGAAAGATTATTAATTAAATACCATATAATATATCAATTGAAAACATTTTGTCACTTTTGCAAAGCTATTTCAACGCATTATCTAGTATCAGCAATTGTAATGGAAACTGAATCATCATTTTACTCATCAATTACAGTTTTCTATAATTGTACATTGGTCATCTTATCTGAATTTTCTTGAAGCGTTTTTCCTTTTGTTTCAGGAAGATATATCATGAGAACTATTAGCATCATAATTACAAAACAAATGTATATGAAAACGTTATTAGTCAATGAAATTAATGGGAATATAAATGTTATTGTTATTAAACTGCTGAAGTTTATAAACATTACAATTACCATCATTTTTGTTTTGATTGCTAGTGGAAACACTTCTGAATTAACTATATAACACATAGGACTTGAAGATGATGCACACGCAAAAGATATTAAGCAACTTGCAATTATAACTAAAGTATTAGACTAATCTTGCAGTATGAAATTCTATTATGATATTATGTATAAGATATACGCAATTAGCATAACAGAAAATCCACTTGAAATTATCTTTTTTCTATGTATTTTTCTTATGATTGGAACTGCGATAAATGAAGAAATCATATTGATAGAGGAAGAAATCAGGGCTCCGATTGATGATGACTTTTTACTGTTAAAACTATTTTTGAATATAATTGTAGAGTATTGTAAAACTGTATTTATCCCTGTTCCGGACAGCATAAATCCAAGTCCAAATGCAACTATGAAGCATTTGGTGTATTATTTTTAGAATATTTTGGTTGTATTTTCAACTTTTCCAACTAGTTGACTTGTTTCTTGTAATTTAAAGCTAATGATGAGAGTTAAAATTGAGGATGCAACGGGAATTATGATAATTATCCAGTATAATTAATCTTAAAGACAAATAAAATATTGAACGAGGTTTGTGAGTACGATTCCACAGCAAATTGACGCGTTAAGAACGCTGCCGACGATTCCTCTCAGTTTTGGTTGTATAAATTCGGCGCATAGCATTGGCACAACGCTCATGATGAAATTTGAAGCCACTCCAGCGACAATTCTGAAAACGAACAGATAAACCCAGTGAACTGGTATTATACACAATATCTCGGATATAATTTGTACAATTGAAAACACAATTAAAGTGCGTTTTCTGCCAAATCTGTTTATCAAAGGGGCTGCTACGCACGAACCCAGCGCGGAACCGGTTAAAACCGCAACGGACACGGCCGAAATTACAGGTTTCGTCAACTCAAATTTAATAAACGAGTATTTATGGTAGGATGTTATTATAACAGTTGACATTGAAGTCACCAACGAACCGCGAGATAAACCACTAAAAATGTAGGCACAAATCAAAACGTTCATCACTTTGAAGTGAAATTGGTATTTATATAAATATAATAGATTGTAAACATTTGGACAGACTTTTGGAAATCAATGTACATTTTTGAAATGAAATAACATTGTAAATGTATACTTAGATATGTAAACTTGTAAAATATAGTAAAATATAGTTGTAATGTTGATATAATGATATTTATACCTGTATAATATTTGTCCTGTAACAGCTCAACTATAATATAATATTTAAATAAATATAAGCTCAAATCTTAGCGGCTTTGTTAACAAAGTCTTAAAACATGCTGAATAAATCAGAGTTACTTAAAAGTTCTTAGCTGAGTCTGTTGAAAACGAATTCTTGGCTGTTGCCTCTAGAATTTCTCAAGTTATTGAGGATTTAATCGTATTATGATGTTTTATTTACATCATGTTCGTTGCTTCCTATAATTATTCCAGCATATATTCTTATAGCTTCGATCAACTGATTTGTAAGCTCTTCCGGATTACTCTTGCAATTATCTTTAATAGTATCACTATTTTACATTTCCCATCCTGAAACACAAATTTGAATATCCTAAAATACTTCTTCAATAATTTTTTAATAACTATCTTCTCCTTTACCAAGATAGTTGTAATAGCCACTTGTAAATTCTGCTGCATGCGAATCATCATTGTACCATTAATGGGTGAATGGTAATTTAGCAGCTAATTTAACAAATGGTTTTACATTAAATATTGCTTAGGCTTCACTTATCACACGTTTAGCGTGTGAAATGAGTTAATTCTGATAGAATTTCATAAAAAAGTCACCAAAAGTGCTTTTATACGATTATGAAAAGAATAAGCTATCGTTTGGGGTGGAATTGTAGGTTCCAGCGTTAGTAGGTGGGAACTTATAATCATATCCTGCATCATACGCCTCTTTTCTGAACTACTCCAACATTCTCCAATCACTAGCTTAAAACATTCCAATCCCTGGGTATTTCCACTTCTAATTTGGAGTGGATGGAAATCTAAGTTCTCCATTTGGTCCCAAACCTATTTAAACTGTTTATATAATTCCGTCGTTAATGAATGAAATGAATTTGCTTCTAAATGCACTCATAAATTAACTATAAATTTATATTGGAGATCTTTGATCAGGGAATTAATTTAATAAATCAGAGGTAAAACTTAAATATTCTTCTGATTGGAAACCGTTCTGATCTTTAAAAAGGAAAGAGTTTTAACGAGCAACATCCAAAGCCCATTAAGGAATTGAGTGAAAACATAGATTAGCTGTAACTTTCAGATTGAAGAAGCGAGCCATTTCAACTATCTCTTAATATGCGCTGAAATCGTATTCTTGGGATACACGTTCAACTAAAGACCAGTGCATATCAACCTAAATTCCATGCACATTAGCATAACTAAGCCTTTTTAGTTACGCATTTAATTAATACATGTCCTTCAACGTACCATTATTATTCACAACATCAATTGGCAAAGATACACTAACATTAACTTATACTGAAAATATAATCGTTAACATTTGAAGTGAGTATATGTGATATTCAATATTTTATACAAGCGATTTTGTACTATATTAGTAAAAATAATTAATGTTAATATATTAAATATTAAGTATACATATTATATTGTGTTATCATAAATAATATTCAGCTTTAACATAAAAGTTTTATGATAAAACTAAAAAATTAAGTTATTAATTGATTTTAAAAAGTCAAATATGAATATAATTGACCAAATTTAAGTGATTGTATAAACATAAGTTCACAAAAAGATATTTTGGAAAAAATCCATGGAACACAAGTCACAGTAATACAACGCAGCATCATCCAAAGTTAAAATATCGAGTAAACCCTATTACGGTAAAATCTCACTAAAAGACTCTTGGATACACTCGCATATAGAGCCAGGCAAAATCACGTATAAGCTTTCAATTTCTAAAGTTTATATGTGAGATATCCTGTCTCAAGAGTCAATACGTGATCAACTTGGGTCTATAAAATATGTGTAAAATCTAATATTATAAAATTTATTCATGTTAATTCTTCATGTTAAAGCGCTATCATGATAATTGCTAGCAATTAGTATATTCTCGCACTTATTTACCAATCATCAGGTAAAAATGTGCACGTTACGCTTATATGAGATTAAGTTAGGTCTTTACATGAGAAATCTTAAAATATCTAATAGAAGTACGTAATCATGTATTGACTTTCTACTTTTCCAGAGTATATACGCGAGTGTATCCAAGAGTCTTTTAACGAGATTTTACCGTATTATACAAATCTACAACAAATAAGAGATTTTACCGTATACAAAAATTAATAAAATGAAATTATATCAAATTAGAAACAGTAATCGAGTTGGCCCGAGATTAGTAGGGTTGCAATTAATTGAATGAATTTGTTTTACCTTGGCCCCGAATAATAAAGTAACAATTTATTTAAATTATGCATTCACACTCCAAAATTTACACTTCAATATTGGCACTAAATGTTGTTATAACTTAAAACTCCAAAGCTTTAAGAACAAACCAACATGGGATACTTTTTGAAATTATTTATATCTGTACTAGAAAAGTTAGTTACGTTAGAAAAGTAGAGTGTAACCAGTGCTTTACTAATTCAGAGTTTTTACCAACTAGTTTCTGCAATTCTGTGGAAACCTTCTAGTGCTTATCTTGTTGATTGAACATCTAACACAACAGCTTAATCACGTTAGAAGTTTCGGTCTTCGTATAATTTTCAGCTTTAGCTAAAGAAATGAGACTGAAAGCAAAATAAAATATTGAACTAATCTTTCCGGTAATCCGAGCTTTTTTGAAGATACTTACTGAAATAATTAATGCCGTCATTTCAAGATATGAGCGATAGAATGTGCTGATAAAGTTCCAAATATCAGAAAACGAAAATATAATGGATTCAAAAGTGGGGTTAAAAATTGATTAACTATTAGAAATTATTTAAAAATTGTTATATTTTAATACCGATATAATATCAATAACAATGATAATATCTTATCGGTGTGTTTCAATTATTTCGGATTGCATTCTGGTGATTGAAATTACCATGTCATCTTATTCGATATTTTTGGGATGTGAAATTTTTAATCATTTTTCAAAGTCTATTGAGACTGCAGTTACATTATGCCGTATATCTAATACAGCTACGGATATTTATAACATGGTGCATCAGATTGATTCTAGTACCAAAATAACACTTTTATGAAGGGTAAGGAGAGGAATTCTAAGATTATTTTACTTTAATATTTCGAAGGGTATATAATGCACAATATTTACAAAATTTCACTCCAAGATTCCAAAAATAGTTAAAAAATATTACTGTAATTAGAACAATTTATTATGGAAAAACGAGGTTAACGCATCTCACTTGGAATAGTTCACCGCTCTGAAAATGGTCTGAAATGAAATATGAGCTGATAATTTTTGAGAAATCAGTCCATAAGTGATGGGATCTGCATTATTAAGTACATATTATAATAAGATTAAAACAAAATAATCAGTCGCTCTATTCCTCGTTGAACACTTCGTCGATGTAAATGTCCTGAATTCTAGAAAACACTTCCCCTTTAACGCGCTCGTCAACAACCCCGAACACGTCCCTCAGCTCAGCAACCGATTTGTTCTGCACAATCTTCGCCAGTTCCTGCATGCAAAGATCACTCAGCGTTTTCTGCCCGAACAAATCCGAAACAAACGCCAACTGCAACAACTCATTCGAAGTGATTGACCGGTTCAAAAATGTGTTCTTAAAATTAACTATTTAACGGGGGAGGTCACTAAAACGGGACGTGAAGCTGGTCCAAAAAATAAGCTGCTTCAACGCGAGCGGCGATATATCCAGATTTATATGCTCTTACTAGAATGGGAGCAACTTCTTGGCCAACTTTTTGTTCTGCTACTACTACTGCTCAATGGTGAGCTTAGAAACGGGATCAGGGAGCAAAGACTAAAATAAGAAAGAAGGGAGCTCGTACAACTTGTTGTCCGTCAAACGCGCATGAGTGGCCTTCACAGAAAGCATTTGAAGTGAAAAGGCAGTAAAACAACTAATATACAGTATAAATGACGAATCCACACCCAAATATGAACTTTATCAATTCCATACTAGACTACAGATACATCCCAAAAGACTAAAACAATACCACTGACAGACAAGAAGCAGTTTAACTGAGCTCAAGCGCAATTCGACAAGACCAAAGCGAAGAAATCCAAAAACTAGAAAACAGCTTTCTATCACTTGAAGAAAAATATTAAAAATAACACAGACATGAATGAGTATTATTAATAAATGTACAGTAGGTTCAATATATTTAAAAACATATGTCTAATAATATATAAATTTAGCACTAAAAATTAATTAATTAGTAAATGTAATCACTTAAAGCCTAGTCGTTCAGCTCTTTTCATGAGTTCTTGTGCTTGCCCTTTCATCTTTTCTAGTCCGTAGTCCGCCGCTGCCCGTTTGCTGGCTCCGAGTCTCATTTGGAGTCCGTCGAGTTGTTTTCTGAGTTCGATGATGATTTGGTCTTGCTTTAGCTTTTCGGTCTGGAGCTTCATGATCATGTTCTTTTGGAGTTGTACTTGCTCCGCGTAGTCCTGTTCGCGGGACCTGAAGCCCTTGGACAGCGTCTGGAGCTTCTGGCTCAGTTTCATCTCCGTTTCTGGCGATTATATACTGCTGTTGTTTTGCATCGCGTTGAACGTGTTCTCTACAGACGAATATGTGATGTTGTTGTTCTTGCAGTACTTTTGTGCGTTGTTTTCTATTTACTTCAGTTATTACTTTAGCAAGCTGTTTTCGGTGTACAGTTAGTCGTATTCTTCCTGCTAGTCTTGGTACAGCTTTTAAAGCCCGGCCACATCGCAGTCGTCACTTTTTAACATTTACGGGTCAAAATTGTTCACGTTTATTTTAACATTAAAATATTATTCCAATTAACTAATGAACTGTTGATAAGTTTTTAACTGAGGGGAAGAGATTAATTGAGAACTTTTTAAATTAGGTGATCTTTCAATAATTGGAGTATTATATTAAACTGTGCAATATTAAGCTTTCTCTGCTTCTTCGGCTTAGAGTCTCGCTTTCTCTGCTTCTTCGGCTTGGAGTCTCGCTTTCTCTGCTTCTTCGGCTTGAAGTCTCGCTTTCTCTGCTTCTTCGGCTTGAAGTCTCGCTTTCTCTGCTTCTTCGGCTTGAAGTCTTATCTTCTCTGCTTCTTCGGCCTGGAGTCTTATCTTCTCTGCTTCTTCGGCTTGAAGTCTTATCTTCTCTGCTTCTTCGGCTTGAAGTCTCGCTTTCTCTGCTTCTTCGGCCTGGAGTCTCGCTTTCTCTGCTTCTTCGGCTTGGAGTCTCGCTTTCTCTGCTTCTTCGGCTTGAAGTCTTATCTTCTCTGCTTCTTCGGCCTGGAGTCTTATCTTCTCTGCTTATTCGGCGAAGCCTTATCTTCTCTGCTTCTTCGGCAGTCTCGCTTTCTCTGCTTCTTCGGCTTGAAGTCTTATCTTCTCTGCTTCTTCGGCCTGGAGTCTTTATCTTCTCTGCTTCTTCGGCAGAGTCTCGCTTTCTCTGCTTCTTCGGCTTGAAGTCTTATCTTCTCTGCTTCTTCGGCCTGGAGTCTTATCTTCTCTGCTTCTTCGGCTTGGAGTCTCGCTTTCTCTGCTTCTTCGGCTTGAAGTCTTATCTTCTCTGCTTCTTCGGCTTGGAGTCTTATCTTCTCTGCTTCTTCGGCTTGGAGTCTCGCTTTCTCTGCTTCTTCGGCTTGAAGTCTTATCTTCTCTGCTTCTTCAGCTTGAAGTCTTATCTTCTCTGCTTCTTCGGCTTGAAGTCTTATCTTCTCTGCTTCTTCGGCTTGGAGTCTCATCTTCTCTGCTTCTTCAGCTTGAAGTCTTATCTTCTCTGCTTCTTCGGCTTGAAGTCTTATCTTCTCTGCTTCTTCGGCTTGAAGTCTTATCTTCTCTGCTTCTTCGGCTTGGAGTCTCGCTTTCTCTGCTTCTTCGGCTTGAAGTCTTATCTTCTCTGCTTCTTCGGCTTGAAGTCTTATCTTCTCTGCTTCTTCGGCTTGAGTCTTATCTTCTTGCTTCTTCGGCTTGAAGTCTATCTTCTCCCCCCCCCTTCGCTTGAGTCTCGCTTTCTCCCCCCCCACACCCCCCCCCCTGCTTCTTCGGCTTGAAGTCTTTCTTCTTGCTCTTCGGCCTGGAGTCTCGTTTCTCTGCTTTTCGGCTTGAAGTCTTTTTTCTCTGCTTCTTCGGCCTGGAGTTCTTTCTCTGCTTCTTCGTTGGATCTTATCTCTCTGTTCTTCGCCTGGAGTCTCGCTTTCTCTGCTTCTCCAGCTTCTTGGCTTGAAGTCTTATCTTCTCTGCTTCTTCGGCCTGGAGTCTTTTCTTCTCTGCTTATTCGGCTTGAAGCCTTATCTTCTCTGCTTCTTCGGCTTGGAGTCTCGCTTTCTCTGCTTCTTCGGCTTGGAGTCTCGCTTTCTCTGCTTCTTCGGCTTGGAGTCTCGCTTTCTCTGCTTCTTCGGCTTGAAGTCTTATCTTCTCTGCTTATTCGGCTTGAAGCCTTATCTTCTCTGCTTCTTCGGCTTGAAGTCTTATCTTCTCTGCTTCTTCGGCTTGAAGTCTTATCTTCTCTGCTTCTTCGGCCTGGGGTCTCGCTTTCTCTGCTTCTTCGGCTTGAAGTCTCGCTTTCTCTGCTTCTTCGGCCTGGAGTCTCGCTTTCTCTGCTTCTTCGGCTTGAAGTCTTATCTTCTCTGCTTCTTCGGCTTGAAGTCTCATCTTCTCTGCTTCTTCGGCTTGAAGTCTCACTTTCTCTGCTTCTTCGGCCTGGAGTCTCGCTTTCTCTGCTTCTTCGGCTTGAAGTCTCTTCTTCCCACCTGCTTCGGCTTGAAGTCCGCTTTCTCTCCCACTTATCTTCTCTGTTCTTCGGCCTGGTCTTATCTTCTCTGCTTCTTCGGCCTGAGTCTTATTTCTTCTTTTCGGCCTGGGTCTCGCTTTCTCTGCTTCTTCGGCCTGGAGTCTCGCTTTCTCTGCTTCTTCGGCTTGAAGTCTTATCTTCTCTGCTTCTTCGGCTTGAAGTCTTATCTTCTCTGCTTCTTCGGCTTGAAGTCTCGCTTTCTCTGCTTCTTCGGCCTGGAGTCTTCTATTCTCTGCTTCTTCGGCCTGGAGTCTCGCTTTCTCTGCTTCTTCGGCTTGAAGTCTTATCTTCTCTGCTTCTTCGGCTTGAAGTCTCGCTTTCTCTGCTTCTTCGGCTTGAAGTCTCGCTTTCTCTGCTTCTTCGGCTTGAAGTTTCGCTTTCTTTTCAGCTTTCTTCTGAAGTTTTCTTTATCTCTTCTACTCTTCTGTTTCTTGAGTTTCCATTCAATTATAAGTGGAAAATTATAAATATCATTGATTGAGTATTTTATAATAATATTCCAAAATTAGCAAAGTTTAGTTTTGTACGCATAAATTTTAATAACATCGCAACAATAATAACATGACTCACTCAACAGCAACAATCCAACAATACATCTAAACGCAATAAATAGGTATATACTAGTTATTTTACTATAGCTAAGTAAAAATAATATATATTTTAATAATTCTTGTGGTTAATAATATTCCAGTTAATTAAAATGGTTTTCATCTTTTTTCCAATCTAAGTGATTCTGCTTCCTCATTTATGTAACAGCTTTAATGTATTTACTATGTGTGATTTAACATCTTTTTTAATATCAAGTAACTATTTTACTTTATTCTATGGTATGCAATGTGAACATATATACATAATATTAATAATATTACGTATGTGTGTAGCGGTTTAATTAGTTTTTTACTATGATTTTTAAGAGACTTTAGATCTTTTTTGTAGAAAGTTAGTTTTTACTTTAGTTGAATATTTAAAATCAGATTTTGTTTTATCTTATTGTGTTTTTAATATTTAAATATTCCTTTAAAATATTTTGAGCTTTTGTTTTTGGATAAGATTATATTGCTCTTTTTAATAGCAAGTTCATTTTAATTCATATTTCAGTATTATATATTTTCTTTTTGTCATTTATTTATTTTGATTATGATTTAATATTAATCAAACAACATCATTTAACTATTTTCAAAGTCTAAATATTGCTTTCTTCCTAATCTTGTGGGATTGTAGCCAGAAAGGATAAGGTTGATCAAAGAAAAGATAACAAGCACGTATTCAATCATGTTCTTTTATATAGTATCTTTCGTACTTCTTTTTAATGATTTAAAAACGTAATACGTGTTGAGTTAACAAATAATAGTCACTTGAATCCTAGTCGTTCAGCTCTTTTCATGAGTTCTTGTGCTTGCCCTTTCATCTTTTCTAGTCCGTAGTCCGCCGCTGCCCGTTTGCTGGCTCCGAGTCTCATTTGGAGTCCGTCGAGTTGTTTTCTGAGTTCGATGATGATTTGGTCTTGCTTTAGCTTTTCGGTCTGGAGCTTCATGATCATGTTCTTTTGGAGTTGTACTTGCTCCGCGTAGTCCTGTTCGCGGGACCTGAAGCCCTTGGACAGCGTCTGGAGCTTCTGGCTCAGTTTCATCTCCGTTTCTGGCGATTATATACTGCTGTTGTTTTGCATCGCGTTGAACGTGTTCTCTACAGACGAATATGTGATGTTGTTGTTCTTGCAGTACTTTTGTGCGTTGTTTTCTATTTACTTCAGTTATTACTTTAGCAAGCTGTTTTCGGTGTACAGTTAGTCGTATTCTTCCTGCTAGTCTTGGTACAGCTTTTAAAGCCCGGCCACATCGCAGTCGTCACTTTTTAACATTTACGGGTCAAAATTGTTCACGTTTATTTTAACTTTGAAGTGTTATTCCAATTAACTAACAAGATCTTAATAACATTTGAGTGAGTTTTGAACGGGCGTTTGAACTATCTGGGAGCTTTTCAAAGCGTTTTCATCATCAAGGTGGTCGAAAACGTTCGGGGAGGCGCATTTTTCGTTCTTCTCTGAGAGGTCCGAGAGGTCCATTTTGAACGGTGCGATTTGCTTCTTCGTGGTGAGTTAAACAACAGTTACGGGTGCTTAAACTGGTTCAGGAATTTGTGGTTCGTTGTCAGCTGAGGGCTCTTTCAGATTTGTGTTTTGGTCTGCTGAGTTCTCCAAAGAGTTGTTGTCCAGAATGGGCATGCGCTGGATGGAAGGGGAGTTGTTCAAGTTGGAGGTGGTGAGGATCTCGCCTTTTTCATCGTCCACGCGAATCTCGTTCCCACACGAATCGGATAAATCCTCGAAATAGAGCGCAGACTGCTTCATCTTCTGCACTAACAACGCTATGAGCTGGTTCTCGTCAATGTGCTGATAACCGAGAGCGGTGTAAATCTACTGCAATAAATCGCCCTCGCTCGGCTCCAACTCGAGAATCAACTCTATCGTATATTGCAATATCTGATTTGAATTGAGAAAGCCCTGCACAGATTCTGGAATAACAAAATCCTGCGGAATTAGCATAGACTACTGTTGTTCGGCGAAAAACTTCACTAATTTTGCATAATCCATGATTGAAGCGGTAAATGTTATAATGCACTGTTTAAATATGATCAGAGATATTAAAGTTTTTCACACCGCAATAAATGAAAAGTTCACAAAGACTAAAAACAATAGCAAACATAGCATACCAATCGTACACTTAATTGCTTGAATAATCCAGTTAATTAGGGGATCTGATTACAAAAGTAAATTCTAGGCTTGCGATGAAAGAGAAAAATTATGTTGAAATAGAATAATTTATGTTTCATATATAAAAAGCTGGAGACTTAATTTAGGAATCATGCGATAAAATAATTGAGTAATACAAACTTGCTATAAATGATGACTTTGCAGTAACTCTATTTAATTTAAGTCAGTATTGTTATATGATTAAGAGCATTTTAGAACATAACTTGAAAAACTTGTATAAAGTTATTGATCCAGATCTGTTTGATTTTAGAGAACTAAACTAGTACAAGGAAGAATTAAAATATATGTTGTTGTAGTAAGAGTGAAGAATTATCATTTACAAATGTTATCTAAAACATAAAAGTTTTATATTGTATGAAATACAATAGTTAAATTTGTAAATAAACATACCACATCAAATAATATGGACATGTTGACCTTATTGGGTGTACAGATTAAATTCGACTAATCTATTGATTCAACTCTTTTACTTCCACTATTATAAAATTTTTAGCCCTTCACAAACTGGGTGTAAAAGTTTTGTAGTGATTGTAAACTCACAAAACTATTATTTCAATCTTATGATTTATTTGGTTCTCGAATAGGTTTTATGAAGATTTAAGTTTAATTTCAGATAGACACGCATATTTAGTCATCTGTTGTTTTCTTAAAAGGTGATGCTGTGGGTATTCTCCCAATAATTAATAATACCTATATTTTGCTCACTAAATAGTTCCGAGCTCCACTTGGCCGTTTGTTTCTTGAAATTCCAGGTGGGATGACTGATGGTTCCCTTGATTTCAGTTTAGTTGCATTAAAAGAGCTTTAAGAGGAAACTGGTTTACATATTAGTAAAAAGTCATTAAAATCACTTGGAAAAATAATTCCGTCTCCAGATTTGTGTGATGAATATATTCATTTGTTTCTTTTGGAAATAGAAATGAATGAAACAGAGATGAAAATAATAAAAGAAAAACTGTTTGGAACAGATGACGAAGCTATAAAAATCAAAATTCTAAAAGTAGAAGACGCATTTTTGGAAGTTGAAGATGCATCTACTCTTGTAGCCATGAGCAAAGCTGGATTGAAGTGAAGTTATAGCATTCGATATTTTGAATATTTAATATTATTATATTTAATATTATTGATGTATAATAGAAATGAAGAATCTTTCGGCTCATATATACATATGTATATACGAGTTGAACCCGTTGTGAAAGTGGAAACACTAGTGTGCGAGAACCTAAGTTTTGCTTTCGAAAGTTTCAATGAAGTCTGTTTGTGCCATCTCGAGAAAGTGATATATATGTCAGTGGAAATAAAATATATTATATACTAAAATGGAATAACTCGCTTAATTGTAACCTTATATAGTACTAAGGCTCAATTTGATCATTCCATCTTCATATCATAAATCATGACAGTCCACAAATCAACCAAAACCGCTGCTACCAACTAATCTCAAGATCACCCTCATCTTCAATGATTGTGACTCCGAAAAGCTTCTGATAACGGTAGTTGCTATAATGAAAATATAGATGTGATTGCGTTAATATTAATTCATGTTCACTGAATCCCTTGTTGTTGCATTACGGCGTTTTGTTCTTGTGTTTGTTTTTGGTCTACTATTCCGAGCAGCTGCCTGATGCGGATGCACTGTGTGTCATCATCTTTCTGGACCAGGTTGTACAGCACGATCGCGCTGTCTTTTACGCTTTAACTCACTTTTTCGATTCCGAATTCGCACAGTCCTCTTAATTACAATACGAGTAATTTTTTGTAGAATTCGCTTTGTGCAGGTTGCATTTGCTTCAGTAAGTTTTCTTTCTCGCTTTCAAAGCTTTGAATAACGAAGTTGTTCAGATCGAAGCTGCAGACGCTCATGACCGAGTAGAAGAAGCAGCAGAACGCGACCACCGCGTCATCAAAGTTCTGGACTGATTTTTGGATTATCATAAGTTATCTTTTCACCTCTTGCTCGTTTAATTTGTTTAATTGAATTATTCCGAGAACGGTGGGGAAAACCTCGAATGCGAGTTTTATGTAAACGGATTGCGGTTCGGGGCAGTTGTCGCCGAATGTTGATTTTGCGTTTTAATACAGTGCGTGGCTGAACCTCTATTACTTAGTTAGAATGTTTTGCTTCTCAGTGGTGATTAAGTTGCTGAGCACGTTTGATGTTTACTTCGCTATTTAATAGTACAAAGACATCAGGTTTTAATTGGAATTAATCAACTCTTTAGCAAGATTTGCAAGTTACTCAACCTACGAGGGCTCGTTCCCGTTCCTCTCGTCCGACAGCGTGAATCTGGAGTACATCTTAATCTGATTTTAAATATCCTCCGGAATCGGCTCCGTTTTAACATTCGCTGCACGCACCAGCAATTTTATCGGCTCTGACGCATCAATCTCAGCTATGTTCTCCAACTAAATCTACTACTTAAACTTCTTCGCCGGAGGACCCATGGTTAAAACAGGCTGAGCCGATGGCTATGTTGGCTGCGCTGCAGCCGGATTTTACACAGTAGGCTGTGATTGAGGCTAAGCTACCGGAGCGGACTCGGGAGAGAAACGGAACAACAAAAAGTCGGAAGTTTTCGCATGCTCGGCTGTCTTGAACTCAACTGGCGTAAAAACTGACTCGAAATCAGCGAAAGAATCTAATGTAAATTCCATCGGAGGAGTGGTAAAATTTCATATATTATAGAAATGTGTATATTATTATATATTGCGTTGAATTGATAAAATTATAGATGGCAAACATCATTTTCACCTATTCGTTCACAAACGAAAAAAACGAGATATATTGCGATTTTCTCTTTCTTTTTGAAGGTTTAGACATTACATTTGATTGAGAGTGAATAAAAATGTTATATTTTGAATTTAATCAATTATAATTATAAAGTATCCACTTCATCTAAATGTTATTATACATTGAATTATTTATAATTTAATAATTAAAAATAAAAATATTCGACATATTTTATCATAATAACTTTTTGTAGGAAGGTAGGTAGGTAGGTACCTACCTACGTAAGAAGAAAAAATACGAATATATTGCATATATGAATTTTATACTTATATTCAATTGTAATATAAACATTAAAATCATAATTAGTATTAAATATATCAATTCGATGAGTCCAACAATATTTTTATGATTTTAATTTGTGATTCACACTGGTTTCATATGAATGGCTCATTTTGGAGTGAATGATTAATATTTATATACTTAAATTTACATTTACGATATACTAAAATCTTAATCGTGTAGTGTGTTTTTGCATTTCAAATTTTGTTCTAACTTCACATATCACCATAATTATTAAATTTATGCATATCTATTTATTATTACACTTCTTTCTTAAAATTTCATATATTTCAATATATAATTTTGTAAACACTTTCTTTTCATATACTTGATATAATTAACTATATTCTCATTCTATTTGCACAATTATCGTATGTTTTAAAGAAGAAATTGGCGATAGTTCTCTTTAAATTCAACCATCAATTATTTCAAACTAAAGATAGCAGCTTTGTGGGGAAACCAATATTATTATAGAATTAGATAGAAGCCCAGTTAAATTTGCGACTCTTTATCTCATTCCTGAGTTAAAATAACTGATTACTTAAGAAGGAGTGGGGGCGCCCAAATGGTCAGGTTTTGGCGGGTAAATGACGACGGTCTCATGTTTGGAAGCTGTGAAGTAGATGTTCACGCTAATGAATACATTATAAATGAATATAACACATGTATAAATTTTTCATATTATTTTCAAATCAAATCAGACCATATAAACGAACAGGTTCATTTTCGTATTAAAAATTCATTAATTGAACAACGGTTTATGAAAATTTGTGGTTAGTGAGAATTTACTTTGAGAGGTTTATTTTATGTTATTAATTTTGTTGAAACGAAATAATGTTATGCTGTTGACGATTTCCACTCCACAATTAATGAAAGAAATATAATTATTTACATTGATTTAACATTCATTTACGACTAAAGATTCAGAAAATGTATTTACGATATAATCTGTTATATTTAATACTTAATCTAGCATATTTGAACAATATAATGGTGATTATGTTCAAATATTTGTGTTTAAATGGAGATAATTTAATAAAATGTGGTGGAGTGGCTCGGCAGTGACATTACATTATATTGATTTTAATACATAAATGTACATTTTAAGACCTTGAACTCGCAAATTTTTTGACCATGATTATAAATAAACCGTTGTTCAATTAATAAAATGACTCTATTATAGTTTATTCATCAAATAATAACAAGATAAAAATAATACTTCACTGACTAGCTTATTCTTAACCAACAATCCTGTTTATTCGCTCAAACATCTCAATTTAACATTTTTGCATCTTATTCTCGATTTTGAGAACTTTTTCTTTGAACTATCTTGTTCTATCTTTTACCGAATCTATTTTTAATTCAGTGTTTTTGTTCCGCTCCACAGTATTCGCGTTATAAATCATTTCCAGTCTTTTGCTAATAACATTTTACTAGTAATTTGGTTCGGTTTGTGGTTCGAAGTAATACACGTGCTGTTTGTGAACTTTCCGCTACTGCATCAGAACGCCGTTGTAGGCCGCGATTATCTGCGCGTTTTGCTCCAAGTGGAGTGAAATTTAGCCGAAATCCGTTATGAAATTAAACTGAAGATTCACGTTCGTTAACTTAAGACTGTTCAAAGGAGAAATGCTAATAATTTGATTTTGCTGCATAAATAGAAATCTAATATTTTGTAGTTGAGATAGTGGGGAAATGTTTATAATCTAGTTCTGAGAAATGTCCAGGTGCATTAAATTAGTTAGATACTTAAGACAGAATATGCACTGAATCTTATTTCCGGACAAAATTAAATACTATAGATTTGTTAGTGCTTTTAGTGGATTTATATTTGTTATTTGATTGTAAGCAAGGTCTAGCTTAACCAAGTTAGTTAAAAATCGCAGCGGAGACAAATCTGAAATGTTATTCGCGTATAATTACAACTCTACAAGTTACTACATTTGATTTAACCCTGATAGTTAAGTTACTTTGCTCATTCTTACCGCTAAACACGTTATATTTGGAGTACTGAACTAAAAACTTATATTGACACAACTATGCACCTCCAAACGAAATATAGGGAATATATTTACAAAACTAATATATTTTAGTTGGTCATCGGACTAAATTTTTAACCTAGACTCTGCATACTCATTAATATATTTCTACTACATCTCACTAATGTACTAAGCTTATATTTATTCTACTATATTGACTGCCATTTTGTATGTGGATTGAAATAGAGATATGATCGTATTTAACTAAATAAAATAAATACATAACAAAAAACTAAAAAAAGTTAAACTTTAATCACAAAACATATATGAAGTTGCATGACTTGGCTTTAAAAATATAATTATGGAAAGGATGGTGACAAATTATTATTTTCACTTCTTACAAAAACATATAATAGAAAAATGATGAAAAATGTAATTAATTTAAAAATTAAGTAAGTTAAGTTAATGTTACTAATTTCATCACACTTTTCTATTAGATTCTACGCTTCTTTGACCGCTAAAAATTAGCTGTCGCTCATTTAATGTAATAGATAAGAAGATAATTTTCTTACCATTTGAGAAGTAAATAATTACAAATTACGAATAAGTCAGGCACTATATTAACAATTATATATAGTATAATTATATATAGTACAGAAAATCAAATAAGAATCATCATAGTAGTCGTAGATTACGTCTATACTTCTCTTATCATCACATTTCGTTTCCTTTTCTAATAAATGATCAATAAGAAACAATCAGCCTACCTCTTTAACCAAATATCTTGAAATGCAAATAAAAATAATAATCCTAAATACATTTCCTATACATAATGATGTTTTTAGTTCCGCATATTAAATCCAAATATATAAATATATTTTATATATTTCCACTCTAATTATGAATCTCGATCCAAAATAACGTGATAAAGCTTTAAATGTAGTCAATGAAATGATAACTCACATATAAAACTGTAGTTTTATGAAACCGAAAATATATTAAAAAATTTGTACCACTTGTCATGCTGTGGATAAAAATGTCTCGTTTGATGCTGTTCATGGAGAAATTGAAATAAAAGCTTCGTTAAAAAAGACACTTGTATAATTTGCAACTTGTGGAACAATAATAAATGAGAGTTCGCCTAAATAATTATAGAAGTCAACAGTTTATACTTCTGTTTCGTTTTATACAAAAAATGATGAAGAAAATTACTTAAAAATGATGAAAGAAGAAAATTTCGACGATATCGCGTTAGCAATCACATCCGGATCAAGGTCACCTGCTCCTATGTTAGTACAAAATAGAGACATATATGCACATGGAGCTATAAGAAAAATAAACAATAAAATTTACTTATGTTTCAAAAGTTTTGACGCTCCGTTAACAAAAGGATACGTAACAAAAGGATACGTAAGAGCAAATTTAATTAATAGTACGGTTATATTACAAGAAATAGATACAAATACAACAAGAGTTGAACAATTTTAATTATGTGACCCCAGTGGTAATATTCCAAGTTGGGTATGCAATAGTGCATTAGATGCTAGAAATGATATTTTATTGTTGCTAAAAGGATTTTTGGAGGGATACATAAAACCAGAATGATTCTGAAAAATTTTAAATCAGAAATTAAAGCTTACCTGCCTGTTATCGTAGATATCATCTTGTTTGACGAAAGATACAGTTTACAGATACATACAGTTATATATTTACATAGTTTTTTAATTTCATTTCTTTTTATATTACACAATTTATTATATTTATATAATTATATATTTCACCTCACAACTGAAAAGAAATGCTGAGTATTGTATTATCATTAGCATATACTGATGGAGAGTGCTTACAACAACTCTACGGATTGAGTAATGGTCAAGCTTGGACAGTTAACACCAATTGGGACGGTTTAAATGAATGTACCTATTTTGGTATTACTTGCGAAAATTTTGAAGTAACTTCAATCAATTTACCTGCCAACAACTTGGTTGGTACCATCCCATCTTGTTTATTCTCGATGACAGGTTTAAAGCAGCTAAATCTTGCTAACAACAAGTTTACTGATGCTTTATTCGACATGGGCTTATTGGAACATTTAAGCACTGTAAACATTGAAAACTGTCATTTTACCTCTGTAAATTATGATGTGGATGCAGTTTCTACAAGCATCAACTTGCGCAATAACGATTTATCAAAGGTATCGATAAAGTTCGTGAACAGCCAGTTGATAACAAAGCTTGATCTCACTAATACTTCAATTAGTGGTTCTTTCGACATAATTGATTTCGCCAAACTAGTTGATTTCTCGGCAGCTCACACAAATATTGCCCTTAAAATCAGTGCTTTTCCAGAATTCTTGCGCTCCCTTGACGTATCTTTCACTCCAACCTCTATGGATGTTGAAAAACTGTATGCTCTCTTGAACAAATCATCTGTGTCCATTATTGGTTTCAAACGCACCTAACTTTATGGCAAGGCTCCAGCTCCAACTCCATTCATGGTTTCTGATCTTTCTGAAAACGCATTTGTGTGCAGAGATGACTCCAAGTCCATGTTCGACTGCACCTTCCTCCAGATTAAGGGTTTGTACTACTTCGTCGCCAAAAAACAGCTCAAAGTTCAAATTGAATCAAACACTAGACTTCCTAACATGCCAATGGAGTTCATCTCCCAATTGAATCTGTACGTGAGAGACCTCTAAACTTCCAACGCTACTGTTACGAACGTTGTAAAGCTCACAAAGTGCACCCCAACCACCACTGAACCATGGGTTTACTATTTACAGTGCGATTGTGACCAGGAGATAAAGAACAAAGAGGATATTGCCGTTGTTTACCAGGACAAGGCCGTTTCAACTGGCTCACTTCTTGTTGTAAAGGAAGTAAATGAGCTATTGGTTAACGCCGGTGAAGGAGTTGACTACTTCTAGAGGAAGAACATGAAGAGAATCGACTATCAAACGAAAATTGTCAGAGAAGAGCAGCCAAAATTGATCAAGGCCGAATCTTACAACCCAGTTAAAGCTGCCAAGGTCATGCAGATCCACGTCACCGCCTACTCCAAGTGCCCAGATTACATTAGCTTCGTAAAAGAGTTCTACGAGCCATTCACCACCAAGTACGCCCTCCTGGCCAAGTACATCCAATTCAACTACGTCTCAATGGCCAAAGCAGCCCCAATGAACGTCGTAAAGGCCTCTTCCATGCACGGCTAGTATGAAGCGCACATGGACGCCGTCTACGCCTGCGCTCAGAAATACTCTCCCGAGAACTTCTGGGACTCCCAAATATGCTTCGCTTCTTCCGACTCCTGCTTAGTTGAAAATATAGTTGACAGAGACACTGTAGCTTCTATTGAGCTCTGCGCCGTTGAAGAAGAGGGTATGAACATTTTAACCGAGAACGACGCCTGGCTTCAAGAGCAAGGAGCTACCTGGAGCCCAAGTTTGTTCATGAACAACCGCCCGTTTTGCCTCTGGAGAGCCACCAAAACTAAACCAGAAGAGGACTGCGGAAACCTCTTCAAAGACATCGACGAATTCGCGAAGCTTATCTGCAGAAACATGGTCTTCCACAGCGTTCAAGAGTGCGCTGAGCTGAAGTGAGCACCAATTGTCATAGTAAATAATAAATTTACTTTTTTGATTAGCTTATGTTAACTTATATTTATTTCACGTCAAATCGCCATGTTTTAAATGTTCATTTCTTGAGCGGGAGCGAGGGTGACAACTTCTTCTGTTGTCGTGGCTATCGTTTCAATTATACCATCTCTTTCAATCTGGAATTAGTCCTGTTTGTTTACTTCTGGCATTTCATTTTCTGGTTGAGCAGATGTGGTTGTGGCGCTATTGATTAATCCTTCAGAACCTTCACCGACCACCGATTTAGCTGGGCTGATCAGGGCCCATACAAACTCGGCAACTAAAATTAGAAGTCCTCCAGAAATTGAATAAGCGTTCCATCCATATTTCTTGTTAAGCAGAATATCGAGAAGAATAGTTGGAAGTTTGCGAGCTTCTTGCATTATCATCATGTCAATTATTGTGTTTCTGAATTACATATATATGCTGGACAATTTATCAACCGTGGTGAAAATACAGCCGGCTATGAAAGAGGCCAGTAAGTAGTTCTCTGTTTTTCTCATAGTCGGGAAAAATATTTTCCAAGCTGGCATTTCATTTCCAAGGCTAACAAATATCATCAAAACACCTGCAATGAATTATGTGTAGAATGTAGCCTCAGTTGGGTGGATGTAGATCTTTTTGGTCTTTCTTAGATAAGTTTAACATCTCTTAACAAGAAGCAAATAAACACTGCTTATAACAGCCGAGAAACAAAGGAGTCCAATAGCTTGGGCTTCGTCCGGCTTCACTTTCTTGCTGAGAGCTGCGACACCTAGTAAAACAGAGCCCGCAACCATAAAAAACACCATGAAAATACTACTCATAGGAATTTTTGTTTTGAAGAAAATTCTATCTAAAACGAGTGTGTAGATGCTGCAAGGAGCCTTTAGTAAAAATTGGAGAGTGACTGAAGTTTTTGCCAACCCCATATTCATGATTGTTACATTTCCACCCATGATGAGTCCTGGCAGTAGGAAAACGAGAAACTTGATCCAAAAGTGTCCTTTGGTTGTTATCTTGGAATTACAAGTTGGAATTTTATCCAGCTTCAAACACATATTCACTACTAAGGAGACGAGGCCGCAGAAAACGAATTACAAACAGGTGAACACTATGGGTCCGGCTTTAAATGACTTCGTGAACACGTAATAGTTAAGCAAAGGCATTGCGATGGAAACGATCAGGTTTATACCAAAGATAAATCCGTCAGCGACCGAACGAAAGTGAAGGCATCTGCAAAGGACGCGGTTCAACAGAGGAGAGTTTTACATACCGGGAGTGAAATTTGCTTTTATATAACACGTGCGTATTTGTGATATATATATAATATTACCTATTTCTATTATAATAGTGTAATCCATATTAATACATTACATGGATACACGCGTTGACAAACTTTGATAATATAAAAAATAACGATAGATTACAAAGAATTATTTTCGGTAGATTCACACTAAAGCTATATACAAATTGATATATATTTATATTTATGTTACATGGTACAAACTTCGCTACTGGAATATTATACAAGTCAAAAATATAATAGTTTCAAGTCAAAAATTTAATAGTTACATGAAGTATGTACAATAATATACTATGTTAAAGGTCTATATAAAAAGTGATCAATGTTTATTAAACTACCACTTTAATTTTTAATTAACAAAAAGTAAACAAATATCATACATATAAACTAAAATTTATGTACTCACTTAGTTTTTTATATTTATACGATAATAGAATAATGTAAAAATTAAAAAAGATTAGAGATATACATAGAACGCTAAATAAAAGTTTTGTAATCTCAAGTTATTAAAATTCTTGTAATAGATAATACTTTCGCAATTATTATATTAAAACAATAATATAGAAACAATATTAATAGATTGATAATAAGTTTATATAACTTTACATGCATTCAAGAGTAAATGAGCCTGAACAGGAAGAAACTGATTAAAGAGTTATGACATTGTTCCCCGCTCTAAACTTAGAAGCACTACGCGTTGCCGCTGATACGCTAGTCCCAAGATTCATACCAGCCATCCCAAAGATAGTTACAAAGATAACTTCCGAGGTCAATAATGTTAGTTCAAGTGCCGAACTAACTTAGGTTGCCTGAGGAGGCAATTCAGAGTGACAATCCTAGACTCGCTAGAGATAGAGAAATAGACAATCAATTGTTTAAAAATTAATTGTTTATATATATAAAATGACTCGCTTAACTGTAACCTTATCATCAGTACTAATGACAATCCACAAATCCACACTTAGTTACACAAAACCTAACTCTCCTCTAACTAGAATTCAATTGATATTAAGTATTTATTTAGAACTTGAAAATTGAATATAGCAAATAAGACTAAACTAGATATCTAATGAATAAGCTTTGGAAATCAATAGTCTCTTCGTAATTTCTACTATGTTCTATTTTTGAGACTCTATAGTACTTGTGAGACTTTACTGTATCTTGTGTTCACAACCTTGCTTGTAAGGGAGGTGCTATTTCGCTTATAAGGGTGTAGGTCAACTCACTTATAAGGGAGTTCCGTCATGCAAAACTCCCTTATAAGCAAGTGACAAATAACATAGTTTTTAACCACGTTTTTTGACCATAAATCATTCAAATTCGACATTTTCCAAAGATACATTTTGGATACATTTTTGCTTATAAGGGAGCTGAAATCGGTAACTCCCTTATAAGCAAATAGGCTACTCCCTTACAAGCAAGGTTATGTAGTAATACTTCAGTACGTTAGATTTATTATATTATACTGTTTGACAGTTAAAAACATTATATACTATTTTGTGTATTGCATGTATCTAATATTTCTTTTTTTCATTTACCAAATCATTGTGTCCCAAAATAATTGCATTTTGTGCTTATTTCTGTGGCTTTCCAATATTTTCACTCCAATGACGACGTTCTCAATAAATTCTACTCAGGTGAAGCGTGTGAGCTACAATCCGTGGTCTGACGAGGACATTCGTTTGCTGCACGAGGTGGTTGGAGCCAATCGTGTGTCCACGCGTGTGAATTGGGTGGAGGTGTAGCGTGTGTTCCCGAATCGTACTTTGCAGTAGTGCAAGTCCTTTTACACGAACAAGATGAAGCAGTTTGTGTTCGAGATTGTGAACGGTGTCCCAGAGCCCAATTCGGACTTCATCGAGTACTGCTACGTGTACTACATTTGCAGGTACCGCTCAAACAAGGAAACGCTCGAGGAGAGGGTCCGCAGGATTGTGGCCGAGTGCTGCTGGGAGGACGCGTTCCCAACGGCCGTTTTGTTGGTGAAGAAATAAACGAATTTCAACTACAACAAGAAGTTAATGGTCGGAACGAGGGAGTTTTTGAAGTTCCACACTGAGCACAAGTTGCGGATTGACGCAGAATTCGCTGACAAGAAGGAGATTGTTTTGAAAAATTTACCGGTTACGAAAGAGCAGTGGGACAAGTTCTGCACTTTCTTGGAAGAGTTGCATCTTGATCTGTTCGTGCAAAAGATCGACGAGATGATGAAAATGGTTAAGTG
>CAXDID010000795.1:0-91847 GCA_963988835.1 Hexamita inflata | reverse complement strand
CCCATCTGCTACTTACTTCTTAGCTCCGCAGTCAACACATGAGCCTGCGTCACCGGCGAAACCGCTCGTGGAATCGCACATATAACTCCTAACGGGTGCACCATTTGCTTAATACGTAGTTGAATTCAGCACCATTCCAGTCTTAGCCTTGCACTCGTTTTAAAATACCTCGTTCACAGCGCATTTAGTACAGGAAAACTACTTTGGCGTCGTTCTGGGAAGTAACTCGTACGCCTCCATTTACTACTCAAGGCAAGAAACACAGGCATTTTAATTATTCGCAAACCCGGATATACACTCGCACGCACCAACTACACCCGTAAAATTACGCTGTGAATCGCATGTACACGAGCCCGGAGCTCCGGCGTGATTTCCAGAACAGTAACACGCACCAGGAGAACCTGAGACTCCAAGAGCAGCGCTACATTAACAAGTTAAAGCTGTATTCGCGCTGAATGAAGTTAATAGAATATTACCGAGTAACTGGTTGCACACACAGGTGACTGCACCGTTGAGAATAGTTGAAGTGAATCCGGAAGCTTAATTGCAGAAACAATTTCCTGGTAACCCGGTAAACCCCTTTCTAAAATCGCAAACGCAGCTTGAACCGTAAAAGAACTCGTTTGTTCCACATGGAACACATATCTTCGTCGTTTAATTAAAGAAGGAAGATACACAAGAGAGACATGTGGTTGCTTGGGTGCTTTAAATAGTGAGTTGATTCTGATTTTACCAGCAGTTAACGCATTTAACGTTATATCCGGCGTTTAAATCAACATAAGACGTTAAATTAGATGCATAACCTGCAGAACTGTTGCAAATGCACTACTATGCGGCCAAAGTCACACCAGGCTTAATAATACTTCCATCTCCATATACAGATGAGCAAGAAACACAAGAAGATCCTTCTCTACTTGGAATTAAATTCAATGTCCAGCAGTACTAACATGATTACAACAAACCCGCATAGCCTCCTTGATAATTACAAGTACAATTGTTGACTAAATCGCTAAAAGCTGAATTCTGATATAAATCCGAACATAAAACACAAGTTAATAAATCTGAACTAGGAACCTTTTTGGAAACGGAGCAGTTAACAACTGATATTGCAGTTGCTGAAGTAATTTTACCGGCGAATCCTGGGGCTAATTAACAATTATATGGAGAAGCTGGATTAAATACTAAACCCGTCGTTTAATATTGTAAATTACAAGATTAACACATTGAACTTAAGCCATCCGCACTTGTTATTGCTAGTAATTTTTAGTTAAAACAATTAACACAAACAACATTTAAATTCTAAGTCAATGAATTTTAACCTGAGGCATAGCCAGACGAAACATCACAAACGCATCCCTTAGCGGTGGTGCTAAAAACACTTCCAATTCCAAATTATTATTAACATTAAATACAATATTTTAACGAAGTGCTATAATACAATCCACGAGAAGCGCAAGTATAGCAAACGTGACTACCTGCGTCAAATTATTCAGGGCAATTTTCGGAACAACCTGTTTTGCCTCCAACTCCTAAAATAATTTCTCGCTATAAACTCCAACATTAATAACAAGGTGTATTATAATTAGACACAGGAGTTGACGAGGCTGTAGCTGCATAGCCAGCATCAGTACTACATGCGCATTTTGATTATTAAGTGTCAAATTTACTACCAATACCGTATAAATCTTAACAAGAAGTGCATTTTTTATACGTAGTTGTATCTAAAATTTTGTTGACGCTTGAACATAATTAACACGCTCTAGATGTTGGATCGAAGATTTCAGCGCACGGGGCGTTGCAGGCCGACGTACCAACCCCGGTTTGGACGGTTCTGCTGTTCACGAAGCAGTTCACGCACCTCGCGTTGAAGTTGCTCACCAGAATGGCGTCTAGAGAGGCGGCGTACCCAGAGGCCGTGTCGCAGGCGCAGTTTCCGGAAGAGGAGTCGAAGACGCTTCCGACCCCGAACTGGTCTTGACAAGAAACGCACTTCTTGGCCGGATCGTAGAACATGTTCTTGGACGCGCACGTCGCGCAGCTGTGGGTGATGGGGTCGAAGAGCTAGGCGCACGCCGCTTTGCAGGAGGATTAAAGAACATTTGCATCGAATTGAATTTCCTTGCCCGCGTTCCAGCAGCTGGAGCACTGGACGTTCGAGTGGGCCGTCAAGGTGGAAGATAAGCTGGCCGCAAAGCCATTCGCCACGTCACACACGCACTGATTCGTCGTGGAGTTGAAGATGCTCCCGGCTCCGTAGACGTCCTTGCACGACACGCACTTGTTGTATCCGGAAAGAGACAGCAGCATTCCCTTGGAGGCGCAGGTTTAGCAGGAATTCGATTGCTGGTCGAAAATCTCAGCACAGGGCGCGCTGCAGGCCGAAGTACCTAAACCAGTCAATACCGTTCGCCCGTTTATGAAACAGTTTACACAATTTGTGTTGTAATTATTCGTTTAACTCTATGAAGAAGTTGACGCGTATCCTTGAGCTGTATTACAAGCGCACTTTTTGGAAACAGAATCGAAAATGCTTCCAACTCCGAATTGGTCCTGGCAGGAGACGCACTTCTTTGCCGCATCGTAGAACATGTTTTTAGAAGCGCACGTGACGCACTGGTGAAGGACCGAGTCGAATATTTCTGCGCAAGCTCCTTTACACGAAGACTGCAGAATATCTGCGTCGAACTGGGTTTCTTGGCCCAAGTTCCAGCAGCTGAAGCACTGCACGTTGGAGTGAACAACTAAAATCGTTGATTGACTGGCAGAATAACCGTTATTCACATCGCAAACGCATTTATTCGTCGAGCCGTTGAAGATGCTACCGGTTCCGTACAAGTCCCGGCAGGAAATACATTTATTATAGCCGGAAGTAACTAACACCATACTCTTCGAGGCGCAGGTTTAGCAGGAATTCGACTATTGATCGAAGATTTCAGCGCACGGGGCGTTGCAGGCCGACGTACCAACCCCGGTTTGGACGGTTCTGCTGTTCACGAAGCAGTTCACGCACCTCGCGTTGAAGTTGCTCACCAGAATGGCGTCTAGAGAGGCGGCGTACCCAGAGGCCGTGTCGCAGGCGCAGTTTCCGGAAGAGGAGTCGAAGACGCTTCCGACCCCGAACTGGTCTTGACAAGAAACGCACTTCTTGGCCGGATCGTAGAACATGTTCTTGGACGCGCACGTCGCGCAGCTGTGGGTGATGGGGTCGAATAATTCAGCACATGGATCGCTACACCCAGATTAATCTGTTTATATGATCACGGTGCGAGCGTTTACATAACAATTGACGCAGTTCGTATTAAAGTTGTTAACTGAACTGGAAGATAATGTTGCTGCATACCCCGAACTGGTGTCACAAGCACATTATCCTGATACATCTAAAATACTTCCTACTCCAAATTTATCTTAACAGGAAATACATTTTCTGGCAGAATCATAGAACAAATTTTTAGATGAACAAGTAGCACACAAATGAGTTTCTTAATTAAATATTTCTGCACATTAGCTTTTGCATGAAGATTGCAGAACATCTGTATCAAATTGCACTTCTAGGCTGTTAGACCAACAACTATAACACTAAATATTAGAATGAGGAATTAAATTTGCAATTAAACTGGCAGAATAACCATTAGAAACATCGCAGACACAATTATTTGTTGATTAATTAAATATACTTCCAATTCCAAACGCATCTTTACACGAAATACATTTTTAGTAAACCACAGAAAGAGTTAAACCCTTTGAAGCACATGTTATACATTAATTAGAAACTTAATCATATTCTTCAGAACATTGAACACTGCAAACAGTTTAATCTCCTTGATGAATAACTGTTCTAGCTTAAATATGACAATTTACACAAATTGTATCAAAATTAGAACTTAAAAATGGTCCAGAATTGGAGGCAAAGCCGGACTATACATCACAAGCGCACTTTTTGGAAACAGAATCGAAAATGCTTCCAACTCCGAATTGGTCCTGGCAGGAGACGCACTTCTTTGCCGCATCGTAGAACATGTTTTTAGAAGCGCACGTGACGCACTGGTGAAGGACCGAGTCGAATATTTCTGCGCAAGCTCCTTTACACGAAGACTGCAGAATATCTGCGTCGAACTGGGTTTCTTGGCCCAAGTTCCAGCAGCTGAAGCACTGCACGTTGGAGTGAACAACTAAAATCGTTGATTGACTGGCAGAATAACCGTTATTCACATCGCAAACGCATTTATTCGTCGAGCCGTTGAAGATGCTACCGGTTCCGTACAAGTCCCGGCAGGAAATACATTTATTATAGCCGGAAGTAACTAACACCATACTCTTCGAGGCGCAGGTTTAGCAGGAATTCGACTATTGATCGAAGATTTCAGCGCACGGGGCGTTGCAGGCCGACGTACCAACCCCGGTTTGGACGGTTCTGCTGTTCACGAAGCAGTTCACGCACCTCGCGTTGAAGTTGCTCACCAGAATGGCGTCTAGAGAGGCGGCGTACCCAGAGGCCGTGTCGCAGGCGCAGTTTCCGGAAGAGGAGTCGAAGACGCTTCCGACCCCGAACTGGTCTTGACAAGAAACGCACTTCTTGGCCGGATCGTAGAACATGTTCTTGGACGCGCACGTCGCGCAGCTGTGGGTGATGGGGTCGAAGAGCTAGGCGCACGCCGCTTTGCAGGAGGATTAAAGAACATTTGCATCGAATTGAATTTCCTTGCCCGCGTTCCAGCAGCTGGAGCACTGGACGTTCGAGTGGGCCGTCAAGGTGGAAGATAAGCTGGCCGCAAAGCCATTCGCCACGTCACACACGCACTGATTCGTCGTGGAGTTGAAGATGCTCCCGGCTCCGTAGACGTCCTTGCACGACACGCACTTGTTGTATCCGGAAAGAGACAGCAGCATTCCCTTGGAGGCGCAGGTTTAGCAGGAATTCGATTGCTGGTCGAAAATCTCAGCACAGGGCGCGCTGCAGGCCGAAGTACCTAAACCAGTCAATACCGTTCTAGCATTTAAAAAGCAATTAACGCAGTTGGTATTAAAATTACTGGATTGAGAATTACTCAAAGTCGATGCGTATCCTTATTACGTATCACAAGCACACATTTTTTATGAGAAATCGAATACGCTCCCAACACCATATTAATCTGAACACGAAACACATTTTTTAATAGGATCAAAATACATATTTTTAGCTGAACAAGATGTACATAAATGAGATACTGGATCAAAAACTTCAGCGCATGGCCCTTCGCAAGATGAAGATATGATATCAACATCATAAGTTGTTTCTTGTCCTTAATTCCAGCAATTATAGCATTACACGTTATTATGAGACACTAAAGATGTTTATAAGCTAGCGGCGAATCCATTTAGTACATCACAAACACATTATTTGGTAGTTTAGTTATAAATACTCCCAAATCCATACAAAGATTAACATAAAACGCATTAACTTCCATCTTTACTTACAATTTGGTTAATAGCATGACAATCTACGCAGATACTGTTAATCCCAGCAAATCCTGGACCACACACGCATTTATTTTAACGAAATTCAGAGTTAAAATATATTTGGCTGCATTCTTTGCACTCAGTTCCATCAACACTTGGAATTTACCCTAATGTAAAGCAACTTATATTGCAGCCAGAAGGTGCCAAAATGGTTCCCGCGTACCCGTAATATTAATCACACCCGCATACTCCTGTTTGTAAAAATCCAATGTACTAGCTATTGGTAAGAGTTTAATATTTAGTTGAGCAGCTTACGCATTTTTCCGCATTATCGCTCACAACCATTTGCTTGGCAGTGCAATCTGTGCATGTATTTGTTCCAGCCCATCCATTCACGGTGTCGCAGCTGCATTTATTCTACTTGCTGCTGTCGAAATCGAATCCATCTCCATATTTTTCTGAGCAAAACTGGCATTCAGTTCCGTCCTCTTTTACAACGTTGTTAGCTTGGAAACAGTCGGTAGAACAGCCGGTATAATCTCCGGCGAAGCCCAAAGCGTGGTCGCACTTGCACCTTTTAGGGGCCAGTGCGTCGTAAATGAGGTTTGCTGCGTTAGTCACCGCAGCGTATTTTACAGAGCAGTCAACGCATGTCAATCCATCACTTGAGACCAGTTTATCAATTATATAGCATGAAACGGAGCACCCGCTGGACGAGCCCGCGAACTCTCCGTCGGGATCGCAAATGCATTTATCAGTTGCGAAAACAAGGTTATTTTTATTAGCAGCTGCTGAAAATCTGTCAACGCATTTTTAGCAAGTTAACCCGTCACTTGAAACGACCTCATTTTATGAGAAGCAGGAAACGGTGCACCCGGCTGAGCTTGAGCCCGAGAACTCTCCGTTTGGGTTGCAAATGCACCTTGAAGTTACGACCGGGTTGAAAACGAGACCCGTTTTCGAGTACTTCTGATCACATGGTATACAGGACACAGAGTCGTCGCTCACCATGAGCCCGTTGTCGTAGCAGGAATTGGTGCAGCCGAGTGGGCCGGAGCCGCTGAAGCCGAATGTTGGGTTGCAAATGCACCTGGAGGGCGTTAAATCGCTGTAGATCAACATGTTATTACCAATGGATGCGGAAAATTTAACTTGGCAGGACACACACGCGTTGGAACTCACCACTTAAGAATTTGCATAACAATTCGTACACGCAGCTGTTCCAGGATTTGTACAAGTGCCCGCGAAACCGCTATCGTTATCGCAAATGCAGCCAGAAACTCCGTCAGATATTGCACCCGCTCCGTATTAAGAAGAATCGGAACAAGAGTTGCGTTTTTACTGAATTTTTGCACAAACTCCATTATTTTCAAATTCTCCGAATTCCGCACACGAATATCCACACAAAGTTTTATTTGAGCTGAGGAATAAGTTACAAACACATTAATTCTCAATATTCACGAAATTTTAATTACATTAAATCTATTCTATTGCAACAGAATATATAGCAAATATCATTAATAAGAAGTGGAATTATGTGTTAATATTTGGCATATTTTGTATTTATTAGTACATCTGCATAAAAAATAGCTGTAATATTTTTGGAATTCGTGTCGAATTTATTTTGAAAATTTTGAAAATAGAATCTGGAATTCAGATTATGATTATGGTTGTTACATTTTCTATAATCTGTAGAAAACATGTAATCTTAGAAAATATATATACAGTACTTTGAAAATTTTGGAGTTTTTATTTAAATGTAATTTCACCTATACCGGCGGAAGGTTTATTCTATTCTACCTATAGCGTATTTTTAATTTAGGAGTTTTTATTTTAAGAGTTCCATGTTTATTTTTTAAGTGTTCAAAATGACGAGTTTTTAATTTAGGAGATTTTTAATTTATAATTTTTGCTATAGCGTGCATTCTCACTGATTAGCATAAGTCGTCAAAATATTTTCACTTCATAGTGTTGTTTAGATAAATAATTTGTGTAAATTGTTTAATATTTAAAAGAAAGTTTTGTTTAATTTAACTTAATTTTGTTACAGATACTATATAACTTTAAGACTATACATTTTTATCACATCATATATCAAATTAATATCACAGCACTGATTCTTGATATCAGAAGCTTATGAAGCTTCTTTTTTTTTAAGTTGTATTTCATAAGTATATAAAACTAAACAATTTTCCAACCTAAACACTATCCATATTGTTCTAAACCGCATATAGATCCTTTTAAAACTTCAAGTTATTATATTACAACTATTGATAGCTTCATAAGCTTCTGATATCAAGAATCAGTGCTGTGATATTAATTTGATATATGATGTGATAAAAATGTATAGTCTTAAAGTTATATAGTATCTGTAACAAAATTAAGTTAAATTAAACAAAACTTTCTTTTAAATATTAAACAATTTACACAAATTATTTATCTAAACAACACTATGAAGTGAAAATATTTTGACGACTTATGCTAATCAGTGAGAATGCACGCTATAGCAAAAATTATAAATTAAAAATCTCCTAAATTAAAAACTCGTCATTTTGAACACTTAAAAAATAAACATGGAACTCTTAAAATAAAAACTCCTAAATTAAAAATACGCTATAGGTAGAATAGAATAAACCTTCCGCCGGTATAGGTGAAATTACATTTAAATAAAATCTCCAAAATTTTCAAAGTACTGTATATATATATCGGCTCACTCTTTTGGTACATCTCAAAAACATCCACTCAATAATCAATTACTTCAATCACAAGAAACATTAAAAAATGATGTATTCATTTTAACGCGTTCTTTACTCCTGTACATAAAGGACTCTATATTTTCAGTGTTAATTATTTGAGATGTCATCAAATTATATCAATTCAGAAATGATAGTATTGTTTTATACTTTATCGTGTTATTACTGTGTTATTAATATTTATATAACATTAATGTTAGGTTATTAAATTTTCAGAGATGATGGGTGTGGATAAGATAGTTATAAGATATTACATCTACTGTGTATTTATACTTATTAAGGATATATTCATTGAGGAATAGTATTTAATGAAAATAGTATGTCTTTTAAGAAAAGCAAAGTTCATCTATATTATATTGTTACATAATTAGAAGCAGAAGCCTTTTATCAAGTGAATTGTGAAGCTATATTTTGAAACAATTTCATTAGATTAGGGTCTTGGGACGTCAGCTGAAGATGCACTGCTGAAATACCAGCTTTGTTTAGTGTGGTCGGTAATGGATTCATTTAATCGCGCTTCTCGTTCCTCGCCGATTCAACTTCCTGTGGCTCGGCTAAATCGGTTGCGGAAGGTAAAATCCCGATTCAAAGAGCTGAGCCATCAACGAGCCACCAGGATTGGAAAAAGGCAACCGTTCCTAGCTTTCCTTAGACGCAGATGGTACGACTCAGGTGGATTCCCGTATAGATCGGTTTGCACAAAACATCGTCGCGTTACGCCTATTTGTACTTGAGTCGTTGGGTGCAGAGGTACGCCTAACTCACATAGGTGTATCTAACTGATGATCTAATGATCATTCGTGTGGACTTACAGTTCCAGAAGTCCTTTCAGAAATGCCTCTATACTAGTACTATCGATGAGCGAGACAAGACCTTACTGACTCAACTGATGAAGGTGATGCCAGGAAGCAGGCCTTCAGAGATAGCGGACGAGTTCCAGAAGATAGTCCCGAACGCGAACTACTTCAAGAGAAGCCTGGTCATGTTCATCACCCACGCGAAAAAGTGAGAAAATGTATTTCATCGCTAATCATTTAAGTTTCATATAAATATACAAATCGAGATACAATTAACCATCTATTAATTTTTTAACCCGTTTCATTTTTAAAATTCTGCTTGATCAAAAATATCTCATATCTCCCCGAATCTCACTGTTCTAAATATTAATAATACTATTACTAAGAAAAAACTGTATTTAACTATATAACCCCAAAAGTCGCTCTTTTAGTTTTAATATTAATTTGCATCGTTAAAATTTTGATTGTACTATTGGGTTGTAAATTTGAAACCAGTATCATTCTTCCACAGTGACTAACCACTAGTGATTAATTGAATATAGAATAATTATTAAAATGTATCTCGCTTCAGATATAGCCAAAAATTTATAAACTCGTAAATGCACTTTTGATTTAATTTTGGAAGTCAATATTATTGAAATAACAAATCGTCTATAGTTGTCCCCACTTCAGATATTAATGAATAATAGGAATCAAAATGAAAGCGAGTTAGACCACTTATTCCTGAAAGCATCTGCGCTAATAGTGAACTACTTAACATCAAATTAGTGTTGCGTGAATGGTACCTGCGTGTCTGCGAACATAATGCAGCTTTCAGACAGCGATTATTCGCGATTTTGGGTCTTGTTGGAGACAGTGATGCGGATCGAGTTATGCGTTCTCAAGTCTTATTTTGTATCAACTGTCGTGCCAAGATACATGGTGTCTTCAACACAGTCTGCTGAAAATTGTAAACATGAATAGAATAGCTCAGAAACTTCTGAATTCGCTAATCAGGCTCTTGAAAACCCTTAAAATACATAGTCAACTTTCTCTTTATACAAGTAGCCAAAGTGCTTCAGAAGCAGTGTGCCCAGACAGAAGTCAGACCAACAGATCCAATTCCAGAACCACTTCTCCAGCGCCGTTTCGCACCTTCTTTCTGTCCAAACAGGTCTGAACGTAGTCGTGAGCGAACTTGAGTTATGCCAACGCCTGAATGAGCACCTAAAATCCTGCCCCAAGTAACAATTTTGGAACCAACTGTCCGAACTAATGCAAATTAAAACAGCTAGATAACTTTCCGACTACTACACGAACAGCTACTCGAAGAACCTGCACACTGGACAGCTCACAACCGAAGACAAAACTGTTTTGCGAGAGCTGAACCAACAAATGAGGCAGATGAAGCCGGCTGAGGTGGCAAAGGTGTTTTTAGACAAGCAAAAAACGCAGACGTACTTCAAGCGGAACATCGTGATGTACGTGATAAACCTGAGAAAGTGACCCTGCTTTGTATCCTTAGTATATATTAATGCATTCTTTGATTTTTTGATATTATAACAAGCGATGCCTCAGTAAGTGAAACACTGTTTAAAAATAATATATTGATCACTTTATACTTTTGGTAATAATTAACGTATCAACTAGTAAGCTCAGTTCACTCAGTACTATTTCAGCAATGTAATTATTAAATTTCAATGAGATTAATTTAATCCAACAGATTTAAAGTGCCAAACAATTGAAATATTTCGCATTCTTTCACTAAAATACTGTAAGTACTTTGAACAGAAATATTCAATTTTCATATTACAAGTATAAAAATTGTTCTTAAAATAATTTGAATAATATTATATATTGATTAGTTAGCCGAATGCAATCATAATAGCTGTAAAATATTATTATAGTTTTCATTACTAATTTAATCCAGTAAATTTAAAAGCTGTAGTGTAGAAACAGTTCTAGTGAGACCTGGTTTCAATGTGTTCATGTTCACAGTTTTAAATCTTTGTCCAAATAGTACGTTTGACATCATGAGTATAAATTTGTATGTTTAAACTACATATGATAGTGCATAGATTTAAAAGCCAAAATACACAAACAATTTGCATCGGCTCTGAATGTGTTGCATTCAAATTCTTAAATCCAAACTTGAATAGTACAATAGGAGTATAAACCGGAATTTAATAATTATAAATAGCCCAAAATAGAATCACACTGGTTTTAAATCTTATACTGGATGCAACTGTGATATATTATCTCAATCCAACACAAGTCCCAAAATATTAGTTATCACACGCACGATGAGATTAGAATTACTAAAACCACTCCAATGATACCAGATCGCTAACGCTATTAGCTGCTGCGCGAAATGGCTGGAATGCTAAACTTACAAATAACTAATGTCGTGCCAGCACCGGTTGTCTACGGCGTGCTGATGCTGCCCGACGACGACTTCCGCCAGATGTTTCTCCAGCTGTCCTTCAATATGAACTCCGACGTCCATGCGCTCCAGGCGCTACTTAGACAGATTGCCTTTGATGCGCTATATCAAAGAGTGCACTCTAGCGGGGCTTCTCGAAGCAATGAAGTTTAAACTCCGGATTCCAAGACTTCTGTCATCATTAGCGACACTCCGCGGTGTCAATAGCAGTCCGCCTTTAGAGAACAATTTATGTCCGCGGTAAAAGCTACTTTACTTGTTTACAACCAGAATGTGCAGCAGATGGACGACGTTGACCTATGCCGCGAGCTGCTCGAACACCTGAAAGCGCACAGCCAGCCTCGGTTTTGGAGCCAGATAAGTCAGTTGATAATAACGAAGACGCCAGTGCAGCTGAAGGAGTACTTCCAGAAGTCCTTTCAGAAATGCCTCTATACTAGTACTATCGATGAGCGAGACAAGACCTTACTGACTCAACTGATGAAGGTGATGCCAGGAAGCAGGCCTTCAGAGATAGCGGACGAGTTCCAGAAGATAGTCCCGAACGCGAACTACTTCAAGAGAAGCCTGGTCATGTTCATCACCCACGCGAAAAAGTGAGAAAATGTATTTCATCGCTAATCATTTAAGTTTCATATAAATATACAAATCGAGATACAATTAACCATCTATTAATTTTTTAACCCGTTTCATTTTTAAAATTCTGCTTGATCAAAAATATCTCATATCTCCCCGAATCTCACTGTTCTAAATATTAATAATACTATTACTAAGAAAAAACTGTATTTAACTATATAACCCCAAAAGTCGCTCTTTTAGTTTTAATATTAATTTGCATCGTTAAAATTTTGATTGTACTATTGGGTTGTAAATTTGAAACCAGTATCATTCTTCCACAGTGACTAACCACTAGTGATTAATTGAATATAGAATAATTATTAAAATGTATCTCGCTTCAGATATAGCCAAAAATTTATAAACTCGTAAATGCACTTTTGATTTAATTTTGGAAGTCAATATTATTGAAATAACAAATCGTCTATAGTTGTCCCCACTTCAGATATTAATGAATAATAGGAATCAAAATGAAAGCGAGTTAGACCACTTATTCCTGAAAGCATCTGCGCTAATAGTGAACTACTTAACATCAAATTAGTGTTGCGTGAATGGTACCTGCGTGTCTGCGAACATAATGCAGCTTTCAGACAGCGATTATTCGCGATTTTGGGTCTTGTTGGAGACAGTGATGCGGATCGAGTTATGCGTTCTCAAGTCTTATTTTGTATCAACTGTCGTGCCAAGATACATGGTGTCTTCAACACAGTCTGCTGAAAATTGTAAACATGAATAGAATAGCTCAGAAACTTCTGAATTCGCTAATCAGGCTCTTGAAAACCCTTAAAATACATAGTCAACTTTCTCTTTATACAAGTAGCCAAAGTGCTTCAGAAGCAGTGTGCCCAGACAGAAGTCAGACCAACAGATCCAATTCCAGAACCACTTCTCCAGCGCCGTTTCGCACCTTCTTTCTGTCCAAACAGGTCTGAACGTAGTCGTGAGCGAACTTGAGTTATGCCAACGCCTGAATGAGCACCTAAAATCCTGCCCCAAGTAACAATTTTGGAACCAACTGTCCGAACTAATGCAAATTAAAACAGCTAGATAACTTTCCGACTACTACACGAACAGCTACTCGAAGAACCTGCACACTAGACAGCTCACAACCGAAGACAAAACTGTTTTGCGAGAGCTGAACCAACAAATGAGGCAGATGAAGCCGGCTGAGGTGGCAAAGGTGTTTTTAGACAAGCAAAAAACGCAGACGTACTTCAAGCGGAACATCGTGATGTACGTGATAAACCTGAGAAAGTGACCCTGCTTTGTATCCTTAGTATATATTAATGCATTCTTTGATTTTTTGATATTATAACAAGCGATGCCTCAGTAAGTGAAACACTGTTTAAAAATAATATATTGATCACTTTATACTTTTGGTAATAATTAACGTATCAACTAGTAAGCTCAGTTCACTCAGTACTATTTCAGCAATGTAATTATTAAATTTCAATGAGATTAATTTAATCCAACAGATTTAAAGTGCCAAACAATTGAAATATTTCGCATTCTTTCACTAAAATACTGTAAGTACTTTGAACAGAAATATTCAATTTTCATATTACAAGTATAAAAATTGTTCTTAAAATAATTTGAATAATATTATATATTGATTAGTTAGCCGAATGCAATCATAATAGCTGTAAAATATTATTATAGTTTTCATTACTAATTTAATCCAGTAAATTTAAAAGCTGTAGTGTAGAAACAGTTCTAGTGAGACCTGGTTTCAATGTGTTCATGTTCACAGTTTTAAATCTTTGTCCAAATAGTACGTTTGACATCATGAGTATAAATTTGTATGTTTAAACTACATATGATAGTGCATAGATTTAAAAGCCAAAATACACAAACAATTTGCATCGGCTCTGAATGTGTTGCATTCAAATTCTTAAATCCAAACTTGAATAGTACAATAGGAGTATAAACCGGAATTTAATAATTATAAATAGCCCAAAATAGAATCACACTGGTTTTAAATCTTATACTGGATGCAACTGTGATATATTATCTCAATCCAACACAAGTCCCAAAATATTAGTTATCACACGCACGATGAGATTAGAATTACTAAAACCACTCCAATGATACCAGATCGCTAACGCTATTAGCTGCTGCGCGAAATGGCTGGAATGCTAAACTTACAAATAACTAATGTCGTGCCAGCACCGGTTGTCTACGGCGTGCTGATGCTGCCCGACGACGACTTCCGCCAGATGTTTCTCCAGCTGTCCTTCAATATGAACTCCGACGTCCATGCGCTCCAGGCGCTACTTAGACAGATTGCCTTTGATGCGCTATATCAAAGAGTGCACTCTAGCGGGGCTTCTCGAAGCAATGAAGTTTAAACTCCGGATTCCAAGACTTCTGTCATCATTAGCGACACTCCGCGGTGTCAATAGCAGTCCGCCTTTAGAGAACAATTTATGTCCGCGGTAAAAGCTACTTTACTTGTTTACAACCAGAATGTGCAGCAGATGGACGACGTTGACCTATGCCGCGAGCTGCTCGAACACCTGAAAGCGCACAGCCAGCCTCGGTTTTGGAGCCAGATAAGTCAGTTGATAATAACGAAGACGCCAGTGCAGCTGAAGGAGTACTTCCAGAAGTCCTTTCAGAAATGCCTCTATACTAGTACTATCGATGAGCGAGACAAGACCTTACTGACTCAACTGATGAAGGTGATGCCAGGAAGCAGGCCTTCAGAGATAGCGGACGAGTTCCAGAAGATAGTCCCGAACGCGAACTACTTCAAGAGAAGCCTGGTCATGTTCATCACCCACGCGAAAAAGTGAGAAAATGTATTTCATCGCAATCATTTAAGTTTCATATAAATATACAAATCGAGATACAATTAACCATCTATTAATTTTTTAACCCGTTTCATTTTTAAAATTCTGCTTGATCAAAAATATCTCATATCTCCCCGAATCTCACTGTTCTAAATATTAATAATACTATTACTAAGAAAAAACTGTATTTAACTATATAACCCCAAAAGTCGCTCTTTTAGTTTTAATATTAATTTGCATCGTTAAAATTTTGATTGTACTATTGGGTTGTAAATTTGAAACCAGTATCATTCTTCCACAGTGACTAACCACTAGTGATTAATTGAATATAGAATAATTATTAAAATGTATCTCGCTTCAGATATAGCCAAAAATTTATAAACTCGTAAATGCACTTTTGATTTAATTTTGGAAGTCAATATTATTGAAATAACAAATCGTCTATAGTTGTCCCCACTTCAGATATTAATGAATAATAGGAATCAAAATGAAAGCGAGTTAGACCACTTATTCCTGAAAGCATCTGCGCTAATAGTGAACTACTTAACATCAAATTAGTGTTGCGTGAATGGTACCTGCGTGTCTGCGAACATAATGCAGCTTTCAGACAGCGATTATTCGCGATTTTGGGTCTTGTTGGAGACAGTGATGCGGATCGAGTTATGCGTTCTCAAGTCTTATTTTGTATCAACTGTCGTGCCAAGATACATGGTGTCTTCAACACAGTCTGCTGAAAATTGTAAACATGAATAGAATAGCTCAGAAACTTCTGAATTCGCTAATCAGGCTCTTGAAAACCCTTAAAATACATAGTCAACTTTCTCTTTATACAAGTAGCCAAAGTGCTTCAGAAGCAGTGTGCCCAGACAGAAGTCAGACCAACAGATCCAATTCCAGAACCACTTCTCCAGCGCCGTTTCGCACCTTCTTTCTGTCCAAACAGGTCTGAACGTAGTCGTGAGCGAACTTGAGTTATGCCAACGCCTGAATGAGCACCTAAAATCCTGCCCCAAGTAACAATTTTGGAACCAACTGTCCGAACTAATGCAAATTAAAACAGCTAGATAACTTTCCGACTACTACACGAACAGCTACTCGAAGAACCTGCACACTAGACAGCTCACAACCGAAGACAAAACTGTTTTGCGAGAGCTGAACCAACAAATGAGGCAGATGAAGCCGGCTGAGGTGGCAAAGGTGTTTTTAGACAAGCAAAAAACGCAGACGTACTTCAAGCGGAACATCGTGATGTACGTGATAAACCTGAGAAAGTGACCCTGCTTTGTATCCTTAGTATATATTAATGCATTCTTTGATTTTTTGATATTATAACAAGCGATGCCTCAGTAAGTGAAACACTGTTTAAAAATAATATATTGATCACTTTATACTTTTGGTAATAATTAACGTATCAACTAGTAAGCTCAGTTCACTCAGTACTATTTCAGCAATGTAATTATTAAATTTCAATGAGATTAATTTAATCCAACAGATTTAAAGTGCCAAACAATTGAAATATTTCGCATTCTTTCACTAAAATACTGTAAGTACTTTGAACAGAAATATTCAATTTTCATATTACAAGTATAAAAATTGTTCTTAAAATAATTTGAATAATATTATATATTGATTAGTTAGCCGAATGCAATCATAATAGCTGTAAAATATTATTATAGTTTTCATTACTAATTTAATCCAGTAAATTTAAAAGCTGTAGTGTAGAAACAGTTCTAGTGAGACCATCTATTAATTTTTTAACCCACGCGAAAAAGTGAGAAAATATATTTCATCGCTTGTTTGTAATTTATAAAACTTTGTTCATAAAAATAAAGTCTTAACATTTAATATTATCAATCTTCAATAGAATATCTATATCTAGAATATTTAATAATAATGATCAGAGAAAAAGGGTGACCAGTATAGACGTAATTTACGGTGTGATGTCTTTCTATATCTAGAATATTTATATTTATAATAGTTAAATTTAAAAGTTTAGTTCATGTTCTATAAATATATATAATTAAGTTACAAATATATTATAATATATTCAGACACATAATTACTATATTTAAGCTTCTTAATAATAAATAGGTATATTATAAGTTGATCTAGTTAATTTCTATTTACAATTATTTTGGTTAAGTTATATAATGTTTACGGAATATAAAATTATTAATATTATTTTCACTTCAACATTGATGTTAACTATAATGTATATAACAAATTAAATTCATTAAGAGGTTGTTCAGATTCTTGAAAACATACCAGGAATATCATGGAAAGCCAAAGTTTATGAATAGATGAAAAATAATAGTTAGTTACTACTTAATAAGAAAATTAGAAATTAAGCTCAATTTAGTAAAAGTATGATAGAAAAATTCGTGTCCATAAATTTTAAGTATAAGCTCCAGATTATTGGGATTGGGTTCAAATGAATCCAGGCTGTAGTGATGTTGTACTTGATAAAGGTAGTTGTAGTTCTTCTCCCTAAGTATCAGTAGTTAACACATTCAGCGATTTTCGCTGCTTTTAAGGCAAAGATTCTGAAAGAGTTGAATATTCAGCTTAATATGTTCTAAATTGTGCATAGCGCTCTGAATGTGATAATAAATATTGTCCTACTGGTGATATTTGGGATTTTTTGATTGATAGAGGTACAGTTACTGAATCATGTGTCTCATATAAATCTGGGATTACGAGTTAAATAGGTAAATGTCCAACAAAATGTGATAATGGATTAGATCTATAATTTTTTAAAGCACGTAAAGTAATTAGTATTTGTTAGTAAGAACAAAATAGTACTAAACGCGAAGAAATGATTAAAGAAGCACTTATAAATGGTCCTATTTCAACAGAAATTTATGTATCTGAAGATTTATATTATTATGATTCTGGTATTTATAAACACGAGTACGGAGAGGGAACTGGAGAATGGAATGCATGCGAAATTGTTGGATACGGCGAAGAAAACGGAATCAAGTTCTGGAAAATCAAAAACGTTTGGGGAAGAGAATGGGGAGAAAACGGTTACTTCAAAGTGTTAAGAGGTTCTCCTGATACATATGGAGAAAGCGATATAGAATTCGACTGTTATCAAGCAATTACGTGATCCAATTTAATACAATAATAATTTGTTTCATTTTTCGAACTTTCTTTCAAATTATGAAAAATGAATATTAAATAACATTATCGTCCGTTTAATGGTTAAAGTATGAAAATGTGATATAACTATTTTAACGATTATACCTGATTATTATGATGCAAATCTGGAATCATGATAACAATAAAATAAAATAATTGAATAAAATAAGAAAAAGTTCATCTCCAGATTCTGATGGTACCGTCACCAGCGCAGCTCACGAGCTCGCCACCGGATCCCCAAGCGACTCCTCTGACACCGATTTGGTTTTTGACGCCGTGTCCAGCGAGTGCGATGCAGCTCACCATCTTTCCGTCGATGATGCGCATGACCTGAATGATGCCATCTTCCCCACCAACGGCGACTAAGTTGTACCTGCAGTCAACGCAGGCCGTTTGAATCTGTGAGAAGTGGTTCCTCGAATCGCTCTCTGGCCCAGCGCAGAATCTGAACAGGGCAACCGCCCCGGTTGAACCTGAAACGACGAGATCGTTCGTGGCCGCGTTTATCGCGCACTTCTGAATTTGCTTTATGTGCGGGTGGAACTCGTTCTCTTTAACAAGAGTTTTCAGGTTGAAGCTGAACCCAGTTGTTTACTCGAACACGATAAGTGAGGCTGAAGTGAGGGAGAACACAGCTGATTAAATAGGGAGGGCCTTCGCGAAGGGATTGGAGGATTAACCAGTGGACAGGCGGTGGATGGAGAGGTTCGTCTTACGGGAGGTGGTGTTGGACAATGAAAGTAAATAATCACCGTTCTGGTGGAAATCAATTTAATTAATAGTATTGGGCGAATGAATACGAAGGAGCACGTCCGAGTTCAGAGAGGTGTAAATGGTAACATTTTCCGGCTTCTAATTGTGATTCAATTAGTACTTAACGTTGTCGAAACGTGGATCCTCCTCGTCGATCTCGGAAGCTACTGGATTGACCACTATGAGCTCGGTTTCGTTGGTAACTGTGCCCTGGAGGCACTCCCACTTCCAACCCTTGTTCGGACGGACTTTAGATACATCAACGTTCAAGAGGTTGCGAGTGTTCAACTTGGTGTCCTGGAGATTCAAACCCATTGACAACTGCAAATCAACGAAAACTATTTAATTGGCACAAGCGCAAGCTACAACTGACACGGTACGGAGAGGGCAGAACTTAACACAGAAAATCTCCTGGTTGTAATATTTATCAAGAGTCACCTTCAAGTCCTTGTTGCGGATCAAAGCTATTTGCTTGAGCAACTTACCAGTGGCTAGCTCGAATATACGCAAAATACCGTCCTTACCGCCAGAAGCGATGAATTTGTTGTTTGGAGAGATAGAAACAGAGTTCACACGACCAGTATGAGATCTGATTACCATATCACAATACATTGGATGTGGCTTGAGCAATTGCTTTTAGCTGAGTTGAAGCTGAGATTGCAAATACTCATCAGAAGACATGGCTTGGTTGATGTTAGAACGCATTCTTGGAGCCAAGAACAAATCAACTTATCTATTGAATCTTTCCTGTATTAATTTTTGGGTTTCTGGTCTCAAAGTACGCAAGGACTTGCAACGCTATTATCCTTCTTGCAAATATTCGTCTGGTGGATTGTAAGAATCTTAAGTTTGTGGATAAGCTTGCTTTGGAGCTGGAGCCATACGAATAGCCTGGTTTTCGGCCATTTTTTGATTTTTGTATTAAATTTACTCTTGTATTTACTCCCAGATATCAACGATCTCATTTTCCTTATCTAACTTAGCTTTAAGTTTGGCTTTGTACTGATCAACATCATCAGGATCAAGTTTGCCCTGGGCAATCAATTTTGCGAAATACGCAACTCTCTTTAGCTCTTCCTTCCTGCAGAATTGAGATTTAGTAGGAAGATTGTTAGCATAAATTGAAAACTTGTAAGTATTATCAATGAACTTGAGTTCTGGTCTTTCTTATATGTCGATTTTAGTGAAAGTTTTGTTGTATTTTAACAGATTATCAAGTTTTTGCAATTGTTCGTCAGTGAGCTCAACCATTCTACCAGTGTTTTTGTCTAAAACTCTTTTGAATAATAAAGATGGATTTTGTTATAAGTCCATATACTCTTGTAGTCTTTCACCTGGTTACTTTTCAGCTGGAAGTTCAATAACCTGACCATGCACATCATAGCCTTAAACTTCTTCATTTGGCAACGCACGATTTAAGAAATCGTCTTCCGATGAATCTTCTGTTGGTTCAGAAATTTCAAAAGATGATGGGTTTGAAACTTCTTCGTTGCGTACTTCCTCTTGTGTGGAAAGTGTATCAGATGATGATTCAGACATTTACATGAAGAAGTGGGGTGGTGAAATACGTTATAATATTCAATTATATTGATTATCTTATAGGTAGATTTTTATGATTAGAATGATAAAAATACATGAAATAGTTAATTGCTAATCAAATCACACATATTAGTAACTTGCCATCGGTAATTTAATTCTTTTTGGTTATTTACTACCGGGTGCAGTGTGCATTCTAATTAACCTCTTGATAATTAAAGCGATGATTAAAATTCCACCAATTCCAGCTACTATACTAATAACTATAATAATAATCAAGTTAACATTAACTCCTTCAGGACAATAAACGTAGCTATCATACAAAATTGTTTTAGAGTAAGGATGATAGTAGTTTGTTTCATTTATTATTTACACTTATCTTGTAAATGAGGCAAATTGTTATTTGCACCCTGCTTTGCAACTTTACGCACATAAGGCCTATTCAGAAGGATTATAAATAGAACAAAACTGTGTATTAGCTGTGTCAAGCTGCTAACTGTACTGCTGAATAAATTATTAAACAGACTGTGGTTAAAACCCAAATCCGCTACATTTTGTTTTAGATGGACAGGTATCAGTGACTGTGTTTGAATTCAAAGTGCTAATACATTGCTAAAGTGCTTTTAATAGTAATAGCATTAATTTGGAGTGTTGCTGCAACTAAATGTTAGAAAATAGGTAAATATAACACTTATAATAATAATAGATATCAACACTAAATTATGATTAATTTAAACCACAGTATAGGTTCAAGCATTTTTAATATTAATGAAATATACTAATACTATACTACTCTTATATAACTAAAGAACAGTTCTCACACGTATCCGGAGAAGGCCATTGTTGTGGTAGTTTTCTTCGGTTTTCTGGCCTTGGGTGCAGCAACGTGGTTTTTCTTCACGAAGTAGAAGATAATTCCACCCACGAGTACGAACAGAATGATTCCAGCGATTACGGTTCCGATTAGAATCCAGTTTGTTGTTTTGTTGGAGGTCATTGGACAGTACATAGTTCCTTCTGTGACTGGCATCGATTATTCAGGGATGTTATCATTATTTAACAGTGCTGAAAAGAAACGGAATGCAGTTGGAAATACCACACAAGTATTATTGCACTGTGTGTTACAAAAATTCGTTTCTGTAGGCGTGTAGATTCCACAGACATCACCAGTCATTAATTTTATTTCTGGAAGCGTTACATTGAGAAACTTTACCAAATATGCATGTACAGCGTTTTACTAAGAGAACTTAACACACGCCATATCATGTTAGCATCGCTCAGTTACTGTTATAGCTCCTAATGAAGTTAACGTACCAGTAGACACACACGTCATTGCCTAATAGGAATATAAGACGAATTACATTGTGTGGGGTGAAAAATGGAGAAAATCAAATATATTTATAGAATTCACATATAATTGATATGTTAGAAAATGCAAGAATAATAGAATTTATTTTGGTAAATTTTAACAATAAAACAAGGATAGGGAATGATATAATGTAGCCATATACGTTATTGTGTATATATTGATTAATATACTTATTTTGTATAGTATCTATTTTTACATCTATACAATAACAGTAACCTGAAAATCAAAACTATCATGCATTAGAGAGAACACAAAAAGTGAACAACTCAATAAAATACATGAGAACAACACGTTTTAAATAGTTTAGTCTCATTCTTTAAGATAATTTCAGAAATAGATAATAGAAAATATGAATTAAAAAATTGTTTTATAATTTGAAATAAATAGAAAGAAAGAAAGAAATAGTGAAATATAAACATATATAACACTATAGCTTCACCAGAAATAATTTCTAATTAAAACGTTTAACTTTTTAATGACAACTTAATATTTAGTTGTAAATAGTTTAGTTGTAAATATAACATACCGTTTCAGGGAATACATTAAATACTATTCCTCAATGAATATATCCTTAATAAGTATAAATACACAGTAGATGTAATATCTTATAACTATCTTATCCACACCCATCATCTCTGAAAATTTAATAACCTAACATTAATGTTATATAAATATTAATAACACAGTAATAACACGATAAAGTATAAAACAATACTATCATTTCTGAACTGATATAATTTGATGACATCTCAAATAATTAACACTGAAAATATAGAGTCCTTTATGTACAGGAGTAAAGAACGCGTTTAAAATGAAAATACCCTTTTTAATGTTTCTTGTGATTGAAGTAATTGATTATTAAGTGGATGTTTTTGAGATGTACCAAAAGAGTGAGCCGATATATATATTTTTAGAGCTGAATAATTAAAGTTGTGAATACTGGTGGATTAAGCAGTTCACGAATGACCAGTAATAAGTATTAATAGTACAGAAATTTTCACTTGTCGGCCATTGTGGCGAGCTCGATGTCTTGGCGAGAATGCTTTACGTCAACAACTTCTTCGGCGATTACAGCGTTGTTTCCTTCTTCGACAGCTTCAGCTTTGCTTTGTTTAATACCAAGAACTTCAGCGTCGATTTGGTCAGATGTCTTGCCCTTTGTTTCTGGCATCAACTTGCAAAGTGCGACACCACATACGAACGAAATACCAAAGTAGATGGTGTATGCGAGCCAAACTTTAGATGAGAAGAATGGGAAGGTGAGAACGACTATGATGTTTACGATCCACATTATCGTATAACCGAGAGAGTTAAGCGGTTGGTTGAACTTTCTTGGGTGAATTTCTCCCAAGACGACAACGCTCATGGTACCGGGTCCGAATTCGAAGCCCATAAGGAAAACAATAGAACCCGCTAAAACAAGGGGTTGTTTGTCGAACACGTAGGCAGCTATCAACAAGAGATGGCCGATGTTCATCACGAACCAGCCTAGGAACAGAAGAGTCTTTCTGTTCGCTCTGGCGACAAACGGAAGTGGTGGTAGAGCAGCGAAGGTGTTAACACCGCCAGCGATCAGAGAACCGTAAACTGCAGACATGGGTGAGTTGAAGTAGTTCTAAAATATCTGAGTGGCGTACATCATCACGACATTGATCCCACATACTTGGGTTCCAATCGCGAAGAGTATCATGGTCACTTTGGCCTTGGTAAGCTGCTTGGACTTCATGGTGATTTCGTTGGTTTGAACTTAGACTTCCTTTACGGTGTCTTGTGTAGACTTAACTTGATCTAAAGAGGTTTCCTGCTCTTTGATAGTCAGACAAACAATGGCGCACAAAATATTTACCACAGCGTCATACAAGAATGCCTGCCAAAACTTGTCTGGATCGTCTCTAATGCCCAACATGACCGCTGAGCTGATAAAAATACCCAGACCCAAGAAAAACTGGTAAGCTGACGACAAGAAGTTTCTTTAAGAATCAGTCGAGAGCTCGAACAACCAACCTGGAATGATGGTGCATACTGTCGTAATACAGGCTCCCAAAAACATACGCATGAATGCGAGATAGATCCAGTGGACTGGAATCATCGATAACAAGTTGAAGAGGCAAGCGAGACCTGAAGCAACAGCTCCTATCTTTCTCTTGTTGAATCTCTTAGTGAGGGTGGATGCGAACATGGCACCGAACATGAAACCGACGATGATCGATACTGTGACGATGGAATTCACCACAGATGTGAACTCAAAAGCAATGTAGGACTTCTGTTTATACAAATCCATAATTTAGGTGTTTGCGCTGGACAAGGCGCCTCCGTAGTTGTTTGATACCAGGAAGCTGAGTGCGATTAATTTACCGAAAGAATTCATTTTCTGAAAGGGGTGGAAATTGTGTGGATTGCTAACATACGTTAGTAAGAGATTATACAATTAGTGAATGTACAACATTATTAAAAATTCAAATATTGTCTTATACGGTCTTTATTCGTTCAGTGACAATGGATACAACTCATATATATACTAGGTACAAATTGCTTATATACATTTCACTTTTTATGTAGATATCTCAACTTATTTGTATATAGGCAAACCAAATCTGTAGCTAAGCAAACCAAATTTGTATGTAAACGAGACGGCTTTATTTGGGCTAACCAGCTGATTTCAAGCTTCTTTACCATTTCATGTATTCCACTTCTTTATTTGCTGTTGAACTTCCATGAGTCGTCCTCCATTTCCAAGAGCTAAGTCTCAGGCTATAAGAAGCTGATCAGTCGTAGGGATATTATTATTCCTATACGTCTACTGCAGCCAATACTGTCTAGGCGTAAGTCCAAAACCAGTAGGTTCAACCAGCATCACCAGCTGCGCCTATCACTTAAAACAGAACCCAATCTGTGAAAGTAGTGAATTAAAAGCGCTAAAGCTTCTCTTACAAACTCAAGTAGGAAGTAATTAAGCACTTTAAAATTGAATTTCTTGCTTGTCCTTGTGCAGCCATGACTAACACTGTTGTTTATTTTGCTCTGAACAATGTATAAGAACACAATGTGCGAAACTTCTTGAGAAAGGAGTATCTCCAGGCCAATGGTGAGAAGATTCTCGAGCTAGAAAGAATAAGAACAAGAAAAAGCAAATTTCCCAAAATTTGAAGCAATTCTTTTCCAAAACCAGTTGTGCTGGGAGCACGTAAAGAAAGCTATTTCAATGATAAAACCGAGTGTTATCATCCACGGATTCGAGAAAACTCAGTTGATTCGTTAAAACACAACATAAGAACCATTAAGATTGTATGTTTTGTCTGATGCAGAGAGAATTATGGGTTTTGCTTAAACCACAATTAATAAACGTCAGTGGTAAGAACAACAGGAACAGGAAGTAAACAGAACTTTGTTCCCGATGGATTATAGTGACAGCGAGGATGATTAGATGCTTCAATAAGATGTTGATTACTAATATTTCGGTGCGGAGTGAAATAATTATTCAGTGTAAAATATTGAATATCATTTTGCAATCACTCCAAATTCGGTGACATTTATCTTTGGATAGATTCCGTATAGTTGATAGCAATTATCTTTATAATAATACATTTTGTATATAAACAATCTATATTGTATGTAAAAATCATCTTTTGTATGTACACAAGAATCAAATGTATATAAACAAGATACATGTTGCATATCTCAATGGATACAAAATTGCTTACATACATCGAGGTTTTCCGATGTATGTAAACGAGTTGTATCCATTGTCACTGAACCAATAAAGACCGTATTACTTTTTGGAATACTTGATTTGCATATAATTAATGCGTTATTTCCGTGGATACAGCGATTGCGAGCTAATTTTAATAAAAAGCTCATTAAAGATTGATTGTATAGTTTAATTCCACATTACAAATTACAATTCATTCTAGAATTAATAAATAACGAAGGGTGGAATAGAATTAGCAGAGGAATAACAATCAATCTTTAAAGGTCTGGATCTTAGACTTTTAAAACGGATTTGCAAAATTTATTAAAAAAACAGAGAGTCTTAATAAATTTTAGAGTCTACAAGAAAAGCGTGGAGCTAATACTGTATTTGATTTATGAGTATTTCAAGTATTTAAATACAACTCATTAATTGGCTTGTTAAGGGAAATATATCTGAAACATTATAGTACAAATTACAGATTGTAATCATTCAGCTATCCAGTCAACCTGTATTACACATTATCAATACAACAATCATTCTAATTTGAAACTATTTAACTAAGGGTTTCTACTCCTCAATTCTACAATTTAATTTTACATTAAAGTATAATGTATAAACTGACATAAATCTTTTGAAAAAAAACTTTACTTGACATGCCAACTCATCCTATCACTTATTAACTGGTTCATGCGACTTTAGTATTATTGAATTAATTTTTAATCTTTAAACCCCACCGTTGTTAAATACATTTAAAAACGGACTACGTGCAGGTTCATTTACTGTATCCATATTTGTATCATTCATAGTTTATTTTGCCTTACAATCTTGAAAAATCTCTATCATGATCATATCACTGATTTAACCTTTTAATAGATAAATCATAAAAGGAAGTACTTGGCTAAATCGATTCATTATTGGTAGCTCATGAATTAGTCTCATTGAAACAAGTTCGTCTTGATAAAAATCCTATTGGTCATTGCATGGTATGTGTGGAGAACGTATAAGGTGGATATGTGCATGCTCGTTGTAAGACCTTATTATAAGACTGCCATGTCAAACATTTGTAGATGGAACCAGAGTAGATACTCCGCAGAGGAAAGTGATCGATAGTTAAATAATCATTGAACTACTCGTTGAAAATGGGTAGGTTGGTTACCGAGACAAAATTAAAGTTAAATAGTTTGGATTGCTATGATTTTTGACGAAGATAAAATAATTACCTTGAACCCAATATCGCCGATACTGTTACAATTAAGTGCAAGATTTTATTCATGACATTTTTGATCTATTTTTAGAGCTGAATAATTAAATTTGTGAATACTGGTGGATTAAGCAGTTCACGAATGACCAGTAATAAGTATTAATAGTACAGAAATTTTCACTTGTCGGCCATTGTGGCGAGCTCGATGTCTTGGCGAGAATGCTTTACGTCAACAACTTCTTCGGCGATTACAGCGTTGTTTCCTTCTTCGACAGCTTCAGCTTTGCTTTGTTTAATACCAAGAACTTCAGCGTCGATTTGGTCAGATGTCTTGCCCTTTGTTTCTGGCATCAACTTGCAAAGTGCGACACCACATACGAACGAAATACCAAAGTAGATGGTGTATGCGAGCCAAACTTTAGATGAGAAGAATGGGAAGGTGAGAACGACTATGATGTTTACGATCCACATTATCGTATAACCGAGAGAGTTAAGCGGTTGGTTGAACTTTCTTGGGTGAATTTCTCCCAAGACGACAACGCTCATGGTACCGGGTCCGAATTCGAAGCCCATAAGGAAAACAATAGAACCCGCTAAAACAAGGGGTTGTTTGTCGAACACGTAGGCAGCTATCAACAAGAGATGGCCGATGTTCATCACGAACCAGCCTAGGAACAGAAGAGTCTTTCTGTTCGCTCTGGCGACAAACGGAAGTGGTGGTAGAGCAGCGAAGGTGTTAACACCGCCAGCGATCAGAGAACCGTAAACTGCAGACATGGGTGAGTTGAAGTAGTTCTAAAATATCTGAGTGGCGTACATCATCACGACATTGATCCCACATACTTGGGTTCCAATCGCGAAGAGTATCATGGTCACTTTGGCCTTGGTAAGCTGCTTGGACTTCATGGTGATTTCGTTGGTTTGAACTTAGACTTCCTTTACGGTGTCTTGTGTAGACTTAACTTGATCTAAAGAGGTTTCCTGCTCTTTGATAGTCAGACAAACAATGGCGCACAAAATATTTACCACAGCGTCATACAAGAATGCCTGCCAAAACTTGTCTGGATCGTCTCTAATGCCCAACATGACCGCTGAGCTGATAAAAATACCCAGACCCAAGAAAAACTGGTAAGCTGACGACAAGAAGTTTCTTTAAGAATCAGTCGAGAGCTCGAACAACCAACCTGGAATGATGGTGCATACTGTCGTAATACAGGCTCCCAAAAACATACGCATGAATGCGAGATAGATCCAGTGGACTGGAATCATCGATAACAAGTTGAAGAGGCAAGCGAGACCTGAAGCAACAGCTCCTATCTTTCTCTTGTTGAATCTCTTAGTGAGGGTGGATGCGAACATGGCACCGAACATGAAACCGACGATGATCGATACTGTGACGATGGAATTCACCACAGATGTGAACTCAAAAGCAATGTAGGACTTCTGTTTATACAAATCCATAATTTAGGTGTTTGCGCTGGACAAGGCGCCTCCGTAGTTGTTTGATACCAGGAAGCTGAGTGCGATTAATTTACCGAAAGAATTCATTTTCTGAAAGGGGTGGAAATTGTGTGGATTGCTAACATACGTTAGTAAGAGATTATACAATTAGTGAATGTACAACATTATTAAAAATTCAAATATTGTCTTATATTACTTTTTGGAATACTTGATTTGCATATAATTAATGCGTTATTTCCGTGGATACAGCGATTGCGAGCTAATTTTAATAAAAAGCTCATTAAAGATTGATTGTATAGTTTAATTCCACATTACAAATTACAATTCATTCTAGAATTAATAAATAACGAAGGGTGGAATAGAATTAGCAAAGGAATAACAATCAATCTTTAAAGGTCTGGATCTTAGACTTTTAAAACGGATTTGCAAAATTTATTAAAAAACAGAGGGTCTTTTTAAATTTTAGATTCTACAAGAAAAGCGTGGAGCTAATACTGTATTTGATTTATGAGTATTTCAAGTATTTAAATACAACTCATTAATTGGCTTGTTAAGGGAAATATATCTGAAACATTATAGTACAAATTACAGATTGTAATCATTCAGCTATCCAGTCAACCTGTATTACACATTATCAATACAACAATCATTCTAATTTGAAACTATTTAACTAAGGGTTTCTACTCCTCAATTCTACAATTTAATTTTACATTAAAGTATAATGTATAAACTGACATAAATCTTTTGAAAAAAAACTTTACTTGACATGCCAACTCATCCTATCACTTATTAACTGGTTCATGCGACTTTAATATATTTTGTCTGTAACTGATTAAATATTTTAGAAGAAGTATTTTATTATACTTTTATATTATTGAGTTTCAATAATTTTCATTTTTGTAACTCAATAATTTATTAATCGTTTAGTAATTCTCAACTTACTAAATATTGACTTGATTGATTGTAAATATTGTTTTGTGCCTTTTCACAGCACATTCTCTAGAGTAAGTTTGGAGAGAAACAGAACATATTTGATGTTTCTGTACAGGTAAACCAGCATCATTAGCGTTTCTCCGTAAATTAAGCTCCTTTGCTCACTTTTGCTGATGAGATCGAAAGTGGAGCCGATTAGTACTCTGGAATAGAAATAAAAGCAAATGATGCACGTGAGGCTGAACGTGCGCACAATGGTTGATTCACCGCAAACGGCCAGAACTGCTATGTTAATCGTTATTAATGAAATCTGATTGAATATGATGAACCAGATTCGAACTAAAACGAACTATTCGATCACATTATTTTTAAACGAGGAAAACAGGACTTTGCAATAACAGAAATAAATGGAAAAAAGAACCACAAAGATTAGTTTCATGTCCCGCTTCACCTCTATCTTGGAATTCGTAGACTTGTTCATTTTGTGAAGTGAAAATAGTTTATTTAATAGAATGCTGGTATAAGTGAGACAGATTGTGTAACATGAAGTTTTGATTCGATTTAGATTAAATCTATAGTCTATATTCAAACGTTATACAAAAGTATTCCTTGAATATGAAAATTATAAATGAAAATAAATTAAACGAAGCAATTACTCAATTAATTTATTATAGTAGTGCGTTTATTCGGTTCATTGTACTCATATGATGATCATACCACACATGATAAATTGAATATTATTATGACTTATCGCAAAAGTAAGCTCTAAACATACTTATCCACTTAATTATATAAAATTTGTTATTTCTCACCTTCTATCCATATAGACAGGCCAGAAAGTATTAGTTAGCGAACTTGAATTGTGCACTCGTCTTAACGAGCACCTGAGGACTTGCCCTAAACAGTCTTTTTGGAATGCGCTGTCCGAACTGATGCAAAACAAAACAGCTCGATAGCTCTCTGACTATTATACGAACAGCTACTCGAAAAATTAGCATAAAGAACAGCTAACGATAAAAGATAAAAAGATTCTTCGAGAAATGAGCTAAGAAATGTAAATGATGAAGCCAGCTGAAGTAGCCAACGCGTTTTTAAGCAGACAGAAAACACAAACCTACTTCAAACGCAATGTAGTTATGTACATAATAAATATGAGAAAGTGATTAATTCTTTAACTGTAATACATGTAATCATTAACTATTCAAAATTACATTATTATCTAAATGTATATTGTAAAATGAATATATTATAAAATAGATCATATAACATAAATTCACTTAATTATATACGTATGTTATTTCCTATAACTTAAAAATTATCTCATTTATTGTGATAGCCATAATAATAATAAATTCAGCATTTTTTCTTAGTACAATTTTAAATTCAACTAACTCGGAGACTTTATAAATTACTTTTGTTATAACGATTTGGATAATAAGGAGGAATAGTATGAGAGTCAGTTTCAACACACAGTGATTCTAGGTCTAGAATTCGGAATATAAAACATTAATTAATTCTTTCGTTGTTGTTCAAGTTTACTATTTAACAGTAATTTCCTCAGTTGGACTTAAATTCGTGAATTAACTACATTAAGTATTCAGTACTTGCATGAATATGGAGTGGAATTAGTTAAAGTAATGCGTTAAGACTAATACATGCACATAATTCAATTAAATTTTCTTACTTTGATAGAAACATTATCATCAATTTACTACAAATAATTTAATCTAGTTCTTAAAATAGAATGATATTACGGAACATCTATGATTCGAATTATTATCAATCTTGTAACGCCATCTAAAATAGAAATGTAAACTCTGAATTTGAACTATACTCGTTGATAAGTATTTAGTAGTTTAATCACTGAGATAATACTAATATATTAATATATAATGATATATAATATATCAAAACATACTTTGTATAAAGTAATTAGAAATTGTACATAGTAAGATACAAAATAATAATGGTAACGTTATAGATTCAATGTAATTAGTGCTATATTTTTAATAATTTAATTACGCTAACATACGTAAAACGAATCATCTATAATCCTATTTTTCTGTATACGACCATATTATGAGCTGTTTGCTATTATCTTTACTAAATAATTGTAGGTAATTATATTAGTAGAAATTTTTAATCTTATATTTAAATCTTATTACTCAATTCTTATATTTCACTGCAAATGCTGTAATATTGAATCACTTTAACTTTAATGCGAATCAAATGCAAAATATTGAATATAAACCCGATGTGTGTTATTGACGTGAGTTATTGGTAGAGTTCTGCAATATACATAAACGGAAGATCAAAGTCACTGCATTACCGCTCCATATTAATATGTATTCCAAAATAGATAAACTCATTCTAGAACTAGAAACAGCACTTTACGTAGAGCCACATAGTAAAAATATTGACAATATTATATACAAAACTCTGATGCTGCCAGATAAGAGCTACAAATAACTATTTTGCTAGATTTCTTTCAACATGAATGTAGATGTAAAAATAGTTATGGAAGCATTCTAAAATATGGTCCACAACAAATTAAAATCAAACCACCGCATTTAGAAAAATTCTCCTTATGATTTAGTTCAGTTTAAATCTGCATCAAAACTCCAAAAAACTTAATAAACATAAAATACTCGCAAAAGTAAGCTGGATCTGATCCAGTTTAACTCTCGGTTTGAGATGGCGCTGAAATCCGCATTATTAGATTTGAACAAGAATGTGAATATTATGAACAGCCAAGAAGTGTGCAAAGAACTTTCGGCTCACTTCAAAGTTTACAACCAAACCCCATTCTGGAACAAAATACACTCTTTAATCCCAGAGAAAACGCCGATCTAGCTCAAAGAATACTTTTAAAAGTCATTCTCAAAATGTTTGTATGAGTAAATCAACGCAGAAGACGAATCGATTCTTAAAAGTCTAGAACAGAATATGAAAGATAAAAAGCCTGCCGAAATCGCTGATGTGTTCATGGAGATAACGAGACAGAAATACTTCAAGCGCAGTATCATAATACAAATAGTCAATTCAAGATAGTGAGTTTTGTATTTGAAACGAAATACATGGTTATTGTAACCTGGTTTGAACAGTTACAACTTTCTTCTATTTAGTTATACCACACACTATCATAATTCTGCTTAACCCCACTTTAAATGGGATATATCTAAACATTTTCACAACGGCCAACTATCCGAATGAAATTCATATCAATTTGCTTCACGAATTCATAATATGATATACATCATATAATAATATGTTATCAACTATAAAGTTTTATTCTAGTTTCGCATTCAAAAATCACATATACATTAATTTTTACCACTATCTGAACTTTTGATCATCTTGAATGCAATAATATACTTTCTTATTATTAAAGCTAAACGTTAACTTGGAAAAGAGATCCCAATTAATTACATGTATTATATTATTAGTTCGCCATATGATATACTACACACGATTATATTTAAGAGCGTTGTAAATTATGAGATAAATCATACAAAATTAAATAACTTACTAGGCGTAAAGCTTAAAATCTCTGGGAAATACGTAGAATAAAAAGGGTAGTGTAGATATTAAATTTAATTAATGCATTTTAGCAATACGAAGCGGATACAAGCATTATTATTTATAAATACATTATGCACAGTGTTTGACTTTATATATTGATATCAGAATATAATACGCTTGCGAAGATACCTAAGTACATAATTGTTTAGATTGATGGATTTGATATCAGTATTAATTGTACTATTGCGTGACAATATGATAATATTATAATGAGTAGTTAATTAATATTTTAAATGTGTGTCACTTCAAATATAGCCAAAAATTTAGGTACATCTTCAAAGACTTTTGATTTGATGATGCTAGCTTATAGTCTTAAATTATCATATCTCCAATACCCGTCTCCACTCCAGATATTAATGAACAGCGACAGTCTAAATGAAGGCGAGTTCGACAGTATATTTTTAAAACAGTCTGCGCTCATGATAAATTATATAACTACAAGAAACTGTTTTCCAGACGGAATTTGCGTTGCGTCGAGTGTAATGTAGCTTTCAGAAAGCGATTATTCCCTGTTTTGGATCTTGTTGGAGACAGTGATGAGGATTAAAGTCGTTGTTCTCAAATAATATTTTGTGTATACCGTTGTGCCCAGGTATATGGTATCCTCAGAATCGCCTCTCAATAACTGTGTATACTCATTTAATAGCACTGAGTAAAATGTCTCAGCATTCGCCTCTCAACCTAAAGAAAATCTTTAAAATGTCCCAATGCAATAACCAGTTGATAAGTAGTCTAGGTGCTTCAGGAGTAGTGTATCAAGATAGAAGTCAGACTAACAGATCCAATTCCAGAACCACTTTTCCATCTCTGTTTCTCACCTTCTATCCATATAGACAGGCCAGGAAGTATTAGTTAGCGAACTTGAATTGTGCACTCGTCTTAACGAGCACCTGAGGACTTGCCCTAAACAGTCTTTTTGGAATGCGCTGTCCGAACTGATGCAAAACAAAACAGCTCGATAGCTCTCTGACTATTATACGAACAGCTACTCGAAAAATTAGCATAAAGAACAGCTAACGATAAAAGATAAAAAGATTCTTCGAGAAATGAGCTAAGAAATGTAAATGATGAAGCCAGCTGAAGTAGCCAACGCGTTTTTAAGCAGACAGAAAACACAAACCTACTTCAAACGCAATGTAGTTATGTACATAATAAATATGAGAAAGTGATTAATTCTTTAACTGTAATACATGTAATCATTAACTATTCAAAATTACATTATTATCTAAATGTATATTGTAAAATGAATATATTATAACATAGATCATATAACATAAATTCCCACTTAATTATATGCGTATGTTATTTCCTATAACTTAAAAAATTATCTCATTTATTGTGATAGCCATAATAATAATAAATTCAAAGCATTTTTCTTGGTACAATTTTAAATTCAACTAACTCCCGGAGACTTTATAAATTACTTTGTTATAACTTGATTTGGATAATGGGAGGAATAGTATGAGAGTCAGTTTCAACACACGAGTGATTCTGGAGTCTAGAATTCGGAATATAGAACATTAATTAATTCTTTCGTTGTTGTTCAAGTTTACTATTTAACAGTAATTTCCTCAGTTGGACTTAAATTCGTGAATTAACTACATTAAGTATTCAGTACTTGCATGAATATGGAGTGGAATTAGTTAAAGTAATGCGTTAAGACTAATACATGCACATAATTCAATTAAATTTTCTTACTTTGATAGAAACATTATCATCAATTTACTACAAATAATTTAATCTAGTTCTTAAAATAGAATGATATTACGGAACATCTATGATTCGAATTATTATCAATCTTGTAACGCCATCTAAAATAGAAATGTAAACTCTGAATTTGAACTATACTCGTTGATAAGTATTTAGTAGTTTAATCACTGAGATAATACTAATATATTAATATATAATGATATATAATATATCAAAACATACTTTGTATAAAGTAATTAGAAATTGTACATAGTAAGATACAAAATAATAATGGTAACGTTATAGATTCAATGTAATTAGTGCTATATTTTTAATAATTTAATTACGCTAACATACGTAAAACGAATCATCTATAATCCTATTTTTCTGTATACGACCATATTATGAGCTGTTTGCTATTATCTTTACTAAATAATTGTAGGTAATTATATTAGTAGAAATTTTTAATCTTATATTTAAATCTTATTACTCAATTCTTATATTTCACTGCAAATGCTGTAATATTGAATCACTTTAACTTTAATGCGAATCAAATGCAAAATATTGAATATAAACCCGATGTGTGTTATTGACGTGAGTTATTGGTAGAGTTCTGCAATATACATAAACGGAAGATCAAAGTCATTGCATTACCGCTCCATATTAATATGTATTCCAAAATAGATAAACTCATTCTAGAACTAGAAACAGCACTTTACGTAGAGCCACATAGTAAAAATATTGACAATATTATATACAAAACTCTGATGCTGCCAGATAAGAGCTACAAATAACTATTTTGCTAGATTTCTTTCAACATGAATGTAGATGTAAAAATAGTTATGGAGGCATTCTAAAATTTGGTCCACAACAAATTAAAATCAAACCACAGCATTTAGAAAAATTATCTTTATGATTTAGTTCAGTTTAAATCTGCATCAAAACTCCAAAAAACTTAATAAACATAAAATGCTCGCAAAAGTAAGCTGGATCTGATCCAGTTTAACTCTCGGTTTGAGATGGCGCTGAAATCCGCATTATTAGATTTGAACAAGAATGCGAATATTATGAACAGCCAAGAAGTGTGCAAAGAACTTTCGGCTCACTTCAAAGTTTACAACCAAACCCCATTCTGGAACAAAATACACTCTTTCATCCCAGAGAAAACGCCGATCTAGCTCAAAGAATACTTTTAAAAGTCGTTCTCAAAATGTTTGTATGAGTAAATCAACGCAGAAGATGAATCGATTCTTAAAAGTCTAGAACAGAATATGAAAGATAAAAAGCCTGCCGAAATCGCTGATGTGTTCATGGAGATAACGAGACAGAAATACTTTAAGCGCAGTATCATAATACAAATAGTCAATTCAAGATAGTGAGTTTTGTATTTGAAACGAAATACATGGTTATTGTAACCTGGTTTGAACATTTACAACTTTCTTCTATTTAGTTATACCACACACTATCATAATTCTGCTTAACCCCATTTTAAATGGGATATATCCAAACATTTTCACAACGGCCAACTATCCGAATGAAATTCATATCAATTTGCTTCACGAATTCATAATATGATATGCATCATATATTTAAAATTTGCACATGAAAATATCTGAGGTTTTCCTTATAAAGTTGTGCATAAATGCATTTTTAATATATTATCAACTATAAAGTTTTATTCTAGTTTCGCATTCAAAAATCACATATACATTTATTTTTACCACTATCTGAACTTTTGATCATCTTGAATGCAATAATATACTTTATTATAATTAAAGCTAAACGTTAACTCGGAAAAAAGATCCCAATTAATTACATGTATTATATTATTAGTTCGCCCTATGATATACTACACACGATTATATTTAAGAGCGTTATAAATTATGAGATAAATCATACAAAATTAAATAACTTACTAGGCGTAAAGCTTTAAATCTTTGGGAAATACGTAGAATAAAAAGGGTAGTGTAGATTTTAAATTTAATAAATGCATTTTAGCAAAACAAAGCGGATACAAGCATTATTATTTATAAATACATTATGCACAGTGTTTGACTTTATATATTGATATCAGAATATAATACGCTTGCGAAGATACCTAAGTACATAATTGTTTAGATTGATGGATTTGATATCAGTATTAATTGTACTATTGCGTGACAATATGATAATATTATAATGAGTAGTTAATTAATATTTTAAATGTGTGTCACTTCAAATATAGCCAAAAATTTAGGTACATCTTCAAAGACTTTTGATTTGATGATGCTAGCTTATAGTCTTAAATTATCATATCTCCAATACCCGTCTCCACTCCAGATATTAATGAACAGCGACAGTCTAAATGAAGGCGAGTTCGACAGTATATTTTTAAAACAGTCTGCGCTCATGATAAATTATATAACTACAAGAAACTGTTTTCCAGACGGAATTTGCGTTGCGTCGAGTGTAATGTAGCTTTCAGAAAGCGATTATTCCCTGTTTTGGATCTTGTTGGAGACAGTGATGAGGATTAAAGTCGTTGTTCTCAAATAATATTTTGTGTATACCGTTGTGCCCAGGTATATGGTATCCTCAGAATCGCCTCTCAATAACTGTGTATACTCATTTAATAGCACTGAGTAAAATGTCTCAGCATTCGCCTCTCAACCTAAAGAAAATCTATAAAATGTCCTAATGCAATAACCAGTTGATAAATAGTCTAGGTGCTTCAGGAGTAGTGTATCAAGATAGAAGTCAGACTAACAGATCCAATTCCAGAACCACTTTTCCATCTCTGTTTCTCACCTTCTATCCATATAGACAGGCCAGAAAGTATTAGTTAGCGAACTGAGATGTTTCGTCGCCGGCACGAGCACCTGAGGACTTGCCTAAACGGTCTTTTGGAATGCGCTGTCCGAACTGATGCAAAACAAAACAACTCGATAGCTCTCTGACTATTATACGAACAACTACTCGAAAAATTAGCATAAAGAACAGCTAACGATAAAAGATAAAAAGATTCTTCGAGAAATGAGCTAAGAAATGTAAATGATGAAGCCAGCTGAAGTAGCCAACGCGTTTTTAAGCAGACAGAAAACACAAACCTACTTCAAACGCAATGTAGTTATGTACATAATAAATATGAGAAAGTGATTAATTCTTTAACTGTAATACATGTAATCATTAACTATTCAAAATTACATTATTATCTAAATGTATATTGTAAAATGAATATATTATAAAATAGATCATATAACATAAATTCACTTAATTATATACGTATGTTATTTCCTATAACTTAAAAATTATCTCATTTATTGTGATAGCCATAATAATAATAAATTCAGCATTTTTTCTTAGTACAATTTTAAATTCAACTAACTCGGAGACTTTATAAATTACTTTTGTTATAACGATTTGGATAATAAGGAGGAATAGTATGAGAGTCAGTTTCAACACACAGTGATTCTAGGTCTAGAATTCGGAATATAAAACATTAATTAATTCTTTCGTTGTTGTTCAAGTTTACTATTTAACAGTAATTTCCTCAGTTGGACTTAAATTCGTGAATTAACTACATTAAGTATTCAGTACTTGCATGAATATGGAGTGGAATTAGTTAAAGTAATGCGTTAAGACTAATACATGCACATAATTCAATTAAATTTTCTTACTTTGATAGAAACATTATCATCAATTTACTACAAATAATTTAATCTAGTTCTTAAAATAGAATGATATTACGGAACATCTATGATTCGAATTATTATCAATCTTGTAACGCCATCTAAAATAGAAATGTAAACTCTGAATTTGAACTATACTCGTTGATAAGTATTTAGTAGTTTAATCACTGAGATAATAATAATAATATATTAATATATAATGATATATATTATATCAAAACATACTTTGTATAAAGTAATAAGAAATTGTACATAGTAAGGTACAAAATAATTATGGTAACGTTATAGATTCAATGAAATTAGTGCTATATTTTTAATAATTTAATTACGCTAACATACGTAAAACGAATCATCTATAATCCTATTTTTCTGTATACGACCATATTATGAGCTGTTTGCTATTATCTTTACTAAATAATTGTAGGTAATTATATTAGTAGAAATTTTTAATCTTATATTTAAATCTTATTACTCAATTCTTATATTTCACTGCAAATGCTGTAATATTGAATCACTTTAACTTTAATGCGAATCAAATGCAAAATATTGAATATAAACCCGATGTGTGTTATTGACGTGAGTTATTGGTAGAGTTCTGCAATATACATAAACGGAAGATCAAAGTCACTGCATTACCGCTCCATATTAATATGTATTCCAAAATAGATAAACTCATTCTAGAACTAGAAACAGCACTTTACGTAGAGCCACATAGTAAAAATATTGAAAATATTATATACAAAACTCTGATGCTGCCAGATAAGAGCTACAAATAACTATTTTGCTAGATTTCTTTCAACATGAATGTAGATGTAAAAATAGTTATGGAAGCATTCTAAAATATGGTCCACAACAAATTAAAATCAAACCACCGCATTTAGAAAAATTCTCCTTATGATTTAGTTCAGTTTAAATCTGCATCAAAACTCCAAAAAACTTAATAAACATAAAATACTCGCAAAAGTAAGCTGGATCTGATCCAGTTTAACTCTCGGTTTGAGATGGCGCTGAAATCCGCATTATTAGATTTGAACAAGAATGTGAATATTATGAACAGCCAAGAAGTGTGCAAAGAACTTTCGGCTCACTTCAAAGTTTACAACCAAACCCCATTCTGGAACAAAATACACTCTTTAATCCCAGAGAAAACGCCGATCTAGCTCAAAGAATACTTTTAAAAGTCATTCTCAAAATGTTTGTATGAGTAAATCAACGCAGAAGACGAATCGATTCTTAAAAGTCTAGAACAGAATATGAAAGATAAAAAGCCTGCCGAAATCGCTGATGTGTTCATGGAGATAACGAGACAGAAATACTTTAAGCGCAGTATCATAATACAAATAGTCAATTCAAGATAGTGAGTTTTGTATTTGAAACGAAATACATGGTTATTGTAACCTGGTTTGAACAGTTACAACTTTCTTCTATTTAGTTATACCACACACTATCATAATTCTGCTTAACCCCACTTTAAATGGGATATATCTAAACATTTTCACAACGGCCAACTATCCGAATGAAATTCATATCAATTTGCTTCACGAATTCATAATATGATATACACCATATAATAATATGTTATCAACTATAAAGTTTTATTCTAGTTTCGCATTCAAAAATCACATATACATTAATATTTACCACTATCTGAACTTTTGATCATCTTGAATGCAATAATATACTTTCTTATTATTAAAGCTAAACGTTAACTCGGAAAAGAGATCCCAATTAATTACATGTATTATATTATTAGTTCGCCCTATGATATACTACACACGATTATATTTAAGAGCGTTGTAAATTATGAGATAAATCATACAAAATTAAATAACTTACTAGGCGTAAAGCTTAAAATCTCTGGGAAATACGTAGAATAAAAAGGGTAGTGTAGATATTAAATTTAATTAATGCATTTTAGCAATACGAAGCGGATACAAGCATTATTATTTATAAATACATTATGCACAGTGTTTGACTTTATATATTGATATCAGAATATAATACGCTTGCGAAGATACCTAAGTACATAATTGTTTAGATTGATGGATTTGATATCAGTATTAATTGTACTATTGCGTGACAATATGATAATATTATAATGAGTAGTTAATTAATATTTTAAATGTGTGTCACTTCAAATATAGCCAAAAATTTAGGTACATCTTCAAAGACTTTTGATTTGATGATGCTAGCTTATAGTCTTAAATTAACATATCTCCAATACCCGTCTCCACTCCAGATATTAATGAACAGTAACAGTCTAAATGAAGGCGAGTTCGACAGTATATTTTTAAAACAGTCGGCGCTCATGATAAATTATATAACTACAAGAAACTGTTTTCCAGACGGAATTTGCGTTGCGTCGAGTGTAATGTAGCTTTCAGAAAGCGATTATTCCCTGTTTTGGATCTTGTTGGAGACAGTGATGAGGATTAAAGTCGTTGTTCTCAAATAATATTTTGTGTATACCGTTGTGCCCAGGTATATGGTATCCTTAGAATCGCCTCTCAATAACTGTGTATACTCATTTAATAGCACTGAGTAAAATGTCTCAGCATTCGCCTCTCAACCTAAAGAAAATCTATAAAATGTCCCAATGCAATAACCAGTTGATAAGTAGTCTAGGTGCTTCAGGAGTAGTGTATCAAGATAGAAGTCAGACTAACAGATCCAATTCCAGAACCACTTTTCCATCTCTGTTTCTCACCTTCTATCCATATAGACAGGCCAGGAAGTATTAGTTAGCGAACTTGAATTGTGCACTCGTCTTAACGAGCACCTGAGGACTTGCCCTAAACAGTCTTTTTGGAATGCGCTGTCCGAACTGATGCAAAACAAAACAGCTCGATAGCTCTCTGACTATTATACGAACAGCTACTCGAAAAATTAGCATAAAGAACAGCTAACGATAAAAGATAAAAAGATTCTTCGAGAAATGAGCTAAGAAATGTAAATGATGAAGCCAGCTGAAGTAGCCAACGCGTTTTTAAGCAGACAGAAAACACAAACCTACTTCAAACGCAATGTAGTTATGTACATAATAAATATGAGAAAGTGATTAATTCTTTAACTGTAATACATGTAATCATTAACTATTCAAAATTACATTATTATCTAAATGTATATTGTAAAATGAATATATTATAAAATAGATCATATAACATAAATTCACTTAATTATATACGTATGTTATTTCCTATAACTTAAAAATTATCTCATTTATTGTGATAGCCATAATAATAATAAATTCAGCATTTTTTCTTAGTACAATTTTAAATTCAACTAACTCGGAGACTTTATAAATTACTTTTGTTATAACGATTTGGATAATAAGGAGGAATAGTATGAGAGTCAGTTTCAACACACAGTGATTCTAGGTCTAGAATTCGGAATATAGAACATTAATTAATTCTTTCGTTGTTGTTCAAGTTTACTATTTAACAGTAATTTCCTCAGTTGGACTTAAATTCGTGAATTAACTACATTAAGTATTCAGTACTTGCATGAATATGGAGTGGAATTAGTTAAAGTAATGCGTTAAGACTAATACATGCACATAATTCAATTAAATTTTCTTACTTTGATAGAAACATTATCATCAATTTACTACAAATAATTTAATCTAGTTCTTAAAATAGAATGATATTACGGAACATCTATGATTCGAATTATTATCAATCTTGTAACGCCATCTAAAATAGAAATGTAAACTCTGAATTTGAACTATACTCGTTGATAAGTATTTAGTAGTTTAATCACTGAGATAATACTAATATATTAATATATAATGATATATAATATATCAAAACATACTTTGTATAAAGTAATTAGAAATTGTACATAGTAAGATACAAAATAATAATGGTAACGTTATAGATTCAATGTAATTAGTGCTATATTTTTAATAATTTAATTACGCTAACATACGTAAAACGAATCATCTATAATCCTATTTTTCTGTATACGACCATATTATGAGCTGTTTGCTATTATCTTTACTAAATAATTGTAGGTAATTATATTAGTAGAAATTTTTAATCTTATATTTAAATCTTATTACTCAATTCTTATATTTCACTGCAAATGCTGTAATATTGAATCACTTTAACTTTAATGCGAATCAAATGCAAAATATTGAATATAAACCCGATGTGTGTTATTGACGTGAGTTATTGGTAGAGTTCTGCAATATACATAAACGGAAGATCAAAGTCACTGCATTACCGCTCCATATTAATATGTATTCCAAAATAGATAAACTCATTCTAGAACTAGAAACAGCACTTTACGTAGAGCCACATAGTAAAAATATTGAAAATATTATATACAAAACTCTGATGCTGCCAGATAAGAGCTACAAATAACTATTTTGCTAGATTTCTTTCAACATGAATGTAGATGTAAAAATAGTTATGGAAGCATTCTAAAATATGGTCCACAACAAATTAAAATCAAACCACCGCATTTAGAAAAATTCTCCTTATGATTTAGTTCAGTTTAAATCTGCATCAAAACTCCAAAAAACTTAATAAACATAAAATACTCGCAAAAGTAAGCTGGATCTGATCCAGTTTAACTCTCGGTTTGAGATGGCGCTGAAATCCGCATTATTAGATTTGAACAAGAATGTGAATATTATGAACAGCCAAGAAGTGTGCAAAGAACTTTCGGCTCACTTCAAAGTTTACAACCAAACCCCATTCTGGAACAAAATACACTCTTTAATCCCAGAGAAAACGCCGATCTAGCTCAAAGAATACTTTTAAAAGTCATTCTCAAAATGTTTGTATGAGTAAATCAACGCAGAAGACGAATCGATTCTTAAAAGTCTAGAACAGAATATGAAAGATAAAAAGCCTGCCGAAATCGCTGATGTGTTCATGGAGATAACGAGACAGAAATACTTTAAGCGCAGTATCATAATACAAATAGTCAATTCAAGATAGTGAGTTTTGTATTTGAAACGAAATACATGGTTATTGTAACCTGGTTTGAACAGTTACAACTTTCTTCTATTTAGTTATACCACACACTATCATAATTCTGCTTAACCCCACTTTAAATGGGATATATCTAAACATTTTCACAACGGCCAACTATCCGAATGAAATTCATTTCAATTTGCTTCACGAATTCATAATATGATATACACCATATAATAATATGTTATCAACTATAAAGTTTTATTCTAGTTTCGCATTCAAAAATCATACCGAGCGGCTGTTTTCTTAAGTTAGTTAAATTACTAATAAGAGAAGACAAACAATTGGTACTGGGTATCTGTACAGTTTAATAACAATTAAGAAGGATACGACGAAATAGTGACAAAATTCTTATTGTCATTTTATATATGTGTCATATAATAGAGACAATGATTGTCTTATTGGCAATTATTGTCAAAAGTGCTCTTATTGTCTATTGTTGGATGGCTATATATCAAAGTACGTAAAGTAAACATCATTATAATATCAATTTATATTATTAAATTTGTAGTTTAGATAAAATAAGATAACGCCATTAAAATATGTAATTCTTTTGTATAGTTGTTATTTACGTATATTTTATGCGATAACCTAAGTATACACGCGTACTTAATTCACGCAAATCCAGCACCTTTCAAATTTATTTCTTCATTTGTGAAAGTTATTCGTTTCATTTCAAGCTAAGTATACATTTCGTTTGGTTATTAAATGACGTGTTTAATTATTTTCAATATTTTTACTATTTAAATATTTTGTTGTTTATTTATACCACTCCCAATGATATTGCAACTCGTTTTGTCTCAAATCGCCGTTTCAGGAATAAACTCGAATCACAATCTGGGCGTTTCCACTTCCCAAACCACTGATTTCGAATTCATTGGAACAGAAAAGAAAATGATTAAACTTGCTTCGAATAAACTTGGAACAGTTTACTAATAACAAACTGACAACCTCGAATCGGGCGTTTTCGCAACGGGAACCAACACCAAAGGAATGCTCTGCGTACCAATTGACACTAATACTAGTGCACCCACCCCTGTTTTCTATACACTGCTTGACCAAATGACCATATCCATGACCGAATCCTCAACGCTCATCTGGATGAGCAACGACGTCATATTCGGGTGCGGATCCAACGAAAACGGACAGCTGCGCATCTCAAACGAAAATGACAACAAAGACCACGTAAAAGAAAATATTGACACAGCCGTAATCAGAGGAGAAGAAAAAATTAAAAGCATCGGATCCACCGCACACGCAAACTACATCGTAACCACCCAAAGAATTATTGTCATGGGCCAATGCCTCTACGATAATATGTGCGTTACAGAAAACGGAGTCAAAACACTCAAATTACCAACAACCCTCCCAATTGAAGAAGTAAGAGATGTCACGTTTTACCCAGAAACTATAGTCATCACAAAGAAGAAAGAAAGCATAATTTTCGTATTGGGCATTGATCACTGCGAATGGACATCTAATCACTCCGAATGGCACTTTGCCGAATTCTCCAAGGCAGAACATTTCTATTTTGGGTAGAATGTTACCATATTTTCATAGAATAACTCTGTAGTCACTTGCCGCTACGAATAATCAGCCAAACACGATTCAATCGATCATGGCGTGGTGAAAGCTGTAGCAGCCAGTGGTGATGCTATTATTGTCACTGGTTCCAAGGGCGTGTTTGTTAGTGGTCCAAATTCGAACAATATTTTGGGCAAGTGCAAGTAAACCGTTGAGGGTATTTGCGATCCGTAATTGCTCACTCAGATTCTTCCAGCCCAGGCCAACACTGTTTTTGTGGTTGAAAATTATGCTACCTTCCTTTACTTTGATAATAGCCCTGATTACACCACCAATCATTTCGAGTCCAACTACACGCTCGAGCAAGTTGAGAATTCGGTTCTTTCAGCCGGAATTATTCTGAATCCAGCTCAGCCTATTTCGTTCATCCCAGATTCAGCCAAATTTAAGCAGATAAAGGCCACTGAGCGCGGTTTCCTCGCCCTTTCAAAGCAGAACACCCTCTGGGCCTTCGCCTCCAACCTTGACATATTTTCCGGGTTCGAGTACTAAATAAACACCACCAAACCGGTACCAGTTCCATACTTTTAGAATTTCAACGTAACTATGTTCGACGTGAGCAAAGACCTCGGGGTAGTTTTAACGAACGACAACAAGTTATTCACTTTTGGCTAAAACGAACTCAATAACCTTGGAAGGTCAGTTTACGCTGGAGACAGAAACAATGATTTCTCTGGCCCAATCCAAATCAAAACGGACTTTTTGGAGGTAAACGAAAGCATTTTGCAAATTGGAGCCGTGAAAAGAGTAATTTACGTCAGAACAAACCTAAGAACGTACTTCTGGGGTAAGTGCCAGGGACAGTGCGGAAAAGACGCGCAAGGAAAAGTGATAATTGACATAGACGGATACGGAGATTACAGCAAGGTCAGGATTATGCACATGGACTACTTCCCGTACCACTTCTACACCTATTAGGAGCACATATTGGTAATCAGCACCGAGAAAAAAGTATACGCCTACGGAAACAACAGCTACGGCTAGTTATGCCAAAAAGACACAAACTTGAAAGAAAGCCTGATCAATATAGCCGGAATTCACCACGTTAAGATAGGACTCGATAAAATATTCATCCATGCTAACCAGAAACTACTATTCTGCGGCAAAAACTCAATATCCGACTACATTGACTATTTTGTTACTGATTCGAAAGAAAAGCTCATCAACACTCCAATCGAAATCGCGTTCAAGGCCAATATTAAAATCATAGATATATCCGTTCAACAAGATCTTTTAATGGTATTAACGACCGAAGGCCTTTACATTAAGGGATACGCCGGAAATCCTAAATGGTACGGACTCACCTAATCTTATATCAAAGAATGGATCCTCGTTAAAGACGTAAATACGAGCACGATGAATATGATCAACAGCGCTTCGGTTTTAGGAGACGGTCAGTCCTATATTATCAACGATTCTCAATACATTCCAATCAATATTAACGATATTGAAGAGGAAGAACAAGAAAACGAAGCTGGGATGCCAGTTTGGGAGATAGTGGTCATAACTATCGCGTCGGTGGTTGGTGCTGGAATTATTGCAATAGCTGTTTTCTTGATATTGAAAAAGAAGAAAAGAAGCCCAGAGTTCGACAATATCGCTGAAGTTGACCCAGAAACATATCAGTGAAAATCAAAATAATAGTATACATTCCAATCAACATGGAGTTCGTTTTAAGAAGTTAAGATTCTATATCACAAAAATTTCACATTACGTGTTATTTACTTTCTAAGACGTTACGTCTGTTGTTTGTTATATAACATTAATCTTTTAGTGTGTTATTTTTACTTATATTTCATTGTTTTAAGAAAGTTGCTGGATTTAGCGTAGAAATGTCATATCATATATTTCTATCACTTCAATTTATTATGATGAATGCGGAAAAATACGCAAAATAGCAGCAGTTGGATAAGTTGTTTGCTAAATAAAAAATAAAATAAATAGATTATAAAAGACTTAAATCGATCAATAGGTACTCAAAGTATACAACCACGAATATCGAATTGAATAAATCAATTAACAAGATACAAAAACGTGAAAATACATCTATTCTGTTTTCAAAGTATTTAGGTAATCTTTGGTCTAGCCAAATTAATGAACCATAACCGATATACAAGTACGAAGTAGAAGACGAAGAGTAAAACGAATTCTTGTAAAACTTAACTGGGGTGTACACAGACTTATCAACAGTTAAAATGTTAAGATCTGCAGAATTCAGCGACTCTGATACTTAATAATTAGATATCACAGACTTATGATAATTTGATAATAAACGTAAATAATATAATCTTAAATATTAAAAAATCACAAAATAATAATTAATTGCATAATAATTACTTAATAGAATAATATAAACATATTTATACAAAGAAGTAGTACTATTGTAATATAAATCACAAATATTAGAACTACATACTATTCTCACAGCCTAGAATTGACGATGAACATTATGATGCTGCGCTTAAAATACTTTTATTGAGTTCCCATGAAAACTTCAGCGACTTCGGCCGGTTTTTTGTCTTTCATTTTCCGCTCCAAGTTTCTGAGAATTATTTCGTCTTCTTTTGAGAGCTGTTCGTACATGCACTTTAAAAACGACTTTTGGAAGTATTCTTTCAGTTGGGTTGGCGTTTTATCATTTATTATCTGGTGCAGTTTCACCCAGAACTTATTCTGGTTCTGAACTTTGAAGTGATTTAAAAGTTCTGCACACAATTGTTGATTGTTCATTTAATTCACTTATTAGTTCAAATCGGACAATGTAGATTTGAGCGCGGTTGCAAAACGGGATTTAAACTGAGAAGTTTTCAGATATTTGTATTTTAATGGTTTTGAAGTGTTATTGACATTAATATTATTTAATAGGATTTATTTTGGGATTGAATCAGGATTTTAAGTGTTATTGTTTTGTGTTTGGAATGAATAGTTGATATTATTCGCACAATCTGATTTAGAAAAATATAAAGTGTTGGATTACTATTTTGTTTGAAAGTAATCAAATAGAAGACTTTGAAACATTTAACGAAGAATATCTATGTTTATGTTCATGTTGAAAGATATTTGATAAAATAGATATTTATAGTGACTATCCGATAACATCATTGTCTGGTAAATAATATTGTCGATTTAATTGTATTATTATGAAATATTAAGCGCATTTTATAATTCAGTCAGCAATATATCTAACTTTGAATACATTTAATAATGAAGTGGTTTATTTTTAAAAAAAATGGTATTAGATATGATACTATGGTATTCATAAAAATGAAGTATTTTAAATTAGTTAGATTTGTTTTCAAATTAATTGTGATACTAATGTATCTTTGTATTTAAATGGATTTATCTTACTATGTTTAATAAGAATTCTAACACGTATTTAAGATTTCAAAGATTAAATCCAGATGTGTGTTATTTATAGTAACATAACTGCTTATTTTATTTTTATTATAACTCTTAATGAGTGTGTGTTAATGCAATTTTGAACTGACATCAAAAGGAGTACATAAGTACATTTATATATAATTATAATTCTCACATTAAAATCAACTTTAATTAGTATTATGATATATTTTCAATAAATTAGATTTGTTTTAAAATTAAATCTATGAGTTTAATGCCGTTAATATATCACCCTATTATTATTTTCAATTAATTTCAGAGATCAAAATATTTTAAGATTAATCAAAATATATCTCAACGGACATTTTATTCAATTAACGATAAAAACACTAGTCATTTTGCTGTATAAACTTTATCAACCAATCATCAGTCACTAAATATGTTTCTTTTAATACACAATGAACATAATAATCCTCCTTTTGAAGTACTTTTAAACACCCACTTAATCAAGAAATTCATTTGCAATTTCTGCTGGTGAGCATTCGAGCATTTAAATAATTAATTATTTGAGCGAATTTTTATCGATATCAGTTATTTTATCGTTGTAAAGACACTTTTGATATTATTTTTGGTAGTATTCTCTCAATTAAACATCAGTTCTGCTCGGGATTATCTACTGCATTTTAGTCCAAAACTGTTTTTGATTATTCGTTTTAAAGAAATTATTCAGTTCCAAACAGATTTGTGGAGCTTTCATATTTCTAATATTTTCACAGTGGGAATTTAACACTGTTATCAAAGCGGCTGTGAAAATAGCTTGAAATTGTTAAAATTTTGAGGGCTTTGTTTGTTTAATTTACTTTATTTCATCTTATTAGTTAATTATGAGTTGTTTTTCATTATTTGGATTTAAATATGACGTTGTTATTTATTGATTTTCTAAAATTGAATCATTAATATATTCTTGTTATTCTTCCATTAAAATAAGTGAACTTACTTACTCAAATGGGTTACTTAGCACGCTATCACAAGAAAAACTTTCCTATCTATAAGAATAGGCTTAGTATGGCGAAGGATGTGGAGAAATTGTTTCACTAACAAGTTCACAGCTTTATAAATTCTTAGCGCCTATATAGAGCTCATAAGTTGCGATTGAACTAAACTGCTGCTTCAGAATGAGGTGATCAATGTTCAAATCAAAAGAAAGTTAGTAAAATAATACTTTAAAGAACTTTTCTTTCAAAGTCATAACACTAAATATAATCTAATTGTCACAGTACTTTTGTGTATCTATAAACAAACAATTAGCAATAGAATTTACTAATATTTTGTCGGATATACATCGTTTCATTGAAGTGAAATTTTTAGCTCAAAAGACGAAATAACTTCTATACAAATATTATTAAAAACTTTCAAACAAATCCAAGATTGTGAAACACTTTAGTTTAAAAAGTTTATAGACAAATATTAGTCTTTCAACTAATTATCTAAACTTTCATTACAAATTAGTATCTGTAATCACACACTATTATGTTTCCTTATAATTTATAAACTTTGCTTAAAATTATGATAAAAGAAATTATAATATTGTAAAAAATTTTGACTCTATGAATACTAAATCATCCAAAAATACGCAATATCAAATATTATTGCCAAATACATCATAAATGATTGAAAATATATTAAAATAATAACAAATCAAATTGCTGATTGGAAATGATAATAAAATTATATATTTATATCTCATATATTGAAATCTTTATATCATGTATCATAATTGCAAAATTAATAAACAACAATTTCATATCAAATAACTTCTTATTGTACCAGTACAAAATAATTATTCTATTAAATAGTTACTCTAACATATCATATATCTTGATAAATATTTCAATTCCATAATCTGTTCTTATTTGAACCATATTTTGTACTCTTACAGAATTAATAAAATTTAGTTTATCAAAACAATCTAAAATGATGTTTAAAACATAAATGTACATTCTTAAATTGAATTTCCTTTAAACTTTTTGCATTCTTAAACTACAATATTTTGTATATACTAGCTTGTTAGAGTCATGATACTATTATTTGTGAACGTACTCATTTGTATATCTTTGTTTATTGGTCAGTATAATTTTCATCAATTTTAATTTATGTTCTTTTATCCGCCATTCAAATCAAGTCCTGACAGCCCACAATAATGTTCGTGTTATTTTTTTAACATTCGTTCACACTACACCACCAATTTATTTTCTTTTACTTTTTAAACCCAACATAACATTTAATCATTTAAATAATTTATTAGTAAATAAATTTACCGCTCCAAACTGAACTAGAAACTTTTGAATTCTCTGGCGGCCGCGTTCGACGTTGAAACGAACGACAAATATTTCGCGCAGAAAACGGTTTACTCGGTTCTCATGTTAACCAGTGAGCAGTTTAAATGTTTGATCTATCAGCTCTCATATGATCTGAATGTTAAAACGGATGAAATACAGATTAGGATTATTTAACTAGTCAATGAGTATCTGTATGTCATGTGAAGGTGTGGGAAAAGGAATTGAATGAAAAGGTGAGGATAGAATAAGATAAGTTGAGTTGTTAAATTGATAAGAAGAATGTAGTATCTGAAGATATAGAATGTAAAGAAAGTGAAGGTTCTTATACTTCGTAAATGTTATAAATGTTCGTCTAATGTACTGGATAAATTAATATAGAGAGATAGACTTACTATCTCTTATGATCTTATGAGTTTAATTTTGAATTTTTTAAATGAATTTTAATTACTAATATTTATTATTTATTGTGTTTATTTATTGATACAGATATCTTCAAGCTTAATCATTCCACATTTTTGTAATTTTTTGTAAATTAAAACTATTGTTTAAATTCGTCACACTCCATTCCAGATGGATGTATATTTTTAAGAAATGTGCAGCAGATTGAATTAAAAGAAAGCTATTAAATTTTTGATGGTGGGCACTGAATTTTCTAGTATTACCTCTATTCTCAGTAAGCTTGGTCTCAGCCAATCTGTTGTGACCGTTCCCGATATGTAATTAAGCAGGCCAGATACAACAACATCACATTAATTTCATTTATAATCGGCAAAGAAGCTGTTCCATCGTGGTCCAGTATTATATAAAGGACACAGATGCTTTAATTTACGTAGATGCAATTACAAACACAGAAATTGAACCAAATAAACAATCCGACTGTAAATTAACTGAACAAAACATTGAAAATATTCAATTAACTCAATTTAAATTTACTCAAACTGAACTAAATAAATTCACGTTGAATAAAGTTCCAGTTCTGATATTCGCGAGCAATCAATTTGAAACGGAGAATTTTACGCACGTTCAAAAATACTCAGAGAAAACGGGAGAGGGAATCTGCGAAGGAGTGGAATGGCTGTTCAAATAGTTGGAAAAGTGAACTTGACTTTTGTATATTATACTTTTGTTTCAATCATAAATATGATATACACGAATAACGTTAATATTTATTTATCGGCTGAATGAAGAGTCTGTAAGTGTCAGCCTTTACTAATATTAATAATAAAATAAAGTCAATTAGGACTTCGCAAATATACTTGTATATTTTTACGTGCGCGTCTAAAATACGTACGTATGTAGCCATTTTTACACTATTTCAGATAATAAAAAACTAAAGTTCGTGCGCCGATATGTTTGGAGTGAAAATAGAATATTTTTGTTTAAATTTATCCGACGCGAAGCTTCGTAAGATTTTAAGCATGTTTAATCAGCTCAGAAGCATTAATTTATATATCGGCTCACTCTTTTGGTACATCTCAAAAACATCCACTCAATAATCAATTACTTCAATCACAAGAAACATTTAAAAAATGATATTTTCATTTTAACGCATTCTTTACTCCTGTACATAAAGGACTCTATATTTTCAGTGTTAATTATTTGAGATGTCATCAAATTATATCAATTCAGAAATGATAGTATTATTTTATAAGTACTATTTTATACTTTATCGTGTAATTACCGTGTTATTAATATTTATATAACATTAATGTTAGGTTATTAAATTTTCAGAGATGATGGGTGTGGATGAGATAGTTAAAAGATATTACAGCTACTGTTAAGAATATATTCATTAAGGTGTAGCTTTTATTATATTCTCTGAAGCGGTATGTTATATTTACAATTAAATATTAAGTTGTCATTAAAGGTTAAACGTTTTAATTAGAAATTATTTCTGGTGAAGTTATAGTGTTTATATATGTTTATATTTCACTATTTATTTCTTTCTATTTATTTCAAATTATAAAACAGTTTCAAATTATAAAACAATTAATTTATAGTTAAAATCGAGAATACACCTAAATTATTATATATTAAATTATTATATAAATTACCTAATTTTAGATTATATGAAATGACTCACTTAACTGTAACCTAATCATCAGTACTAAGGCTCAATTTAATCATTCCATAAATCATGGCAATCCACAAATCCAAACTTAGTTTATTTTAGATTATATAGAATATAATTATATAGAACTCATTTCTTGTAAGCTAGTTAATTTGGTTGGACCCTCTAACTATTTAGATTCTATTTTTTGCTTTTCAGCTTGCTATGTGCACAATCTTTAATCATGAACGTTATTTAATAGTGTACGTTTGTAGTTCTTTGATTATGAAAATATGTAATATATTGCATAAAGCAACAAGTGAAATTATTCTTAAAAATAGTTTGTTATCACAGTATTAACAATTAAACATATAAATAAAAGTTCATTTCTACAGTTTGTTTACAATTCAGACTGTATAGACATGTTTTTCAATAGCTAGATACTTTCATTCCTTTTCAAGAAGAAGAAAAAGAGACCTCTTTCAGTTATTTATACTTAAGTTAATTCTGCATATTGAGTTGCCTAAGTCTTGATCAATAAGAGGTGGAATAATATCATTTAATGAATAATATATTATAAAAAGCTCATCCAGTCTATTGAAATTACCACTTTCAAATGACACTATAAAAATGTGATTTATGAAATGCTTGATAAGTCTAGACTCATTTATAACTGCGTGCGCGCACGTCGTGCGCACGAAAAATACGTGCGTTCGCCAAACAGGCGTACGAAGTTCGCAAATCATATGTATGTATATAAAATATCTAATATATACGATTAGATGTATTGTTGGATTGTTGCTGTTGAGTAAGTCATGTTATTATATTTAATAATGAATTATGTTATTATTGTAGCTGATATGCTTATATCATTTATATTACTTTTTCTCATTTTTACTTTTACTGTTATATTTTTTGATATACTGATAAATATAATCTTTAGTGACCAGTTTCACTGTTTTGCTAATTTTATTAGGCTTCGGATTACAATATGATTAAATAATGTCATTCATTATATCATTATACCATTCATAACCATCCAAAATCATATCCAAAATCGAAGCAAATATCATCTATGCCGAATTCATGCTAATTTGCGAACATTTGGTCTGTTGGTTTGGTTTTTATATTTGATAATTCTTTTGGATAATCTCTATAAAAATTTCGTTTACATATCAGTTCTTCAGATTTTGACAAACTTTATGCGATGTTATCTTTAAACTCTTATACTGATATTTGTAATTGTATTTCATCAAGGTATTCTTGAATGTATATATCTTAAGCAACACTTTAGTCTTGAATCCATTCTATGTTATAATTAGGTAAATCAGTAAGTATCCATAAATCATGAATGAAATTATTTTAAAGTTTAACTGTTAATAGGTTTGTTAATTCTTTGAGAGGAGCAATAGAAATCAAGTTATTGTTTCCTAAATCAAGATATTTTAATTGTTTCATCTTCTCCAAACCTATGATATTTGTTAACTTAGATTAGTTAATAGTTAGTTCAACGATGTTGGTTGGAGTTTTGTTAAATCGAACGTAGGTACATTACATAATATAGAGTTTGACTATTGGCATTTTTTCAACAAAGTTAAAATCCATCAACTGTTCTTTCGAAATACTAAGAGTTCTTTTCAATCTATCTATTTAAGTTCGGAACTTAGTAAACTTAGAATTCTCAATTAGATCAATTGTTTTTGCTTTCTTCGGAGCAAAAACCGCTTTAAGTTCTTCTATTGTCATTTACGAATTAATGTCTATTATATACTATTTCCAGTTTTCATCGCTAGGTTCTCGCTATTAATATACTTATTGCTCTTTTATCTAAACATATTCTAAATCTTATATATAGTTATTATCAAGTACTATTTGCTTTAAATTAGGTAAATATTGCAGTTATTTAACGGAAATAATTGCATTATCCCTAAGGTCTAAACATTACACTGATTAAAATAATTCGAACCCGCCAAGGTTAGTAAGTGCACATTTGTTAACTGATAACGAAGTTATATTATATGGTAAATTGTTTACTTATAACTAAATTTCTGGGTAGTTATCTAAAAAACCAATTTTTGATTTTGTAAATTTATACTAAAATTTAATTGTTGGGCAGTTTTGAATTGATAATGTGTCTATGTTTAATTATTAGATAAATTCGATACTATTTAGATCATTGTTATCATTAATAATCAAAGTTTTGCTTTCAATTATCTGTCCTTTCCCATAATTCTTTACATTTTTAACTTCATTTTTATATTTTGAAAACATTTTTTGTTTATAAGAATTAAAAGATAGCATGGACATCAATAAGTTTTCTTGTTCTTCAGTTCTATTAGGACCCAAAAAGTTTTGATAATCTTTAAGTGTTGGCGAACCTTAATTTTCATATATTTTATCTATAATCAAGTTGTTATCTACATATAATTTCGAAATAGATAGATTTTAAATTGGTTTGATAAATATAATTTTGTTATCCTTTATGTTCAAGAAGTCAAGCTTTTTTAATTATTCGAGCGAATTAATTCTGTAAATATCATTACACTCTAGATTCAAATGAGTTAGATTCACCAGTTCGGTAAGTTCATTGATATCCTTAATTTTATTGAAACTTAAATTAAGATTCGTAACTTATATCATTTCATAAATATTAGTAATTTCTTGTAAATTGCATTTTGTTATTATTATTTTAGTTGGGATTTATGCGCAGTTTTCAAAGATTATATTCGGACAACCCGCAATATACAGCTCAGCAGGTTTAAAAGCGTCTACGAATCCAAATGTATCAATATTAGGTTCATTTTCAATTTTACGTTTAATATTGTTGATATCATTTTAAAACTTTTTAATTAGTTTTTATTAATCTGAATAATCATGCGTTTACACATTTTATTCACTTGTATACCATCGCAGTTGTTTGTTTGGAAGTTAATCTAAAACAGCAAATGAATTAATCATATTTTTTTCAAGGCGTAAATCTACTAACAAAATGAGATATTTTATAGCTTCGATATTGTTTATGCGATTAAATGATATATCAAGATAAATTACTTTATTCATGTTTCTCACGAAGTTTACATTTTCTAAAAAGTTAGATGCTAAATTAAGTTGAATAATATTACTAAGATCATCTAATGATGATCCTGAACTTATCTTATTATTGCTTAGAGCTAATTTTTAGAGCTAATGCATATTATTTAGAGGATCTAAGATATCAATCTAGTTATTACTAGCGTCCAATTCAATGAGTTATTATAATTATTATATATTTTCTAGAGATCTAATTTAATTTGAAGCGATGTCCAAAATTTTCAGGGTTTTGATTTTAGTCAAAACACCGAGTTCTGTAAGTTTGTTTCCACGAAGGCTTAGTTCTTCAAGATTATTCATCATTTCCAGCCCATCAGTACATGCTATTCTATTTGCCACCAGTTTTTTGATATATATTGGTATTTAATTAATGTAAATATTACTACATTCAAACACATATAAACTATATATCAATGCCGAATCGACAAACTAGAGAAATTGAATATTTTGATTACCTCTGATCGTCAAAACTTTTCTATTAACATTGTGATTAAATTGTACTTAGATATTATTTGTTTTATTTACTAGATTTTCGAATTATTAACACTTATTCATCAGCCCGCGAGCTTCATCTTCTGTTGAACCTAATCCCAAATAATCTTAAAAGTCTTGCAGGTCAACATCGTTTTAAAGTGAAATCCAATTTTTGTTAAAGTTCGGATTAGATTGTAATAAAGTAAAATTTTGAATTTTGTTTTCATCAGTGATAATAGTCTTTAAGAACTTTAAATTTTTAAGTGGATCAAGGAATATTATTCTGTTGAAGCTTATATTTAAATATTAAAGTCTTTTGAGAAACTCTATTGATGATATATTATTGATTAAATTTTTGCTTATATCTAAATATTTAAGTTTATAAAGTAAGCACAAGCTTGAAATATCTTGCAAATATATATTAGTTGCAGTAAGTTTAGTAATATTAACTGGAATGTGTTAAAGGTTTGGAAAGTAAAACTAATTAATCAAAATACACTTTTAATATAATAATTATTAATTAAGTAAATTAGTTTCCTAAGTTATAACGAATTATTCTATGTTAGTCTTTATGTTATTCATGTTATGAAGTGGTGATTCTCTATTTTCGCTTTAATATTGTATTAAATTAAAAATATTTTATAAATTAATGGATTGGAATATATCCTAATACCTTTACCAATTATTCTTTACCTGTGTATAAAATTAAAATCATCAGTTTTCACTTGTTGCATTCGAATCGTCTTAGGTTGATGATGTACATGAGTACGTTGTGCCTGAAATACTCTTTTTTGTGTTCTAGGAATAGATCTGTGATGTAGCTTGGTCTTTCCGTTTTGAATTCGTCGTTCAGCAGTTGTAGATATTTTTTATCCTCATTGGAGATGCATTTTTTGTATTTCCTTTTTTAGTATGTGTTTTGGAAGTAGTCTCTTAATTATTTAGTTGTTTTATTTTAAATCTCCTGCTAAACTCGTATCCAGAGCTCCCTTCTCTCCTTGGTCCCCATTTTGCCCACGAAGTCGATCTCATCGTTTTCATTTTCAAATTAAATCATTAATGCGTTTTTGAGTGCTATTTCGAATTGAATTTCGAATTCGGTTGAGAAATTTGAGATTTTTCTTTCGGTCGAGGTGCGGAAAACGCGGTTCGTGTTTATGATTAAATCTGCGTTTGTTTGAATCTCATTTATTTGGAGTGAGTTCGTTTATAATTCGTTTGTTTATTCGATTTAATATTGATCGATGTTATTTAGTGCGTTTATCGTTTATTCGCTTTAATTCTGTAAATTGTTCATTTGTTCATTATTATTTTAATTGCTCATTTAGTTTTAATTTGAATTATTCGCATTTGAATTATTATTTTGAGAACGAGGTCTGTTTTAAAGAAGTTGAAGCCTCCTTTGAACTTTCTCGTTTAATTATTACTTGTAAATCTCGTATTCGCGCCTGAGGGTCTCTTGTTATTGGTCGAGCTCGGCTTGCTTCTGAAGACTGCGTTATAAGAGTTGGTAGTTCTTCTCTTGCTCATCGGCCTGATTTTAGGCAAGCTAATCATGAATTTATGCGTTTATCATGTCATTAACTTACTAAGTTGTTAGTTAATTACTCTAAACTTGTTATTACTATGTATTATTTTGTTATAACTTACTAGGATTTATTTGAGCGTTCATCATATTTTAGTTGTTCTGGACTATTACCTGATCGTAGGTGCTCATATCAACAGGATGTATTTGAGAGTACTGGGTGATATTTTAGTTCGGCAATGCGAACACGTGTGTTTAATTGTTTTGGTTCGTCATGTAAAAAGAAGGTTGATTGGCTTGGTTATTTAGATTACTTGCATTTTGCTCAATTAGGTTGTCGAAATCAGTTGTCTGGTTCATGAACAGATTAATCTGTTGATTGATTTGGTCGTTCATTAGTTGCATTGGTTTTTATTGGCTTACTTGGCTGTCCTAATTTGCCAAAGTTGTTAAATTAACTGATTTGTGTTGTATGTTACTTTACATGTGAGCTTACCTCTTTTGCTAGTAATTTTTGATTTTACTGCTCATGTGCTTGAGGTGGTGCTCAAGGTTGTTCTTTTTCTCATGCGCTGCCTCTTGAATTTGTACTTAATTCTGCGCTTGTTATTAATGCTCAAGAATTTGTTATTTAAGTCTTTCTTGTGCGAGTTATTCCTTTAATTCTTATTAGTCTTTCAGCTCTTGTTCTTTTTATTACTATTTCTTCAGTTCTATTAGCTTTTTCAATTCTATTTACTGTTATTCAACTTATTGTTTTAGCTAAATTTATTTTTGTTGTTCTATTTATTGCAAGTTCATTTCAATTTGTTTCTTTTGTTCCATTTACTTCTTTTGGTCTATATCTTTTTTGTATTCGAATTTGTACTGTCTCAAATCAATTTCTTCTTGTTATTCCATTTATTTCTTCTGAATAATTTGTTCTTCATTTTGTTTATTTTAAATAAACATCTTTTAATTTTCTATTTGTTGTTTATTTTGTTTAACTTTTGACTTTTGTTCCGTTACGTTAATTCCAAAGTTTTTCCTGTTCAGTTCGATCAGGTTTATTCCGGTGTCGTTTTGGTTTCTTCTGTTTTGTCTCAAAACTTCTTGTCTGAATTTAATTCGGTCGTATTCGGTTTGGATTTGGTTTGGGGTGATATTTTGAACGTGGATCTCACTTTAATTAATTGATTCGTGATTTATTAGAGAAAACTAATGTTTATTTATATGAGAATTGTTGATTGATTCGTTCAAAGAAGAGATTTGAGAGTGGTGACGCTTATTCGGGTTAATTAGACGAATGAAGCACTGGATAATATCGCGCACGTCACGGTTGAACACATAACCGAGCTCCACCCACAAACGTTACCTGACCGGATCAGAAGACTGCAAAATGTACGTTATCACCTGTTACTGCGGCAAATTCAACTGCTCGGACGCCATCTTCAGCAAATTGTCCGGAGACAGACGCGGCTGCTCCATCTGCACTATAAACTAACGCAGCTTCTTCTTAAAATGATTCTACGGCAACGCATTCAATAACGTCACATTTCGCGTTGGCACAGAATCAATCGAAGACTTCACATGAATCGGCTCGTCAATCCGCTCGTCAATAGACTCGGTCAATGAAATCGTATACGTCACGTTCGTATTCTCAGAAATATACATTCACCTTTTGTTTGGAGTGGATTAATAATATTCTTGCTAATATACATATATATGCATGAAATCGAATAAATCAATCAAACAAGTTTTAAAATATGGAATTATAAATATAAAGTAGAATAGTTACTTGATATTAAAAAAGATGTTAAACACACATAGTAAATGCATTAAAGCTGTTACATAAATGAGGAAGCAGAATCACTTAGATTGGAAACAAAAATGAAAGCCATTTTAATAAACTGGATTATTATCCACCACAAGAATTATTAAAATATATATTATTTTTACTTGGCTATAGTATAATAACTAGTATATATTTATTTATTGCGTTTAGATGTATTGTTGGATTGTTGCTGTTGAGTGAGTCATGTTATTATAAATGTACAACATGACTCTGATCACAGACATTCCCCAACTGTTTTCAAAAAATTATCAAGATAGCCACGCAATCTCCAATCAAAGAAGTGCCCGCAGTGCCTAAACAAACACTAAAAAACTTTTAAAAAGCCCACAAGAAAAAGACTAAAAAGAAGTCCACGCAAACAGCAGAAAAAGGCAACGATAAACTGGAGTCCACAAAGAAAAACCCCACCCAGAGCAAAGTAATGACAAGAAAATTTAGTAATGCGTAAATTCAAAGAAACTAAATAGAAACATGATAAATATCTAAATATGAATTGTGCGACATAGGAGAGATCGGCACACCATCAATCTATAAATTTAATTTAAATACCTCACTCGGTCTCCTTTAATTCGTTCCGGATGTATTTAATTCCTCATGCTTGGTTAGAGCTCCCTTTTGTGCTTATTTATGCAATTGCGTGACATAGTTAAAGTCAATCATCTCTGTGACAGTACTATTGGAGTTATAATATATAAGGTTGGGCGACCTAGTCTTATGGTGATTTGTGGCATTCGTGGCCGATTGGTTTTTGGTTTGTGTTTGTATCTTAGTTTATGTTAGGTTTGTGTTTGTTTGGTGGTTTTGTGCTTTTGGTGGATCTTGTTCTTTGTGGGAAGTTAGGTATTCTTATATTTACTTCATTCATTACTTGCTTCATTGTCGTTATTTTAGTTGTTTCGTTGTTCTTTTCATTTTAGTTTTTTATCTTTTGATTGTTTTTTTTTTGTTTTTGTCTTTTTGGTCAATTTATTTCCTATTTATTTTTAATTTTATTTTATGGTTGGGAGCTAGGTTCCTCATAGGTCGTGGGAGATTACGACGTTGTCGCCATCTCTGTTCTGGAATTCTTCATAGAATATATCGTGGTTGTCTGCGTAGGTGAACTATAACTGGAGTTCTTCGGCGTGCTGTTTGACAGCTTCATTGTAGATACGGGTTCTGTTTCCGTGAGATTTGATAATAGATCGAGCTGTTGAGCGTAATAATTTGTCTACACGACAAAATTAGTTAATTTTCTTGAGGGATTCTGGGTGGATTGTGCATTGGTCGTTAAGGAATATTGGGTGCATTTGGACTTCATAGTTAGTTGAGTGGGTTTCGAGTTTTTGGGTGTATTCTCTGTTCATGGTTGGGCCGCGTTGGGTTATGCTTGGGTTTGTCGTTGTGGATAATCATCACATCGGCATTTCCCATCTGATGTAAGACTTTCCCAGGATCTTTATTCGTTTTGTGGTCATCTGGAGCTTTGTTTTTGCTTGATTTAAATTGGCCGTACGTTGGGCTCAACTTCGGCTGGTGTTTGACGGGTAGTGCTGCAATGAGGTCGTACTGAGTTCTGTTATGTCTCTAAATGCTCAGTCCCGAGAAGTTTTGGCAGTATATTGAGTGGTTAGAATCTTCATGAACTGTATGACAGATGCTATAATTCGATGTTGTCGTAATCAAAGTCGTATGCGAGCGTGTGCGTGACAAAGCAGTCTTAGTTTGTTGATAACGCTGCGTGCTCCATTTTTTCGTTTTCAGACTTGATTGAGTGCTGGAGTTTCTTGAATCTTGGATCGATTATATTTGAGGCGAGCAGCTTTTGGGCGGTTTGGAATGATAGTCCAGGGAGTATTAGGCCAAAACCATTAAGATTTTTGATGGATGCTACCATTAGGGCGAGGAGGGATTGTATCGTTTCCTTAGATCTGGGGCCGTCAAGATCCTCTTAAGATATCGCATTTGGCTAGGCAATGTTGTAGAAGGTGCGAGCAAGGATTTCATCCACTTTATTGTAGTCATTGATTGTGAAGTCGTTATAATCATCAATTCTGATTGCCCATGAGCATTTTGTGCATACACATTTGAGGAAAAGGCCCATGACATTCGAGCGAGGTAAGCCCCGCTCCAGCATTTATTTGATAATTTGTTGATACTTGGTCGCCACAATCAGTATGTCAGAAGAAATATGAGTTCTTGTGTCGTGGCGATTTTGCGAGTATTTAGTGCCCATGAAGGTTACGATGGCTCCGTTAGCTGTTGATTTGCATTTCCTTGTGTTAACATGCATTCCATATTTACCAAAGAGTTGATCGATGAATTCGAGATATGAAAATTTCGATATTTTACAGAAGTGCAGAATGACTTAGATGGTCATATACAACTCATGAAATACCACTATGAAAAACAAGCTAAACCTATTGTTGATTATTCCTAGTAGCAGTGAATATCAAAATAAGGTCAAATCAGCTTGTAAAAATGGAGTATGAAGAAATATAAAAGATGAAATTATTTTGCTTTAATATTTCGAAGGGTACATAATATGTTACATCTATAAAATTGCACTCCTAAATTCCGTAAAAAAAGTTTAAAAATATTACTGTGATTTTTGGTTTAGTTTTTACTACTTGCTGTTGCTCCTCTTTAATAGTTTAATACTATTATTCTAACATTAATGTCTTTACATCAAAAAATTCGTTTATGAGATTGAGGCGAATTATAATTTTGAAATTTTATAAGTTGCTTACAACATCATTAATTGAACATAAATAATGACATTCTAAGCTTTTTCAAACATGTGGGAAGTACCATCATAATTTTGAATTCTCTGGAGCTTAAATTGTGATCGAAAAACATCTTAACTTTGAACGGCGTATAATCAACTATTCTTAAACCCCGTTCTTAAATTAAAAACGGCTGCCACTAAACCTCCAAAACCTCTAAACTATGAGTGGAAATCCTTAAACCCTGATCAGCCGGTCACTAAACCGGGTACAAAAGATACATTTGGAGTCTAAACCTTGATCAGGCCGTTCTTAAAATTTGAAACTACTGTAATAATAATTTTAAGATTCCATTAAGTATTCACAAGAAGTACTTGGAATAACCGCTGACAATAGAATATACTTATAATACTTTAATACTTATTAATAATACATATTAATAATATTATATTAATTAATTAATTTTATCAAATTGCAAAATGAATATATTATTTATCTTCACACATCATAATCGTTCATTTCTTGTTCTGTCGGCTCAGTTTAGTTATGAATATATATTAGTGGACATTTGATGATACCACCATTTTTCTGATTTTATATGAATCCATTTTACTAAATATAAATTATAAGTTTATTTCCGTTTAACCAAAGTTCTTTTAGACTATTTAAATTACTCAAACAATCAATGTTCACAAGATTATTGTTTTATAACTGTAAGTGTTTTATATCAGTGAGTCTTTCAACTCCTTTTATCGTTTTTAGGTTGCAATCATTTACAATAAGAAGTATCAGGTTTGTTGGAACTCTAAACAACTATATTACATTTTTGCATCCGTATATTTCAAGCCCAACTACTTCAAGATATTTTACGAATTACAGATCATAAATATTCGGATCATTATTAATTACAATACATTATACATTTTCTTAAATTTTTGTACACTTTTTAATCTAAGATTTTTAGTAACTAATCATGTATTTTTAAAAACCAATACAATTTATCTATAATAATTCGTCTGTTACTTTCTTAGCGGGCCCCATGGTGGCTTTAAATTCGTCTAAAGTAATTACTTAATTAGTATTCCTAATATATACACTAATGACAGAATCTTACACGGAATTTTAATCTTATATCCAATCAGGACGATAGTTAGGTAAATCAGTTAATATACCTAAATCTTGAATAGAATTATTATCTATTAGTATATATTTGAGATTTACCAAAGCTCTGAGAGGAGCTATAGAAATCAAAGAATTCATTCTTAAATCAAGATAACTTAACTTCAACATTTTTTCCAAACCAATTATATTTGTGATTTTAGACTTAATGATTGTTAAAGAAACAATATTCGTTGGAGCATATATGAAACTAACATTAACACATCGTTTTATGTTTAATCTAACAATCTGCTTCTTTTACGATAGTTTATCTACAAAATTTAAGTCTTTTAACTATAAGTCGTCACAAATACTCAAACACTTATTTTATATTTATTCTTAATATCTTTTCGCCAAAGTTGCAATTTAATTTTATCTTTCAAGTAATTATTAAGTATTCTGTTTCTTATGTGCTAACTCGGCTTTGAGTTAGTCCAAAGTCAGTGTTGAGAAGGTATCTTTGAGAAAGTTGTTTAGATTTTGATCGCTAGGATTACTCTGTCTGCAAAAATCTTCGAGTTGCATTTTGTTAAAATTAGGAAGCTCAGTCAAATACTCTAGATCTTGAATGAAATTATAGTTTAGTACTATTTGTTTTAAATTTGTTAAATACTTTATTGGAGCTATCGAAATCAAAGAATTTTATTCTAAATCGAGTTATTGCAACTATTTCATATTTTCTAAACCTTAAATATTTGTAAGTTTAGAATCTATAATAGATAAAGAAACGATATTGTTTGGAGTTTTATTGAACCGTATATTTACACAATTTATAATAAATACTTCAGCTATTTGCATTTTTTGCACGAAATAGAAACTTTACAGCCTCTATTCGTTATCAATATCAACACACTGTTTTCCTTTGTAATATTTATTAATCATTTATGTTTCATAAATTAACTCGTCAGTTTTTATCTTCTTAGGAGCGAAATATGCTAATAATTCATTAAGAGTCATGCTTGATTTGGTATCTTTAAGAAAATTAAGAAGATCAGCTTCATTTGGATCAGATTGTTTGTTAAAATATTCTGAGTGCATTTAATTATAATAAGGTAAAGAAGTGACAATCTCTAGATCTTGTACAAAATTATTATTTAATTATAATTCCTTTAGATTCGTTAACTACGATAAGTTATCTATTGAAACCAAAGAATTATTACTCAAATCGAGTTATCGCAACTATTTCATATTTTCTAAACCTAAAATATTTGTAAGTTTAGAATCTATAATAGATAAAGAAACGATATTGTTTGGAGTTTTATTGAACCGTATATTTACACAATTTATAATAAATACTTCAGCTATTTGCATTTTTTGCACGAAATAGAAACTTTACAGCCTCTATTCGTTATCAATATCAACACACTGTTTTCCTTTGTAATATTTATTAATCATTTATGTTTCATAAATTAACTCGTCAGTTTTTATCTTCTTAGGAGCGAAATATGCTAATAATTCATTAAGAGTCATGCTTGATTTGGTATCTTTAAGAAAATTAAGAAGATCAGCTTCATTTGGATCAGATTGTTTGTTAAAATATTCTGAGTGCATTTAATTATAATAAGGTAAAGAAGTGACAATCTCTAGATCTTGTACAAAATTATTATTTAATTTTAATTCCTTTAGATTCGTTAACTACGATAAGTTATCTATTGAAACCAAAGAATTATTACTCAAATCGAGTTATCGCAACTATTTCATATTTTCTAAACCTAAAATATTTGTAAGTTTAGAATCTATAATAGATAAAGAAACGATATTGTTTGGAGTTTTATTGAACCGTATATTTACACAATTTATAATAAATACTTCAGCTATTTGCATTTTTTGCACGAAATAGAAACTTTACAGCCTCTATTCGTTATCAATATCAACACACTGTTTTCCTTTGTAATATTTATTAATCATTTATGTTTCATAAATTAACTCGTCAGTTTTTATCTTCTTAGGAGCGAAATATGCTAATAATTCATTAAGAGTCATGCTTGATTTGGTATCTTTAAGAAAATTAAGAAGATCAGCTTCATTTGGATCAGATTGTTTGTTAAAATATTCTGAGTGCATTTAATTATAATAAGGTAAAGAAGTGACAATCTCTAGATCTTGTACAAAATTATTATTTAATTATAATTCCTTTAGATTCGTTAACTACGATAAGTTATCTATTGAAACCAAAGAATTATTACTCAAATCGAGTTATCGCAACTATTTCATATTTTCTAAACCTAAAATATTTGTAAGTTTAGAATCTATAATAGATAAAGAAACGATATTGTTTGGAGTTTTATTGAACCGTATATTTACACAATTTATAATAAATACTTCAGCTATTTGCATTTTTTGCACGAAATAGAAACTTTACAGCCTCTATTCGTTATCAATATCAACACACTGTTTTCCTTTGTAATATTTATTAATCATTTATGTTTCATAAATTAACTCGTCAGTTTTTATCTTCTTAGGAGCGAAATATGCTAATAATTCATTAAGAGTCATGCTTGATTTGGTATCTTTAAGAAAATTAAGAAGATCAGCTTCATTTGGATCAGATTGTTTGTTAAAATATTCTGAGTGCATTTAATTATAATAAGGTAAAGAAGTGACAATCTCTAGATCTTGTACAAAATTATTATTTAATTATAATTCCTTTAGATTCGTTAACTACGATAAGTTATCTATTGAAACCAAAGAATTATTACTCAAATCGAGTTATTGCAACTATTTCATATTTTCTAAACCTAAAATATTTGTAAGTCCAGAGTAAGTCACCGATAGTGAAATTATATTTATTGGATTTTAGGTAAATCTCACATTTTCGCAATAACTTATATTCAATGTTGAAATAATAAATTTGTATGCAAAGTAAAAATCATCTAATTGTTTATCATTGGAAATACTAAGAATTTTTTATTGTATTAATTTTTTATAACCATTCATACGCACAGTATCATCCGATTTATTCTGCTTGTGCGAAAGCTCTACTTTAAGCTCATTTACAGTTTTTGTTGAATTTGTATCTGTGAGGAACTTATTTAAATTTTCATCGCTTGGGTTTTAATTACACCGATTTTGCAATTATAAATTCTTAAAAATAGGCAAATCTATCAAATATTCTAAGTCTTGTATATAATTATCATCAAGAGCTAAAAATATTAAATTAGTTAATTAATTTAGTGGTTATATCGAAATAATTAAATTGTCTTTTAAATCAAGTCTTCGTAACATCTTCATCAAATCAAATCCTATAACATTTGTAAGCTAACATTTATTTATTGTTAATATTGTAATATTTGGAAATTGTAGGATATTATTTTATAATATATTTATATCTGGATTATTATTATTATTATTTTGAATATATTTGTTAGAAATATTTTAACAATTTGTGATTAATAATTATTCCACGTTCAAGTCTTTAACAAAATTAAAAGTTAAAAGTTCAGGATTATCAATAATATTAAGAATTTTATGTTTATTAACTTCTTTTTAATATTTTTTAATCATTATTTTTTAATTTTTACATAATATCGTAAGTGTATGAAGCCATTAAACTTATTTTTTAGTACTATTAGGACCTAAGAAGTTCTAACAATCTATAAGAGTCGGAATTCCTTAATTTTTATACAAAGAATCCACAATCAAGTTATGTTCTATTAACAATTTTGAAATTTTTAACTTTTAAATTGATTTGCTAAATACTATCTTGTTGTTGGTTAAGTTCAAAAATTCTATATTCTTCTTTAAATCTGCAAGTGCTTCGATTCTGTAAATATCATTGCTTTCTAGATTCAAGTAAGTTAGATCGACTAGCTCAGCTAGTTCGCTGATATCCCTAATTTTATTAAAACTCAGGTCTAAATACGTGATTTAACTCATTTAGTAAATATCAGTAATTTAACTCAACTAGCATTTTGTAACAGTAAGTTTTGTTGGAACTTTTGCAGCGTGTTCAAACGTTACATTAGGACAGCCGGATATATACAGTTCATTTGGTTTGACGATGTCTACGAAATCTATTATTTTTATTTATTTCTCGTTTTCAATTACGTTTTCGTTTCCGGAAACTTCAAGAAACTTTTCAATTACCCTTACTTGAACATATTCTTTTTAAACATTTTACTATGATGTAAGCCAATTATTCTGTCTATTTGGATGATTTTCTAAAGCGGTAAACGTACGGATGATGTTTCTGTCCAAGCGTAAATCTAATAGTTGCAAGAGGTTTTTCAAAATTTAGATGTCTTGTACTTTGTTAAAGGAGATATCCAGATGAGTCAGCAATTCCATGTTTCTCACGAAGTATATGCTTTCAAGAGAGTTGAACGCTACGTTAAGTTAGATGAGGTTATTGAGGTCTTCCAGTAATTATCCAGAACTAATCTTGTTGTTGCTCAAGTTCACTCTTTGGAGCTACTTCATCGTTTCGAGCGGCTCCACGCTTTCTATCGCGTTTTCACTCGCGTCCAGTTCAACGAGTTGCTACAACTACTCAACGTTTTCAAGAGACTTTATGTTGTTCTGGGCGACGTCCAGTACTTTCAGAGTTTTGATTTGGGTTAAAGTTCCGAGTTCAGTCAGTTTGTTTCCTCTGAGGCTCAGCTCTTCTAGTTGACTTATCTTCTCGATTCCAGACGTGCTTTCAAGTCTACATCGGTTTACCACCAACTTTTTAATGTTTGCTGGAACTTCCGCAAAACAAAAGCTTTAACACTCAAAGACGAACAAAATGTTAAAATTAAAATACTAAAGGTTTGTAATACTCGTATTTCTTCTTATAAATAATGTCTTGTTTTAAACTTGAGGTTAATTATTTTTTTGATTGAACGCTAAGTCTTTCTTATATAATTAATTATCAACTATACTAATTACTTTAAATTATATAGTTATGTTCATCAGCTCTTGAGCTTCTTGCTCTGTAGATCCGAATCCTAGAAAGTCTCTGAAGTCCTAAAGTTCAACATCGTTCTGTGGCGAAATCCATTTAACATCAAAATTCGGATTCTATGACAATGGTTCAAAATTCTGGATCTTGTTGCCAGTGGTGATTACTGTCTTCAAAGACTTCAAAGTTGCTAGTGGATCTGGAAAGATGATTCTGTTGTTGCTCATGTTCAGATACTACAGATTTTGAAGGAACTGCAAGTTTGAAATGCTACCGATGAAGTTGTCACTGATGTCCAAGTAGTCCAGTTTTGTGAATATCCGCAGGCTAGAAATGCTTTGCAGGCAACAGTTCGAAGCTATAAGTTTCGTGATATTTACTGGAACTAGGTGAAGACTTGGGAAATACAAATAATTTATCTATAAACTGTCATTCTACAACATTTATTTAATATTCATAATGATTTCTTCAGTTACAATACAACTCTATAGATAATTAGTATTCATACAAATGTGAAGTGGTTATTATTAATATTGAAATATTTGAACGTAATTAATTCAACGTAGAATATTTTATAAATATTAGAGATGGTAATATTTCCTCGAGATGGCACAAACAGGCTTCATTGAGATTTTCGAAGGCAAAACATAGGCTCTAGCACGCCAGTGTTTCCACTTACAAAACAGGCCGTCATTTATGCCCACTCAGTAAAGACCCAGTAGGGCCCTCACTGAGTCGTTAGCGGACAAGTATCCAACAGGGCCCTTTTATATTTTTTATAAATATTAGAGATGGGTAATATATACCCATCTATAAAATGTACCTCTCTTAATATCTAGGGGGTTCAAAGATGAGCTAAAGCACACATTTTAATACTTTAGATAATCGATTTATAACACTGTGGGCGTCACCATGGCGGAAATAGAGCGAGAGCACCACACCACAGATGGATGACGAGTTATAGAATATGCATAACTTCTTATGAACAGTATATCACTGAAAAACTGAACACTCGATTTGATGATTAAAATACTCAAATAGACATCGAAAGTTTAAATATAACTAACCAGATAAAATTATATGTGGGTAATGAATAGTTTGTCCTGAGAAATATCAATTGTTGGTGCACATCCAGAGATACTCTGGAAATCATAACAACTTTTGCATCTGATAATTACAGGAGGATTTATAATGATAGCATCAATTTTGTTATGCGATTCGGAGAAAGATAATAACTATAAATAAGTAACTTATTATAAACAGGTTACTAGAGAAGATTTAGATACCCAGCTTTTAGAAAAATGTAATTTTGATTACTGCATGCGTCAGCTTGCGAGTTAGAATATGAAACGCTGGGAGAATGATTATTTTGTCAATATATTAACATTGCTTGTTTGAAACACTCCCAGCTTTTAGTGGCTTTAAGAATCTTTGAAATTTCATGTTTTAATCTTTTAATAGAAATTTTAAGAATTTATTTCTTTATATTATTTGAAAATTAACACAATTTAATCACTTCACAAATGAAAATTTAGTAATGCTAAATCTGAGTTAGTAATAATTAATTTCAGATTGCGATTCATAAAATCGCTTTTTTTAACTTATATGATAGGCCGCTTATATAAACATAAATTAATCCGATAAATTATTCATTCTTTAACATTTGCACGATTTGAATTCAAATACTGAACAATTACAACCTGCCGATTAGAATTTATTACTTAAACAGATAAAAGAAAGTGAATAGTTGAAAATAATCTATTTACATCAAATTATAAAATTGTCATTAAAAAGAAGAGTTCTGATATTATTGTTCAGATCTATATTATATAATTGTACAAAATAGTCATTCAAACAAATAGTGAAAATCTGAGATATTTTCTGATAATTGAGGAGTTACTATAAACTTTTACTTATTTCGTTCACGGCTTAGACTATAAGCTCGCGTTTCCCCAATTTAAAACAATTTTTGAGATATGAGATTTGGCTTATACTTTCACTCCATCCGAAAGAGATAACTATATGAATTGAAACACCATTAACCAAAGATATTTTAATTGAATAATTATTCAAGATTATATCCGATAAAATATTCCAATAAAAACCTCAGTACAGGCTGGTTCTTCTCATGATTCTTAAAAATTCTTCTTCGTTGATTTCGCCGTCACCGTCTCTGTCTGCTTCGTCGATCATTTCTTGGATTTCTTCGTCTGTAAGGTTTTCGCCGAGTTCTTTGGCCACTCTTTTAAGGTTTTTGAAAGTGATTTTGCCTGTGTTGTCGTCGTCGAACAGTCTGAATGCTTTGAGTATTTCTTCCCTCGAGTCCCTTTCGCTCATTTTCGCGGTCATGATTTTGAAGAAGTCGTTAAGGTCAATTTGGCCGCTTCCACTCCCGTCCACCTCCGCGATGAGTCTTTTAAGTTCTTCTCGTTTTGGCTCGAAGCCGAGCGCGCGCATCGCGACCTTAAGTTCCTTCGCGTCAATTTTACCGGATCCGTCCGCGTCGAAGAGGTCGAACGCCTCGCGAATCTCGTGCTTCTGTTCCTCAGTCAGTTCGGGCTCCGTTGGACGTTTTGATTTCATGATATTTGGATGAGGGAGTGGATAAATAAATTTGTATTTTTGAATAGAGAAAATGAAAATATTGTGTGCCACTCCACAGAAATTTTAGTTATTTTCGGAATTACTAATGAGAATAAAATAAGATTAGGTGAAGAAAGATGATTGATGAAAGACATTAAACATAAGTAGATTCGCCCAAGCCCGTAAGGTGAATAGGAATGCGAATTAGTACTAAAATGAATATAGCCATCGCAATACTAAATTGCAGTTCCTTCAAAAGATAAGGTAATTTGTAAATAAGGTACGTGTTAAGTCATCTTCGGTTTCAACCATTAATTTGGCATTATAAATAATAATATTAGTTCATTGACAACATATATAAAATAAAGAAAATATGAGATAAGAGAAATATACGGACTAGGAATATGATGACCAGCATAGATGGGATTTGCAGTGTGATGCATTTATAATTATATCATTTATATTATAAATTAAAATATTTAATAGTACAAAACTCACTTCTTTTCGAATTCAGCTTCAGTCATGAATAAGTTCTGATATTCTTCAGCTACGATTGGATAGAAGATCTTTCCAGCAGTTTCAGAAACACCTTCGACGTTAATATTTTCGAGGTATTTGTTGATTTCCTGACCGGCCTTCTTACCAGCTCCGAGAGCCTTGATAACGGTAGCAGCACCAGTATTGACGTCACCTCCGGCGTAAACACCAGCAAGGCTAGTGGCGAAGTTTTCATCAGTGGTAATAAGACCCTTAGTGGTATTGAGTCCTGGGGTACTGGCTGGAACAATTGGGTTAGGACCTTGACCAACAGCAATGATGACCATCTGGCATTGGTGGAAGTTGATTTCACCTTCAACTGGCTTGATTTCACCGTTTTCGAAGATGTTAACTTGAGTTCTGAGACCCTTGATACCATTGGCTTCGCAGTTAGCAACGATTTCGAGTGGGGTGTTAAGAGTGGCAAAGTGGACACCTTCTTCTTCAGCGTGTTCGACTTCTTCTTGTCTGGCTGGAGAGTCTTGTAAACGACGTCTGTAAACAACGGTAACTTGAGCACCTAAACGAGTAGCGCATCTAGCGCAATCCATGGCAACGTTACCAGCACCAATGACGACGACTTATTGAGCCTTCATGATTGGGGTATCAGTGTTGTATGGGAATTGATAAGCCTTCATGAGGTTGCATCTAGTAAGGAATTCGTTGGCAGATAAAACGCCTGGAAGATCTTCACCTTGGATACCTAAGAATCTTGGTAAACCGGCACCAGTACCAATGAAGAAAGCATGGAAGCCTTCTTTCTTAAGATCGTCAATTGTAGCAGATTTACCAACAACGTAGTTAGTCTTAACTTCAACGACACCTAATTTGGAAAGGTTCTCAATTTCATGTTGAACGATAGCCTTTGGAAGTCTGAACTCTGGGATACCATAGCTTAAAACACCACCAGCCTTGTGAAGAGCTTCGAACATGGTGACGTGATGACCAGCTTGGGCGCATGAAGCAGCAGCGGCGATACCAGCTGGACCGGAACCGATAACTGCAACTTTCTTACCAGTGAGGATAGTTGGGTGGATCTTACCAGAAGTAGCATCGATAAGAGCCTTTTCTTCGAGACCGTTTTCTCTGACATAGTCAGCAACAAATCTTTCGATTCTACCAACAGCGACGGATTCTTTACCTGTTCTGGCTAAGATGCATCCATAGCTACCTTCAGCACACTAGCATTGAGCTTCTTGTGGGCAAACTCTTCCAGAGATTGATGGGCAAGCATTGGCGGTCTTGATAATCTTGTATGCTCCAAGGAAATCACCTTCTTTAACCTTCTTGATGAATTATGGGATTGGAACTTAAACGGGGCAGCCCTTAACGCACATTGGTTTTGGACAATTCAAGCATCTAGCAGCTTCAGCTTTGGCCATTTCAGCGGTATAACCAAGAGCAACTTCGGTCCAGTTTTGAGCTCTATACTTTGGATCTTAGACTGGCATTGGAGTTTGAGTCTTTGGAGCATCCTTGGCGAGCAATTTGAACTCTGGCTTATCAAGTGGAGCTTCCTTTTCTTTCTTTTCAATTTCGCAATAAGCACCCATACGTTATCTAAGATTACCCCAGTCAACAAGGTGTCCGTCGAATTCTGGACCATCAACGCAGGCGAACATGGTCTTTCCGCCAACAGCAACTCTGCAAGCGCCACACATACCAGTACCGTCAACCATGATGGTGTTTAAGGAAACGATAGTTGGGATCTTGTATGGACGAGTGAGTTCGGCAACAGCTCTCATCATTGGGAGTGGACCAATGGCGTAAACAGCGTCGAATGATCTAGTCTTTGGAGCCATTTCATCAGTCTTGGAATATCCAGCTTCATCAATTATCTTTTGAAGAGCAGTTGTACCAAAACCGTGGATACCATAGGAACCATCATCAGTTGTGACATAGCATTCGTGAGAGACATCACGCATCTTTTGTTCCCAGAAGATTAAATTCTTCATTCTGGCACCAAAAATGGTGATGACGTGGTTTCCAGGAAGTTCATGGAAGGCTCTAGCAATTGGATATACTGGAGCGGTACCAACACCACCGGCAACTAAAACGATGTTACCCATGTGAGCTCTGATGTCGGAGGCGTGACCAAGTGGACCAGCAATGTCATAGAAATTCTGGTTTTCTTGCAAGGCATTGATGATCTTGGAGGAACGACCGATGGACTGGCAAACGAGGGTGACAGTCATGGTTTCTCTGTTGAAGTCAGCAATGGTGAGTGGGATACGTTCAGCTTTCTCGTTAGCACGAACGATAACAAACTGACCGGGCTTGCAGTGGGCAGCTACGTTTGGAGAGTAGCACTCGAACTCGATGATTTCTGGTTCGGTGGAGAGCAAAACTCTCTTAACGATCTTGAAGGTGTTGCTGTCTCTAGTGTTAGAGTTAGAAACATAACGCTCACGTTTTATTGGTTGGGAAACGGTTTCATAGCCGTCAATTGTCATCTTTGGAACTGCGTCTTCGATTTCCATATTGGTTGAAAGGAGAAGTGGAATGAAATCTTTTAGAATTTGTGTTTTAATACAATTTATGTTATAAAACCGTGTGTAAGTCAAACAGAAATTAATTGATTGAGTCTAAATACGTTATTTGACTTACTTTACAAAGTCACACACAGTGTCATATTCAACGCTGTATTTTTTGATTTTTTGATTATTACATTAAATGGCAACAATTCATAATTCCCTTATTTACTATTTGAAAAATTAAGGAAACATATATAACAATATTTATAACAATTGTAGGCGGTCAACATGTTAATTATTTGGATACAAATACATTAAGTTGGAAAATATTTCATAAATCAACATGAAATCAAGTAGAATCAGATTATACTTCTGATATACATTGGTATACGCGAGTAATCAAAGTGAACATTGGAATTTAACCGTATTAATTACTAGTACCTGTACATTTTAATATATTTTATAAACAGAACACAAATTAATACACAAATTATCTTCAGGGATCTCTGTCAGGACCTCAGATAAACTAAGTTACTTCGGCAGTTGAACTAATATTATTGATCGAATCCAGGAAAGTTATCTTTGGGATGTTGAGATGGCATGAATCCTGGGACAAGTGTGTCAGCGACAACTCATTGATGCTTCTTAGATTTCGAGATATAGAAACAACGTATAAACTGAAACTTCTAATCGCACAAACAAATAGTAAAGTAATCAAAAAAAGAGTTACCATATTATTGACTGATAACAAAAAATATTAGATTTTTCAACAGTTGTTTACCTGAAGAGTAAAGGATGTTGTAAGGAAATGTGCTTAATTGAAAATCAAAGATAGCCGACTCAACAGAAATTGATGAATCCAGGTTGTGAAAGCATAGATGATCTGAGTGAACTGAATACCTATTATATTAGTTATATTAAATGTATGTTAATGTAACACATTAAAATACTCATATTGGTAAATATATATTATTCTGAATGAGTAGGGGAGATTGGTCTAGTGGTATGATTCCTGTTTCGGGTACAGGAGGTCATGGGTTCAATTCCCGTATCTCCCCACTTTTATGATTTTATTTATAAATATATTTAAAATCAATTGTTAAATGCTGAATAATTAATAAACTAAAACAAATGATATATTTATTGTCAAAATAATTTGAGGTTTGTTATGATATTAAAAGCAAAATAATAAAACGAAAACAAACTAACGTCAAATCTTCCTTTAGCAGCTGATATAATAACTAATTCCAAAGATATCATTACACTAACTCTTGTTATTTTATCCAATAATAAATCAATTGATATTTAAATGCGAACATTTCTTGTATAAGTTGTTCAAAACTCTTATAGTGAAAAGTTTACTTCAAATCTCGAATTCACAGATGTATTTCAAATTTATTAACATTTTTCTAAAATATTAACTTACCTGCTATTTACCATATTTATTCAACTTAACATAAAGCACACCACTCCATTCACAGATTAAAATGTAAAATGACACTGAAAATATTTTCCTGCAGCAGGCTGCGACTACGTTGCGTGCTTAATTCCCCTAGCAGTACAGTAACACCGATGGAACGAGCGTTGCCAGTCAAATTCTCCTTTTGACGGATAGACAATACACTTCCTTCTGGAATGAGTTCTCCAACCGCGTGAACCTTCCCGCAAATGAGCTGCAACAATATTTTGCGAACACTGTCGCCAGCAAGTTCCTCACGAACCCCGCCTCCTACATGACCCTTCCTCCCCTCCCCTCCATCTTCCCCATGAATCAGTTAAATAACAACACCCAAATTAACACAGTTAATTACAACACCAACACCAATTTCACTCAGGTGAACATCATGAACATAAGCAACATCAAAAATCAACCCGTCCAGGAGTTGAACCCGACCCCGAACCCCTTCCTCGCGACCACCACTCAACAGTACTTCAGGAAGAGCGTTCCCCGCTAAAAATCGATCGTTTTCGACCAGTTCTCAAAATTATTCGGTTTGGCTCTCGCTCAAACACTTTAATTCTTCACTGGAACTCTTTATACTGAGGACAGTTAACTGTGTTAAGCAGTCAACAGCTACCTTGAGTACAACACCAAGCACAAGTTCTGGTCAAAGATGACCGAGCTCATCCCAGGAAAATCAAACAAGCAGGTTCAGGACTACTACGCACACTCGTTCCAGAAAGTCCTGTTCACCAAGCAACTCACCATCGAAGATAAAATGCTCATTAGAAAACTTAATGAGGAACTCATCAACGAAAAACCAAGCTATGTCTCACAGATGTTCATGAACTCCGTCAAAAGCGAAGAATACTTCAAACACAACATCATCATGTACATCATCAACCTCAGAAGGTAAGACAAAAAGTGAATTCATTTACAAATTCAAAAAATTAACTAATTTTTACTTAAAGTATATAAATGTTAACGTTTATATTGAAACAAGTGAAATATAATCGAGTTTTAAATATAGGTAAGTCAAAGTCGCTTCATAAAAGAAACTGCTGTTGAGTGAGTCATGTTATTATTTTCCAGTATTATCATACTTTAAAATATGTTGTATTTTCAAAGGATTGCCTTCAAATAAGTCAAAATAAATAATAATTATCATTCAATTATCCAAATAATTTTATGAATTTAATTCACTTTTCTTCAAATTTTAGCCATAAATGTGACAAATTCTTCTTGATCTATAGATCCGTTTTTATCTGTGTCAGCAGCTTCAAAAGTAGCTTTTATTTTGCCCGCGTCAACTGTTATTCCAGCTTTAACAAGTCCCTACGTGATTTCCTACAAGCTCAACGATCCATCACCGTTAGCATCCATTTGTTTGAACAATTCATTTATGTTTTCAACTTTCATATAAGATTGAGAGTGGGTTATAACATATCTTCATATCAGTGCAACTATACTAAATATGAGAACTTTTTGTAAATCTAAATTCTAAAAATAGTTCGAGTATAATAGACCATCTGCAGATTTGAAATAGATGTGCATGTTCGTGTCTATGTGCACTTTATTTTAACTCAGATTAAAAAAGACTCAGATCTTTTAAAGGATCCACCACACATCCGCATCCATTTGAGATCTGCGTTCTTCCCATAGACACGTTGGATAGGGTCCTGTGATAACTATGATATTATTTAATATATTATATTAATATATTTATAATATTATATTCACACCACTCTTTTGAGTCATAATAATCAAATTGAGTCAAATCGTTATTAAATGAAAGAGTTTCGATAATATTTACTGTTTATAGATTAATTGAGGTTATAATATATAAATTGTGAGAAAATTAGCGGAACTGTCTAGATCTACTAGAATTTACAAATTATAAAAAGCTATATTTCAGAATCGGTTTCAACTTTGATTATTCAAGTGAATAATTCTTCTTTTTAATATTTAAACTAAGCTAAGATAAATTCTTTTACATAATAATAACAATAATGATTAATTCGTGCGCAAAATCTAATTATAGATCTAGTGTTGAGTTCGTTGTTAACTGTTTTACAAATAGAATATTTATCGAAAGTTAAACATTAACTGCGGAATATCTTCACTCCAAACATGAATCTCGTGTTTTAAGAGTTGTTACTGTGATCGAAACTTGAGCCTAAACCTTATCAAAAATATGCAAGATATGTGCAAAATCATGTATTAAGTTTAAGTTTGAATTAAAATCTATGTTTACTGAATGCTAAAATCCCAAAAGAGAATTGTAAAACAATAGTATTCTAAAAACAAATTCTATATAAAATATGTGCATAATACCTATCATTCGATCTATGTTGAACATCGAGTCCATTACATCATTGAGTCTACCACTAAAATGCAAAATTTGCTATTTTAAAAGCGTATCGTATAAAGAAAGCTTTTATTAGCAAAACAGGCGATTCATTCATGATAAATGAATATAACTGAATTTATTTTGTATACATATGTTATTTCTTATTTGATACGTTATTTCTGCCCAGATTTAGGATAGGAGTGGGAAAAATTACATTTAGTATGCATTTTTAGTAATATGCACATCCCCAAAAGAACGCAGATCTTCACAAACATGCACATGTTTTTGATCTATGATCAGTAAAAACACCTTTGATTTCTCAGTCAGCAAGAACCCACTTGCTATGTACAAAACAAAAATCGAGAAATATGGCAAAATCTTTGACAACAAAAACGTTTACCAATAATAATAACACCATGGTTATAAATGGATCCACGTTCAATTATTGAAATGAGTCGATACTGCAAACCTGATAAATTATTCAAATCTCTAAGCTTTTGGACCATATACATGGAATCATAAAAACTTGAAAAGTACAGTAGTTACTCAAAAGAAAACAACTTGAATCACTTCGATACTGAAGTACAAAGAACAGCTTAAGCAGCCTATTCATCTGCGAAGAAAGCGCAAACCAACAACGATGAAATCGTTATAGAGATTGAACTTGAGGACACCCTCAACAGAATCTCTCAGAATGAAACCGTCCCTGGAACGAGTCAATCCAAGGGACTCGTGACATTCTGAACGTATGTCGGCTCACTCAGGTACATCTTAAACATCTATACAATAACAGTAACCTGAAAATCAAAACTATCATGCATTAGAGAGAACACAAAAAGTGAACAACTCAATAAAATGCATGAGAACAACACGTTTTAAATAGTTTAGTCTCATTCTTTAAGATAATTTCAGAAATAGATAATCGAAAATATGAATTAAAAAATTGTTTTATAATTTGAAATAAATAGAAATAAATAAATAGTGAAATATAAACATATATAAACACTATAACTTCACCAGAAATAATTTCTAATTAAAACGTTTAACAAATGTCCATAATACCCCTTTTAGACGCTTTGGAGGTTGTGAGCTTGTATTTGTTTGTAATTACATTAGCCACTATATAATATACAATTCCTTGGCATTTATTTTTGAAGTTCCACTCCAATACTAGATTCTCAAAAGCAGACCAAGTTGGCATCCAAGTCGAAATTTTATTAATAGTGCTCGCAATAAGCCTTTAAGAAGAACCTGAAAATGTTACCCATAATAAAATTCTGAACTATCCTATTATTGATGCGAAACTCGATCTTTTTCAAATACCATATTTTAGGAACTACATTGGTATAGACGCCATTTATTATTATGAAAGGGCTTAATGTAAATCGGCTGTATAGAGATTGTCAACAAATTGTTAATATCGATGATACACTAACTTTTATCCATTGAAAGGAAAGTATCACAACTGAATTGTTTCTGCACACACTTTTCTAAATTGATCCAATTATGTGTTATATTAAGTGTACTTCAAGTTTCGATGATACGAGTTTTAAAGAATTATATATTATGATTTTTAAAGCTGAAATAGAAAGTACTTCTAAAAGCAAAACTGATAAGCTCGAAGCTGAACTAAACTATAAATTATAATTTTGGAACCAGCGAAACTTAAAAACAACAATAACTACCTCAGTCGACAGGTAGAATTACCAGTTATCCACAATTTATGCATTATACAGAAACTTCCTAGTTGAAATAAAGTTATCTGCTCTGATAACAAATTTATGTAATGTACATAGTTAGCATTAAATTAATGGAATACAACTATTCATAGTAGCGTCCTGGACAAATAAAATTTCTTGCTCGAATAAAAACTTGAATATTTAATCCTATACTAACTCCTAACAGATTACTATAAATATAATATAGTATAAGTACTATATTTTCTCAGTGCGCTGCTCACGATCCTTGATTCGTACTTCTTGTTAATTAAATTCAAAATTTTTAATATTTTGTAAAATGAAAATAAAAAAGTATAAAACATAACTATCTCTAGGTATCAAATTGAAAGTTAACTAAGTACTATTAATGCCTTTGAAGATGGCTATCTGAGCTAAGTAGTAAGTATTAATTCAAGACAAAAATTGAGTTTGGATGCTGCAACAAACATTCTATATAAATCTATGAAGATAGAATTAGTAGATAGATAATAATAAGTTTTGAAAATATTTATTATATTTTCTTACTTACTTAAGATTTTGTTGTGTTCATAATTTGAAGAAATTTGATAACAAGATATTGAATTTAGTTCAGTTACTGAATGTAGCTAGTAAGTTTATCTTAAGGCTTCGATTGAATAAATATATGATATAAGTTTCGTCAAGTTAGAATAAAGCTCAAAACATTAAATAAGCTAAAATATGTTATTAGAAATCCTGAGGATTATTAGTACATTGTACTGTTTATTGAATATGTATGAGAGTTATCATAGTCGTTGAGCTCCAGTTGACGGCTATTCAGAATTTCTTCTGGTAAATTAATCAAAGATTTTGCACTAATTTGTAAATTATATAAGCTATAAGAGAGAATATGCAACTTCTGATATCATAATTATTGAAACTATAGTTTTAAATAAATAAAGAATACCGAGTGCCGTTTAGTTAATTCACAGTGAAAAATGATGATTTTAAAAATATTCATAATTCATAATTAAGATTCCCTTGTTGCATTGATAAAATTAACGTTCACATTAAGTACTATCAGAAACAATTCAGTATCAGTACTTCCAGCTGTATACAGATAAGTTATGTTAAACAATGTATAATAGCAAATTCGGTAATTTTACAAATTTTATCAATAAGCGATCTCAAGGAATCTTATTACATAGAATAAAATTAGACCACTCTAGCCGCAATAATAACAGAAAGACTAATGAAAATACATTATGCAAAGGTTCAAAATTCAAGAAGTATGTAATGAAGTGAAAAACTGAACTTATAAATTAAAACCAAGATAATGTATATTACTTTGAAAGTAATATAATAATGTAAAAATTCTCGCTCAATTCCACTAAAACACCTAGTATACACATTTCGTTTAACCTTTAATGACAACTTAATATTTAGTTGTAAATATACCGTTTCAGAGAATACATTAAATACTATTCCTCAATGAATATATCCTTAATAAGTATAAATACACACTAGATGTAATATCTTATAACTATCTTATCCACACCCATCATCTCTGGAAATTTAATAACCTAACATATAAATAACATAAATAACATATAAATATTAATAACACAGTAATAACACGATAAAGTATAAAACAATACTATCATTTCTGAATTGATATAATTTGATGACATCTCAAATAATTAACACTGAAAATATAGAGTCCTTTATGTAAATGAGTAAAGAACGCGTTAAAATGAATACATCATTTTTAAATGTTTCTTGTGATTGAAGCAGTTTATCTTGGCTAATTGATTATTGAATGGATGTTTTTGAGATGTACCAAAAGAGTGAGCCGATATATTTCAAATATGTGTGCAAATCTAGTATAATATATGGTATTCTCACACATATCAGAAGGTCGTGTCAACCATCCTTCATAACTGTGTGAGGGGGTCCGGCCCTATTTATAAGACAATATATTATGACACAAATAGATAACTCAATGAGGTCATTTATAAGAGGATTAGGAGCTTTTTCCGGAGTGGTATACCCTCTAATAAGTGAAAAGGGACATCATATTTGCGGACAGTAATATATTTTAAAGAAATAAGTAGTAACTTTTGTGTTTTATAAAGTATTCAATTATTTAAATTTAGATAAATTTTATAATTCAATTAATGATTTAATCAAGGGTAGCAAGACATTTTTTGAGTATATGGTTCTATTGTACTATTACAAAGAGAACATTTGTAATTTGTAATATTTTGACATTATATACCAAAGTAATTCCACAAATATGAGAAATGTACGCATAGAAATGTACACTAAAATATGTGTGTGCGGAGTATATTACATATACTTCTGTATGTTGAATTATATAACATTATCTTATTTTTAAATCACATTTACAGTATGAAACAAAAGATAACAAAAGTATACTGATTTCATTTTTTTTGTGTGAAAACAGTAAAAACACTGTTATTGTAATTTATAATATTTTCTATATTAGTTATACAATTTTGATTGATAGTTTTGAGTGAAGTTTTTTAGTGATCAACTTTTTATTGTGTGTAATATTTGATAAATTGTTGATTATTAGAAAAGGTTAACTTTTCATTTCAATTAGTTAATGAATTCTATTTGGAAGTTAGTTGCATTGAGTTTTCTGGTTGCGAACAACTTTGGTGGTGCTATGGCGAGTGCAAATACGAAAATTATGAATTTGTACAAACAGAAGTCTTATTATGCTTTCGAGTTCACGTCAACGGTGAATTCGATAGTTACGGTTTCAATTATAGTTGGATTCATGCTGGGTGCGATGTTTGCGTCAACTTTGGCCAAGAAGTTCAGTAAGAGAAAAATTGGAGCAATTGCGTCCGCTTTCGCCTGCCTTTTCAACTTACTCAGTATGATTCCTGTGCATTGGATTTATCTATCGGTGATGCGTGTGCTTCTTGGTGCGTCCATTACGACCATAACGACGATTATTCCCGGGTGGCTCTTTGACCTCTCCCCAGCTGCTAGGCGTAGTTTGCTTTCCTCCACCTATTAATTCTTCTTGACATTTGGTATTTTCATCAGCTCAACGGTCATGTTGGGCATTAAAAGTGATGTAGATAAGTTTTGGTAGGCGTTTCTTTACGATGCCGTTGTAAACGTCGCCTGTTCCTTCGTTTGCCTCTCAATTAAAGAGGAAACTCTGGTCCAAACAGTTTAAGAGACAAACTAAACCGTTTAAGAGTAAAATTAAACTGTTTTAGAGAGTAAAAATGGAATAACGTGGGGGAGTAAGTAGTTGAGGAGGGCAAAACTTACTATTGTGCTGTTTTCAATAGGTTCGCAGGTTTCGGGGATCAATGTGGTCATTATGTACGCCACTTAGATATTCTAGAACTATTTCGACTCGCCTATGTCAGACGTGTACGGATCCTTGATCGCAGCTGGAGTTAACGCGGCTTCGACCCTCCCAGCGCTTCCATTCGTCTCTAAGTTCAATCGCAAAACTATTCTGTTCTTCGGATGGTTTTTGATGAATCTAGGGCACTTACTGCTCATCGCAGCGTACGTATTCGATGTATAATTGCTGATTCTAATCGGATCCATCGTTTTCCTCCTCGGATTCGAGTTCGGACCCGGTACAATGATGGTTGTGGTACTAGGAGAGATCCACCCACGTAAATTCAATCAATAACTGAACTCGTTTGGGTACACTATTATGTGGATAGTCAATATAATCGTTGTGATCACATTCCCGTACTTTGAAAAGATTGTTTGGGCAGCTTACGCGATTTATTTCGCCGTTTCGTTCGTATGCGGTGTTATATTGTGCAAAATTATGCCTGAAACAAGAGGAAGGAGCTCAGACGAGATTGATACTGAAGTACTAGGAATTAAAACGGTAAAAGATGAAATAATAAAAGAAGATCTAAAAATCGCGAATGAAACACCAGTTGGACGATTAAACACTGCCGAACAAACTGTTGAAAATGAAGACAAATGAATTTAACATAAGTATATTGTAGAATAATAATATATTGTTTTGGATGTAAAGTTAAAAAATGTGTATGCACCCGTTTTGAGCACTTTGGAGCTTGCCACATATATGAATATAATTATTGATATATAATATACTGTTTTTTGAAATTAGTTTCTATGTTCCACTCCAGAACTAAAATATGGGTAATTGCCATAGAAGTGATCTATGATATGAATTTTAATATAAAGTGCACTCGTTACAATTTTAAACCGAAACTACAAAGGAAACTGAGGACGAATAATCTAGGCTACGAGTAAACATATGGAAACTGCTAAATGGCAATGTGGAATCGAAGAGATAGATTGAAGAAAATTATACGTTTCACTGCACTCGATATAAGCCACCAATTTTTTTAATAAACAAGATGTTAAAAATTACACTTCTGTATTTGACCAATTCGAAGAGACCAAACTATAAAGACTGAATTCTTTCTTAGTACATTTGTTATAACTAGTAGGGATAGCGCTTAATAAAGACTGGACGATATGAGTTTTTTGGTTTTATAAATAGTCAAAATTGTCCAGTTTTAACTTTCAGCTACAACTTAAGAATATATTAATTGACTTAGCATAAAACTCACTATATAAATTATGAAGGTGAGAGTATATAATAATGATAAGAGTTTGGACCACACCTCCACGTCTTCTTTGTATTTAATGCATTTTATACAACTTACGAATATTTGACTTAGATTATAATAATATCTGAACACGAAATATTTTTAGAATATATTAGTAATAACTATTTATATATTGTTCCTTTCAACAAGAACATTAAGGAGATTATTCATAATAATGATGTTACACATATATTTTATGTAAAATATAAAAGATGATCAATAACTAGATCATGCTACGTAACATAATATTACAAGTTATATAATATAGTGGATAATAGAATATAATCTAATGAGCTAATAATTTAATGGGGAAATTGTTTCAACTGTGTAAATTATTAATATTTAAACAAATAAATGTAAATGGTTGACTAAAAGAATATATTTAGTTATTACATTAATTATATTAATAATTATTTATTGGCTACACTCCAAATTGTTGATTGGTTGAGATATTGAAAATATAATATCATACAAGAGTACATTTCGAACATTCAATACCATTATATAATTGTAATTATTATAGATCATGTATTCATAATATATTAAAATAATTTTAATTTAACTTCTTGGCTAATAATTTTGAATATACCAATACATATTTATTTTTGTATATCTATATCCATTGTTTAAAATCCAATAATCATATAATATTATATTAGTTATATAATCAAATATATTGGCATTCAATACTATAGTTTATTTGGTTTATATGAGTATTTAATGTTCATTTGATTAAATATGACATATAAAGATAATATCATTTTTAGCTATTTTATTATGCATGTTATATATAAATGTAACTAAAAATACTTATATGTTTGTATGTCTTAAGTTATTTGTTAAAATATGTATCAAATATTGTACAAAATATTATAATTTAAATTATTCAATCGTGGTAGCAAGAGCTATAAGCGTACAAATATAATTATAATATATTAATATAAAATAATCAAAAACAACAAGTACATTCACTTGTGTTCAATCACATTAAGTATTTAATCTTGACATAGCGTTAATAAAAATGAGACTCAAATATTATATAATTTCTGTTTATATAATATACTATCAGGAACAATTCAACATCGATACTTCAGGGAATAAATAACTTACATTTTATAATATTGTAATTTCTGTAAATATTATTAAAAATTGATATTAAATAATAGTTATATTTTTATTGATAAATTAAATATTCTGTTATATCTCAACATAGTTGTAAATAATATTAGAAAGAAAATCGAAATATGTTCTATTTAAGACTTTAAAACTGAAGGAGACTCCATAAAACCTATGGAGTGAAAAAATTACCATATAATATTTTACCAACATTCTTCTTATTATATAGTATCTATTGCAAAAATATAACTAACTCCAGCTCATTCCAAAAAAACACCTACTATGAACATTTAAGTTAAATGCTAGCACTTATTTTGAGCTGCAGACGAAAAGATTCAACATAATGTTTTTAATACCTTTTGCATTTGAATAGAATTGAAATTTGTAGTCATATTATTAAGATCCAGTTGAGATATACAAAATTCAATTGTATCTCTATTATAGTACGGTACAATCTCACGAATAAACTTTCGGATACACTCGCGTACTAGGGAAAAATTAGAAATTCAATGATTTTCGTACTTATTAAATTTGCTCAGACACTTCCACAAGCGGAGTTCGACAGAACGTTTGGGTGTGGAAATGAATTTTAATAATCTTAATGTAATATATATTATATAAGAAGATTTCTGACACATTTTTAGACCACCATAATATATTATTATACAAAATTTATAGAATTTACTGTTATCAAAACCAATATTTTAAAGCTGCTGTAAAAAATTAAATGAATATTTTTATTTAGTTATATTAAAGAAATCAATTAATGCATTATTTTTTCTTTATTTAAATTATTTAATATTTTTATATAGTGTGGTATATTTTGCTAAATTACATCCAATGAAAGCAACCGCTTTACTTAGTACTAGTTTTTCATTAGTTAATTAATCACTTTATGTGAAAATTAATACTTTTTATTCAATCATTTTTTAGCTGCCTAGTATGTAATTTACATGCGCATTTCTGCCGGTATTTTCAAAATCTTCGTTAGAATTGCCTGCATTCCGGTATTTACTTATGACGTTCGGTACAAATTAGTGTAGTTTCCCAATCTATTTTCTTGTAGTACTGATATATTTTATTTTCATAGTCGACGCGAAGCGTCGAAATAATTTTAGGAGGCTAATAATTAAACGTAAACAACTTTAAAATCAATTGCATAGGTAATTACACTACTTAATCTTATCAAACATGTAAAACATTATACCCAATTAATAGTTGGATTGTATTTACTTTTATTATCAATATAAGTCTTCAATTTTATTGAATATAGACTATTATTTGTTGTAATCTCCAACTTTCATAATCATTTTCATTTATCATTCAAGAAGTGGTGGAGCGGAATTATGTATATATTTATTAAATGTACTAATATACACAGGAACGTCAAAAAATATCACGTTATTTTTGAGAGGTTGATTTTAGCAAATTATTGAGATTCACCAAATAATAAACATTTAAAAATCTTTAAATACCGGACTGGTACCGGTTTAAATGTCGTCCGGTATTTTTGACGAAGTATCGGTATAATGCGCATGTATACTATGTAAATATATAGAAATTTTAAGTTTGATAGCGATATTTACAAAACTTTATTCAATTATTAACGGCATCATATAACATAGTAATTTGATAATGATTCTCGCTCACACCACTTAATTACTGAAATAATCCAGTTCTAAATATAATTATTATGGTTTCAAATATGAGTTTAACATGGATAATATACTATATTACTAAATACGATTTAAATCTATTTGTTTCAATTTACACTTTTATATACTATAAGAGCTTGAATTTTCATATTGTTTATAACTATTCGAGGTGGATATTATTAGAAATGAAATTATATAATTAATGATATTTGTGATATATAGATTCATTTAATGCAATATTAATTAAAATATCCAAAAATATCCAAAAAATGAGGTAAATCGTTGATGCTACAACTCCTTTGATATTAAACCATGTCACTCATAAACGCTATACTTTTAAAACTAGATATTACTAGATATTCTCATGTATTTTCGATAGATAAATTTGAAATTATTATTTGTAATTATATCCATAAATAGAAGTTTAAAATGAAATTGAAAATGAAACCTTTAAAGGTGCTTTATTATACGCATTCTATACCTATTTAAGATAGAGCGTACGCTTTCATTGAATATTTTGCTTACCTACACTTGAATGTTGAAAATAATTTGTAGATTATTTAATTTGAATGAAATTATTTCAATTATTATTTGAAAATTAACTATAACATGCACCCACCAATATTTTAGTTTAAACTAGATATTATTTGATGTTCTATTTACTTAAAAGTTATCGAAGAATAAAGAAAATTGATTACTACTGTACTTTTTGGAGTCGTTATATGTATCCAATGATGTTCTATGATCGACTCCAGTCTATTTTTCATTGATTATCTAACAGCAATTTACAAAATTTGATTTCCATTCGTTGAGGTGTGGAAATCATACAATGATATTTTATTTCTATTACGTAAATCTATTCAATATGTAACTCTTAATTCCCGTTCTAAATTATATAATTTCACTTCAAACCGTCTGTCGAACTCCGCTCTTCCACAACCCTTAGTTTTCTTTTTGTGAGTTGATTGAATTCACGGCATATACCAGGACGAAGCCATCTCCTCCGTACATATAGCTGTCTCTAAGAGCGGAAAATTCTTCTTGACCTGCAGTATCAAGAATATCCAGCATAGTAATCTCGCTGTATGTGTCAACCGATTGCCTTGCGATAAAAGTTTTCAATTGTTGGTTCGTACTTTTTAACGAAATTGCCTAGAATAAATCTAACTGAGATGCGGCTCTTGCCCACGGCTCCTGTATCGACTATTACGATTTTCATAGTGTTTTCTGCCATTTTTATGAAGTAGGAGAAATTCTATTCATTTATTACGACTATATTTAAATTAGCATTTTTCGTTTTCACAATTTGAAAGTTGTTGAGAATTACTGTGAATTTGCTCGTTTAAAACGTTCACCTCAATTCCGCATGCATTAACTTATTGCAGTTACGTGCCGTGCGATATATTTGATTAGAGAGGAATACTGTTTTCTTATAGATTATTGTTTAGAAAGTAATGTGATAATTAGAGAAAAAAGTGACCAGTATAAACGTAATTTACGGTTTGATGGCATTAAGTGCTGATCATTTTCAACTAACTGTATATTAAAATAGCGTTTCATCAATATACCAATGATTTCAAAATTCAATCGATATGTATGTGAAAAGTATCAGATTTGCTAAAAATGTAAAATGTACAATATATAATCATTATTTACTAATTTTGTAATGTCAAGTTAAATATCATTCTATATCTTTTTGTTGTTTGTAAAAGTATAAATATCTTGGATTAACTAAGATTGCGTTACTAATTGTTATATTTCTATGTATTACATTATAAATCTAATTCTTACCACTCCACATATAATGTTTCATCATCACCACGGATTTCACCATCATCATCACTGCCACGGCGGTTTTGGTATGGATTTCGGACTTGGTATGGGTCCTAGGCATGGGTGCTATGGGTTTAGGTATGGCCATCGCCGCCCCTCCAGTTGTAGTTGTTCAACAACCTCAAGTTGTTTACACCCAATAACCCCAAGTTGTCTACCAACAGCAGCCAGTTTATCAGCAACAACCACAATAATAACAATAACAGCAATATCAATACCAGCCTCCACAGCAAGCTCAGCCACCAGCAGGATTGCTCCAGAACACGATGCAGGCTCCGATGCCCGGCATGCTCCCGGCCTCTCAGATGATGCAGGCCCCCATTCCGAACGGGATGCCACAGAATTACAATCAGTACACCTCTGGCCCACAACAACCTTCACAAATTCAAGCACCTCCAGCTCACCCAGCTTGTGAATATAAACCAACCCCAACGGGTATGTATTAACCAACTCAAATTGGTGTTCCCCAGAATTTTAATCAGAACCAAAATCTGAATTAAAACGGGAACTCGTTACCAGTTTCTCAGGCACCGTTTTATCCGATGTGATTTGATATTATTGATTTATTGGTTTAATTATTATAATCTAATTAAATATTATCTTCAAACAAAATGTCAATTGTATTCTAACGATATTAGTACTCTAATAGAAAAAGAGTAAAAGTCTTCCAAAATGTATCAACTAATTTCTAAAAGCAATTTTGTTCTTTCTTGATTAAAATATGTTAATAGTTAAGAAAGTATTTGATATGCTATTGAGAGAATAATATTCTAATAATTTTTTATGCAACAGAACTAAAATATATGTTAAAAATGTTCTCATTGTTTCTTCAGTTCTTCAATCAACTCATCAGTAAGTTTGGGGATTTCTAGAATAGTCTCAAGCGCCTTGGCTCTAAACTCGTTGTCAAAAGTATTGCTGTAGTACTCTGGACCGCGATCGAACATCACCTCGTATTCGTAAGCATCAATTTGCGACAAGGCTTGAATTACAAAGTTTGGATATATAGAATCAACACATAATTAATTACTAGGTGGTTCCGATGTCTTACCAGTTTCAGATAGCCAGAGTTTATCTAGTACTGGGAGCTCGCGCAAGAATAGAAGTTAGCGAATATCAGAAAGGTGATTTCTATCAACATTTAGGAACTTCAGGTTTTTCTGATTTCTTAAATAATATAAAGATGATATTTGGTTATTCCACGCATCTAGGTATTCTAGGGTACTTACAGACTCTATCCCTTCTAAAGAAGTGATTTTATTGTTGTTTACATTTAGTTTTACAAGTGGAAGGCCAGAAATTTCTTTAATAGACGTGATGTTATTATCTTCAACATTTATTTCTGTTAGCAAATTGAGATTTTGTATCCAGTTTAGGTTTTCGAGTTGGTTTTTATCTGCTGACAGCTGAGTGACATATTTACAGTTTTCTATTCCTTTAAGTGATTTAATCTGGTTAAAGTAGATGAGTACTTTTTGCACTTTGGGTAGATTTTCTATGCCTTCTATTGATTCCATGTGGTTTGAAACGGCGCAAATGTATTCTAGTTTGGGGCAGAATCCGACTCCTTGAAGGTTTTTCAAGTTATTGTCACAAACTGATAGCTTTCTAAGTTTAGTGGCTTATTTTGGCAATCCTTCAAGATTTTGTAGTTGATTTCCGTCTAATTATAAAGCTTCGATGTTAATTGCATTTTTTAAACCACTTAAATCTGATATTTAGTTGTAACACAAGTTAACCTCTATTAATTCGAAATAATTAGGTTTGGGTGCTTTTGGATACCAGATTTTATTTTATGATTTTTACTTACTATCTCATTTAGCTATATATCTACTCATATTTTTACTCACATCCCTTATTTATTAGATTTACCACCTCTATATTTAGTCTCCGAGCAGGGAGATCGAGGGGCCCCTCTGGGGTATCGATCTTTGGAGGGGCGGCGAGCCCCTGGACGTCGAGGGTCGCCAGGCCCGGTAGGGCTAGCCGAAGGCGTCTGGCAGGACCCGTGGACCCCAGCGTAGCCGTTGCTTGTATCCAGGAACACCCAAACCCAACCCTCCATTAATTCGGTTAAATTTAACAATTCATTCACGTTAATTAGTTCGTTTTTCCAGGATCTTAACGTTTTTAACCTAACCATATTTTAAATTCCGTTCAAGTTTGTAATATTTGTTTCTACAATGTCAAGTTCAATTATTTTTGTTAATAGTAATAGATTTTATAAAGATTAAAGGTTATTGTTACAAGACAAATTAAGATATTACAAATTTGCTAAATTTCCGATATTTGAGATGTCAGAGATGTAGTTTTATTATAAATTCAGAGTATTTAAAGAAGATATAGATGCTATATCTAACGCATTCTACAAATTCGAACGCTAGACCGTGAGATCAGTCAGTTTCTTACATTAATTCAAACCCTTTAAGCTAATATCAATATTGTCGGATAAATTCAGAGTTTCGAGCTTTAAATAATGTTATTTAGGATCAACTAAAAAGGATACGTCTGTAAGATTACAGTTGCTAGCAGTTAGTTGAACTATATTGGGAAGCAGGCTTAAAAGAGGATGTTTTTAGTGTGCACATAACTAGTTATTTGAGATATCAAGAATCATCAATGTGGAATATATGTTAAAGAACCTTATATTTGTGATTTTGTTGTTATTCAAGTTTAATACTTAAAGATCTGCATTTATATCCAGAGCTTCAATATTATTCGAGTTAACTACCAACTCCTTGAGAAACAAGAATTTATGGGAAATACAAAACTTTGAAATATTATTATACGCAACAGAGAGTTTAGATATCTTTTTGCATTAATCTAAAATCTAAACATTTTCATACACACCGTATGGAATATCTATACATTCAGCTTCAGCAAAATTGGGATCAAGTTCGTTTAATGTTTCTAAAGATAATTTAATTGACATCTGGTTTGGAGTGAATAATATCAACTATACTATTTGTAAAAGTTCATTGATATTATTAAATATTAGATATTATTTAAATGTAAATTACCAAAATATTTTCAATGTAAGATTAATCAACTCATTTTCTTAAATTAACCACATACATTATAATGTTGTGCTTAAAATACTGCTATGTTTCCCATTTATCCAAAAACGCTTGAGCGACTTCTGATGGTTTCTGATTTAACATTTTTTCGTTCAAGAGACGTATTACAACTTTATCTTCTGTAGATAATTGCCCAGAAAATAGAAACTTAGAGAAGCTGTTGGTGTAGTAGTCGTAGAGTTGTCTGGCTGTCTTTCCTGCGATGAGTTCTGACAACATCGTCCAGAACTGCTGCTTTGGATAATTCTTCAAGAACTGGTTCACGTAAACACAAAGCTAGGTGTTGTCGAGTTTACTTATGTCCTTATCAGTTTATATAAAAATGAGTCTTTTGAGGGAAAGTGCAAACAACATTTAGGTTTGCAATTATAACTCAGATTAGTGTCTGGTCATGCTGCTTCTATAGCATTTGACTTATTTCGGGTTCAAACTAATTGATGAGGTTGAAGATAGGTGTTGAATTTGCGTTTGATTAAAGCTAATGTCTTAAGTTATCATGAAGTGCGGGATGATATTTTGAATGAAATAACTCTTCAGTTTATCTGAGTTAACATTCATAGCTGTTTGCATAGAACTCCAAAAGTCTTGGTAGTCGACTTCTGAAAGTTGCATTATCTCACTTGAAACAATTGTTCCGTTTTTGGATTAT
>CAXDID010000794.1:0-104683 GCA_963988835.1 Hexamita inflata | reverse complement strand
TGTGGTATTTTGCATTATTATTATTTGGTTGAAACGATAGAAACCACAATTTTTCCGCTATCCGCGAATAAATTAATATCAGTTTTCGTGTCATAACAATTATGCATCTAAATCTTTTCCGTTCGAGATAGTTCAGATCTTATAGTTAACAAGTAAATCATATATAAAGTGGTAATTATGATAATGATATATTAATTATTATTTAAACTTATGATATCATTTAAAGTTTCTATTTCAAATCTAAATAACTTTTGAAATCAGATTTAGTAATTCAGCAGTATTTAACTTATTATAATGTATATTATTATAAGATTATGCGTTTTATATACAGAACTAATTTATTATTTGTGTACACTAATGAAGTCTAAGATTAATATTCTTACACTTATATCATATACTTAAAGTATATGATAACTTACACATGTGTGTGAAAAGACATTAGATATCTTTTAATTCATTGAATGTATCTTTAACTGAGAAAATACATGATTTTACATATTGTTAGTTAACAATTAGTCAATTTATCGAAATTAAACAAATCAAAATTATTACTAACTTACGAGCCCATCAATAATGTTGACTCTGCCATTTTACGATGTAAGCTTCCAGTATTTATTGAATAGCATTCCCGGTCTTACATTCGAGGCTAGAATGAATCCCATGTTCAATAATGCTTCTATAACTCAGATCAAGCATTTCCTCCTCCCTTCAAAGTATATTAGCCACTAAAGCTCAAACATTTCACCTGACAATATTCGCTTGAAGTAATTCGATTCACGCCTAGCCTGGCCGAATTGCACCCCAAAAATCAGGAATCAAGAGCTTTGTGGCTCCTGCTGGGCCTTTTCGGCCGTTAACTCCTTCAGTGACCGCCTGTGTGTTAAATCAAACACCTATTCCGCACTTTCTGAGCAGTTTTTGATCAGTTGCGACCAATATAACGAAGGGTGCGAAGGGGGCTACCTAAAAAATGCAAATTAGTTCCTTCAGAGAACCGGAGTCCCAAGTTTGAACTGTGTTCAGTACGTTTCTGGGGGAGGAGAAAGTTTCATTTGCCCAGTTAAATGCGATGACGGAAATGAAATGGAGTTATAAACATCAAAGGGGTTCAAAGTTGTGTTTGGAGAGGGGTAGATGAAGGAGAACATATTAAAGGGGCCAATTCAGGTGTAATTCGCAGTATATTAAGATTTCATGTACTACTACAAAGGAATTTATTAGCACATGGCCGGAAATGAAATTGGCGGGCACGCGGTAGTTGCAATCGGCTGGGGAATCGACAGAGGAACACCGTACTGGATCTGCAGAAACTCATGGGGAGCGGAGTGGGGAGAAAACGGATATTTCAGAATCACTCGCGGAAATAACGAGTGCGAGATCGAAACGGAAGCATTCGCGGTTCAAGTATGAAAATAATCTATTTCATTATAATTGATATCATAGAATTTTTTGAAATGATTTTGATGTAACTGTAAAAATAGTTATAAGAATATAATGTATCCATAGTATATAGAAATTGAATATTAAGATAGCAATGAAATAATATTTGATAACATGAATAATTTAGTACAATACGTGTTATAATTTAATATAGAGAGGTTCTAAGCTAGTATACAAAACATGTTATACTGATCTTAAATCACTGTGAATTCTCTAAATTCTCTAAATATCATCGTATAATACGATTCCTTGTTTCTTATTATTATTAAAATTATGCAAAGATTTAGAATTACAAGTTTAAACTCATTTTTAAATTAATGAATATTTATTTTTACATTTATTATACATTTTTTATTGCTATATTATGAAATCCAAATATTAAACCGCTTCAAAAACATTAATGTAACATATTGATATATTCAAATTGTATTTGTCAGAAAACTTGCTCGGTGGACTATATAGTTTATTAATACTTTTATTTGCTATAAATATCAAACAAGTAAAATTTTCAATGCTACTATACAACTTTACAGATTTATTTATATTTGGGATATTTTGTGGAAAGCTAAGGATATTTAAACAAAATCCAGCTGATAAGAGGCTTTAGTAATAAATAATTAATGTATTTTCTATTTAAATTAACTTGAGAATCATTGCTATGTGTATTTCTATTCAAGTATTTACAGAAACATCTAACATCAACATATATTATGTATTTACATTTGTTCACTCTATTTCTTTACAATGCGCTTAAATAGTATTTATTCCTTATTACTAAAAATATACCACATCAATTTATTTGCTATTTACTGCAGTAACAGTAAATTTATTTATAAATATCATCTCATAATCAAAATAAGACTCTATTTTAGTTACAATTACATTTTTAATGCTTTTAATATATGGCGCAAGCTTTGGTATTCAAATGGAAACGGTTTGTGAATGTAGAGAAAACGGCGCAACAGGTGAATAAAATGGGCCATGTGATTTTGAACGCCTTCAAAAACGCGCTTCCAAGCAAGCTTGTCCCAAAAATAATGAACGTCGAACATTTACCTTGTGATGTAGTCCAGAACGTAAATTTTTGTTACATCTATCTGCCCAACAAAAGTATAGACTCTCGGTTCATATCTAAGATGAATCAGCTATATTCGTTATTGGATGTATTGTGCGATGCGCTGGGGACTCAGAAGATCAAGTCAAGTTCTTAGTGTTATATGTGTTGTACTGGCGCTCATCGCTTCTTGGAAAGCACTTTGGACTTCGAAGATAACTACAATAATTAATTCGACGCTTCTAAGATATTGATAACGTATGCGCTGATGGCAAAACAGTTGGCATAACTTTTCGATCTAGATTGCTGTTGTGGCATAACCCGTGGCGATGTTGTGATGGGGATGGTTTCTGATTCATCTTCTGTCATAAACTTCGACATCTATGGAGACATTGTGAATACTGCAGCACGTCTGGCTAGAAACAATGGGACAGGTGTGTATCTGCAGATAGATGATTTCAAAGCCAAAAATATTAACTCTCCTTGTCATACTGAAGAGCCAGAAGTACTATTTTCAGAGCTTTTAGAAGAAGAAATAGACATGTCAAGCATTCGAACAGGAGTACTTAACACATATCCACACTACAAGTTCTGTTAACTTTAGAATGTGTACTATAAGGGAAAGGGGTTTGTCCAAACACTAGAAGTTATCGCGTTAGATTCCTTACAGCACCTGACTTACAAAGTGCTTCAAAAGGCGTACGCCCAGTTAATTGGCGATTAGTATATTCCAATATAAGATGATTTTGTACAAGATTTATAACTTGAGGCTGCCAATTCTTTGTTAGAAGAATCTGATAGCCACGACATTTAATGTTTGTGTTTTTCAAATCCAGAGTGTTCACAGTTTGAGTTTGATCTAGAAAGGCGACTTGGTGAACTTAAAGATGTCAGCACTGAAATATTTGAAAGTAAGTGCTAAACAGTAATTCAAACGAAGAATGACAGCACCGAGGCATCTGTAAAACTTGAAATAAGTAAGAAATAGAAACTATCTGACATATCTTGCAGAAATAGCTTTCGAAGCGAAAAACACCTCTTAAAACCTTCACTTCAGCAATTCTTTGACCAGGCTAAACAAAGCAATGATATGCGTGTTAATTTAAATAAAGTTAAAGAATATGACGAAGCTATATCCATCGAAGTTAAGGATAACGACGCTGAAAACTCACAGTTCAGTACGATTTCTGATATTATTTAAAACAGTTCATCTTCTTATATAAAACAGGAATCCAGCAGCGCTGTACTAGAAATGTCTTAACCAGAGCCAAAACAATAATCTAATGAGTTGTTGGAAACGAAATATGATTTGATATCTATTCACAAATTTATGCACAACTTTTCCAAAGACTATTGTGAGCTCATGTGCTCTAAAATAGATGTCTTCGAGATATGGGTAAACGCCATAGACCTAAAGTACTCAAACTATGAGTTCATAGTGGTTTTGATAAATTCACTAATCCATAACATTATTTTCACAAATCAGTAACTCAGAATCCATTTGCTAGGTTTCAGAATAAATCCACAACGAGCATGTAAGTTACTTAATTATTTCTATTGTGCTATATGTTTATTCTTTAATATTTACCAGAGATAGTATCTCAAAATTTTGAAGAAGTAGTTGTTGATTCAAAAGCAGAAACATAACAAGCAAGCCCTTCACAAACTGTTTTGGGGCCACTTTCACTCCATCAATAAAATATATCAGTTTGTCTCTACTGGCATCGACGTCTTCAAAATATTTATTTTCATCAAGACCATTGACAATTACTCTGGATTTAAACAATATGCTGACATATACAAGATATATCTCGCGATGATTGCCCATATGTACTCAAACCAATGTGTATTATCTGCCAAAGGCCACTTTTGCAGCAATATGACTCCAATAATGTCATTTAACTTCTGGGGAAAGTTCTTCCAAGTATTGATTAAAGCTGTCGTATTTTCGATTTCAATGCCGATTATCTCGATTTGTTACATCTTTATGAACATTCTCAACACGCTTCTCTAGTATTCAAAGTGGAAACACATTATGATCGACTCCATTTTGAAAAGCGACCTTCACGAACAGATTTAGTAAGGTAAAAAATTACTATAGAACCTGTTACCTAAGATGTCTATTGATGCCCTTCTTCTCACAACAGTTGACAAAGATTCTACGGATATCGTTGTTCTAAACGACAGTGCATACTCTTTGAAAATTCTTTCTTCCATAGATGAATTAATTACGAACAAACAAGTACCTCAATTCAAAAGAAGCCTTGAGGAGAAATATGAAGAACACTAAAATTATGACTTGTTCAGATTTTGTTAGCTAACACACTAGTTTCTGAATTTACCGAATAACGTGTCTTTAGGACAAACTAGGCCTCTTATAGATTTCGGAGAAGTTGCGTATTTGAACCTAGATGTTTGCTCTTTCACAAGTTTCTGCTCGCAGCACGATACTAGACAAAATATGGTCTTTCTCACTACGTTGTTCAAAAAGTTTGACGAGCGCATCAAAACGGCCCAGAACCTCATCCAAGTCAAAATATCTGGCGATTCTTACGAGCTTATGAGCTTGCCAACGATCATTAAGAAATATTCTCCTACAGAAGATTACTAAAACAAGAAATTCGATACTCTTCGCGAATATGAGTCCGTCATTCAGCTTATTGCAATCGGTCTTGGATTCATTACCGACTGTCAAACTGTTCTTCAGGCATATCCAGCCTGGAAAGATACAGTCGGTCTCCGCGTTGGTATAAGTTACGGACAAGTCACGGGCACTCTCATCGGCAACAAAATATGTCGTTTTGATACTTATGGAGATGTGCCAGCAAGAGCAGAGCTTGCCCAGAGCCTTGCCAATAGAAACACTGTATTGGTTGACGCGTACGCTGTTAATAAGCTGCAAAACGCGGTCGCAGCCGTGAATGACTATATTGTGGACTACGTCACGTCTGAAACCGTGCGGTAAAGAAACGTTTCTTATGGCAGTGAACATGTAAACTTTGACTGGATTCCGTGCGAACACGGTCAGCTGGTGACAAAAATAGTGAAATGAGTTTATGTAACGAAGAACACATTTTATGTGTTGGAGTGAAAATGCATTGATGTATATCTCATATTACATATCACTACAGAATCGAACAGCCAAATATCTCTATCACATGCCCAGCATTATCACAAACGCTATGAGCGCTGCGTATAAAACATCAGTGGTTACCTTGTTCTTCGGGTCGCTGAGCAGGATCCCTTTTGCCACGTCCGGCCGCTTCGCCTTTTTCAGCTTGAACTGCTGTTTACCGAACACAAAATTAATTTGCGTCAAAAGCTGCTCTTCGACGTTGCGGCTCCAGTTGGAGATTAGGAAGTTGTAGAGACCTGGAAGGAGCTGCGAGTTTCCCGGCATTAGCGGAATTCCCAGCGACAGAAAGATTGCCTCTTGCGAAAATATCTGGTTGATGTACTGCCGCATGTGGGCCGTGTACTATGGGTCCACTTCTTTGCTGTTCTGGTTCGTAATCTGGGTTATGGCCTCCAGGATTATCTTTTGAGACGGAAACCCGTTCGGAATGCGGGCGTCTGCCAACGTGAGGAGGAATTCGGAAAATGTTTTGGGTGTGGACATCTTGAGCATGAAGCTTTCTTTGTCTGCCAGCGTTTTGGCAGAGTGAATCCGGAGTTGGTGCTTGCACAGCTGCAGATTCATAATTAATTCGACGCTTCAAAGATATTGATAACGTATGCGCTGATGGCTAAACAGTTGGCATAACTTTTCGATCTAGATTGCTGTTGTGGCATAACCCGTGGCGATGTTGTGATGGGGATGGTTTCTGATTCATCTTCTGTCATAAACTTCGACATCTATGGAGACATTGTGAATACTGCAGCACGTCTGGCTAGAAACAATGGGACAGGTGTGTATCTGCAGATAGATGATTTCAAAGCCAAAAATATTAACTCTCCTTGTCATACTGAAGAGCCAGAAGTACTATTTTCAGAGCTTTTAGAAGAAGAAATTGACATGTCAAGCATTCGAACAGGAGTACTTAACACATATCCACACTACAAGTTCTGTTAACTTTAGAATGTGTATTATAAGGGAAAGGGGTTTGTCCAAACACTATAAGTTATCGCTTTAGATTCCTTATAACACCTGACTTACAAAGTGCTTCAAAAGGCTTACGCCCAGTTAATTGGCGATTAGTATATTCCAATATAAGATGATTTTGTACAAGATTTATAACTTGAGGCTGCCAATTCCTTGTTAGAAGAATCTGATAGCCACGACATTTAATGTTTGTGCTTTTAAAATCCAGAGTGTTCACAGTTTGAGTTTGATCTAGAAAAGCGGCTTGGTGAACTTAAAGATGTCAGTACTGAAATATTTGAAAGTAAGTGCTAAACAGTAATTCAAACGAAAAATAACAGCACCGAGGCATCTGTAAAGCTTGAAATAAGTAAGAAATAGAAACTATCTGACACATCTAGCAGAAATAGCTTTCGAAGCGAAAAACACCTCTTAAAACCTACACTTCAGCAATTCTTTGACCAGGCTAAACAAAGCAATGATATGCGCGTGAATTTAAAGAAAGTTAAAGAATATGACGAAGCTATATCCATTGAAGTTAAGGATAATGACGCTGAAAACTCATAGTTCAGTACGATTTCTGATATTATTTAAAACAGTTCATCTTCTTATATAAAACAGGAATCCAGCAGCGCTGTACTAGAAATGTCTTAACCAGAGCCAAAACAATAATCTAATGAGTTGTTGGAAACGAAATATGATTTGATATCTATTCACAAATTTATGCACAACTTTTCCAAAGACTATTGTGAGCTCATGTGCTCTAAAATAGATGTCTTCGAGATATGGGTAAACGCCATAGACCTAAAGTACTCAAACTATGAGTTCATAGTGGTTTTGATAAATTCACTAATCCATAACATTATTTTCACAAATCAGTAACTCAGAATCCATTTGCTAGGTTTCAGAATAAATCCACAACGAGCATGTAAGTTACTTAATTATTTCTATTGTGCTATATGTTTATTCTTTAATATTTACCAGAGATAGTATCTCAAAATTTTGAAGAAGTAGTTGTTGATTCAAAAGCAGAAACATAACAAGCAAGCCCTTCACAAACTGTTTTGGGGCCACTTTCACTCCATCAACAAAATATATCAGTTTGTCTCTACTGGCATCGACGTCTTCAAAATATTTATTTTCATCAAGACCATTGACAATTACTCTGGATTTAAACAATATGCTGACATATACAAGATATATCTCGCGATGATTGCCCATATGTACTCAAACCAATGTGTATTATCTGCCAAAGGCCACTTTTGCAGCAATATGACTCCAATAATGTCATTTAACTTCTGGGGAAAGTTCTTCCAAGTATTGATTAAAGCTGTCGTATTTTCGATTTCAATGCCGATTATCTCGATTTGTTACATCTTTATGAACATTCTCAACACTCTTCTCTAGTATTCAAAGTGGAAACACATTATGATCGACTCCATTTTGAAAAGCGACCTTCACGAACAGATTTAGCAAGGTAAAAAACTACTACAGAACCTGTTACCTAAGATGTCTATTGATGCTCTTCTTCTCACAACAATTGACAAAGATTCTAAGGATATCGTTGTTCTGAACGACAGCGCGTACTCTTTGAAAATTCTTTCTTCCATTGATGAATTAATTACGAACAAACAAGTGCCTCAATTCAAAAGAAGCCTCGAGGAGAAATATGAAGAACACTAAAATTATGACTTGTTCAGATTTTGTTAGCTAACACACTAGTTTCTGAATTTACCGAATAACGTGTCTTTAGGACAAACTAGGCCTCTTATAGATTTCGGAGAAGTTGCGTATTTGAACCTAGATGTTTGCTCTTTCACAAGTTTCTGCTCGCAGCACGATACCAGACAAAATATGGTCTTTCTCACCACGTTGTTCAAAAAGTTTGACGAGCGCATCAAAACGGCCCAGAACCTCATCCAAGTCAAAATATCTGGCGATTCCTACGAGCTTATGAGCTTGCCAACGATCATTAAGAAATATTCTCCTACAGAAGATTATTAAAACAAGAAATTCGATACTCTTCGCGAATATGAGTCCGTCATTCAGCTTATTGCAATCGGTCTTGGATTCATTACCGACTGTCAAACTGTTCTTCAGGCATATCCAGCCTGGAAAGATACAGTCGGTCTCCGCGTTGGTATAAGTTACGGACAAGTCACGGGCACTCTCATCGGCAACAAAATATGTCGTTTTGATACTTATGGAGATGTGCCAGCAAGAGCAGAGCTTGCCCAGAGCCTTGCCAATAGAAACACTGTATTGGTTGACGCGTACGCTGTTAATAAGCTGCAAAACGCGGTCGCAGCCGTGAATGACTATATTGTGGACTACGTCACGTCTGAAACCGTGCGGTAAAGAAACGTTTCTTATGGCAGTGAACATGTAAACTTTGACTGGATTCCGTGCGAACACGGTCAGCTGGTGACAAAAATAGTGAAATGAGTTTATGTAACGAAGAACACATTTTATGTGTTGGAGTGAAAATGCATTGATGTATATCTCATATTACATATCACTACAGAATCGAACAGCCAAATATCTCTATCACATGCCCAGCATTATCACAAACGCTATGAGCGCTGCGTATAAAACATCAGTGGTTACCTTGTTCTTCGGGTCGCTGAGCAGGATCCCTTTTGCCACGTCCGGCCGCTTCGCCTTTTTCAGCTTGAACTGCTGTTTACCGAACACAAAATTAATTTGCGTCAAAAGCTGCTCTTCGACGTTGCGGCTCCAGTTGGAGATTAGGAAGTTGTAGAGACCTGGAAGGAGCTGCGAGTTTCCCGGCATTAGCGGAATTCCCAGCGACAGAAAGATTGCCTCTTGCGAAAATATCTGGTTGATGTACTGCCGCATGTGGGCCGTGTACTATGGGTCCACTTCTTTGCTGTTCTGGTTCGTAATCTGGGTTATGGCCTCCAGGATTATCTTTTGAGACGGAAACCCGTTCGGAATGCGGGCGTCTGCCAACGTGAGGAGGAATTCGGAAAATGTTTTGGGTGTGGACATCTTGAGCATGAAGCTTTCTTTGTCTGCCAGCGTTTTGGCAGAGTGAATCCGGAGTTGGTGCTTGCACAGCTGCAGATTCATAATTTATATGTGGGCCTTCAGGTTCAGAAGCTGGTGTCTAAGTTTCAGGCAGCTGAGTTTGGTGGTGTTCTTGATCTTCTTTTGCTGTAGGGTTAGCACTTTTTGGCTGCGTTCGTATATTTGGTTCTTTAGCTGCTCGATTTTGAGCGTGTTGTCTTCTTCGGTGGGGTATTCCACCTCGAACTCTTCCGAGTGCTCCGCTTCCAGGAGGTTTGTCGTCTTCTGCGGCTGTAGGTCTTCTATTTTCACGTCTGGTTTCTTGCTCACGGATATTTTGTAGCTTTTGTTCGTGTTCGGGGCCGGTTGTTTGGCTTTTGTCGGGTTCTTCTTCTCTTTCAGCACGAACTCCGGTTTCTCTTTCTCCATCTCCGGGCTTTTTCCGTTTCTCTTGTCGTTCATCCTCCAGTCGTATTTGTACTTCACTTCCGTTTTCGGCTTTGGGCTTTGTCCAGCATTATTTATGCTGTTATTGTACAAATAGTTATTCGTAATTGCATTGTTAATCATTTATTCGTCATTATGTTTTGTTTGTTAATTTATAACGTTATTTTAAAGTATTTTTGGCGGTTCTTTGACAGTCCGTTCTTGGTGTTGACTAAATATTTCTCGGTTGAATTGAACGTTGAAATTGACGAGGTGCCCGAATTGAAGGAGCGTTTTCTTGAGGTCTCTTATTTTATCGTTTATTTCGTTCGAGTCTTTGGACAGTTTTAGGAGGGCTTCGTTTTTAAGGTTCGCGGATATGTTCAGTTGATTTGATTTTGAGTCGTTTTTAAGGTTTATCTCAATGGTCGGCTTCTGCTATTTGTACTTTGAGGCTACGTTAGAGTACTTATTAGGGGGCTGGAGCGGCTCGGGGGGCTTCTGCTTCTGCTTGAGGTAGAGCTGCATGCTGCGGGTCTACTTCACTGTCACAACCGAGAACCCGCGCGGGATTATGTTCTTGTTGTAATCAGCGTAACTGTTGTTCTCGCCGGACTCGAGCCAGTGATTAAACTCCTTTGCACACCACTTAAAATACTTCTGCACGTGAATCAAGATGTCAGTCGGCTACTCGAACTTTTTCACAAACAAAAGAGCCTCACGGTTAGACAAACTCCTGTTTAATATATTCACCACTATCTACAACTCCTTCGTCACAGAATTCGGCATCTGCTGCACAGCCGCAAAAAAGTTACTAATTGAAATATTCACCCTCCTGTACGACTCCGGATCATTACAATCATCTAAACAAATTGGCGCTGGGCTTCTCATTGAAGTGGAATTATATCAATATTATTACTAATGAAGTGCAATAAATAATATTATAATCTTATTATAATAATTATGTATAATTCGTAGATTTAGTGATTCTGTAGCCATTTTGCACTTTCAACTACAGAAGTTGCTGCAATTTAACCCACATATAGGAGCATGTACTGTTGTGACAGAACAAGGGACCTCCAACTAAATTACAAAAATTTTTACTTAAGTTAAGATGTTAAAATTTTAATAAATTTTATAAGTCGCTTTGTTGTTAAATGTATCTATAACTCCAAACATAAAAATAGTCAACCAAACAGCCATTCCAAGCTTTTTTAGACCTATCTAGATCAACCAGAATATGAACAGTTTATTATTTATATGTCTGCATTGTTTTACATTACAAACCCACCTCTATATGTATATGAATCACATTATGAAGAATACCAGGAACCAGAAAACGTAGAATTGATAATTTTACTTGGGCCACAATTATACCAAATAAAACCTCTATATATTACATTTCCAGCGTAAATAGTTGATGAATTTTCTATTTTAACATCGCACAAAATAAAAATGCAACGACGACTCATTAATGTACGTCAAAATACCAATAGGCTAGACCAACTTCAGTAAGCAAAACTAAGGCGGAAAAAAGTCGTTTGGAGGTTATAAGTAAGGAAACTTCAACCAAAAATTCATGTGAGGAGCTAGGCATAAATTGCGATCTGAACTGGCTCCGTTTTGGTACATTTTGATTCGTTATACTTTATTCCGAGATTAAATCATTACTCTTTGATAAAGTGATGGTTGAAGTTAGTTCAACAAAAATTATTATGGGTATCACTTCCGAAGGAGATGAGTGGAGTGAATTATATTAATATATGAGCATATATTTAGAGCCAAAGGGCTCATCAGCGCGACGTGTGGAAGAAGACATGCTGGATGCAGAGTGAGGACTAATAATACAAATAAGTTAATGAGTTAGCTAATGACAAGAAAGGGTAAGAAATATGTATGGTAATAATAGTCTCACTCAGCATCCGAAATCCGCATTGTGGTAATAATAAGATTGAAACAAATATAATTCACATACAGTTTCCACCAGAACACAATACACACTATCCACCTACTAATTTATAACTCACATTACTATTAATGCAGTAATATAAACCTGGAAACATATCACCAAGATCTCCTATAATTAGATAACAACATTCTCCACCACAAAAAATACTTTAATCACCACAAACAGGTTTTGGAGGTTTGACATCACGTTTTTTCATATAAACACTATCTATATAATTTCTTATTTATTATAAATTAGTTAAAGTTTATGCATTAATTCCATTAATTTTTATATCAAATTAATTGAGAACAACATTTATTGAATTGTTCATATCATTTTCATTTTATAAAAGTCTATTTTGTAATAATGATATATTTTTTCCAATATTATATTCAGTTTTTTAATAGTTTTTGATTTAATTTTAATTAAGAATGTTAAATTGTTATTATATATTTTATTATAATGTTGATACGTTACTATTTATTTACATATCTATTGAACGATTAAAATCTAAAATATTATTTCTTTAAATTGTTATATTAGCTGTAAGCTATTGTATTGTCTGAGAATTGTGAATAAATATATTTTATTCAATATTTTATATTTTATTGTTTAATTATGTTTATAGGATTGAAATATTATTTTGAAGAGTTTTTAAAAGTAAATTTGTTAGATTCTATTAATGACTATTATATATAATGTCAAATTATTTGATTTTTTAGTCTTAAGTTTCTACATTTTACTTTATAAAAATGCTAAGTTATTAATTATTATCTATTAATTTTAAATTTAATTATTAAATTTATTAGATTTATTATTATTCAATCAAATCAAATTAATGAGATTGATTATCACTAAATAACTTCATTTACTAAATAATATCATAGCATTAACCATTATGAAAATAGGTTTGTGGTTTACATTCGCATTATTAATTAATTAATTCTGCATTGTGTATACAAATATATTAATTATTTAATTCTTAAGTAAGTTTAGGTTCTATTGAACATAATCCGTAAAACTCTTTTAATTATTAGCATGTATGTGAACATTAATATCTTATTGTACCGTTAATATTTTAATCAGATAATATCTATGAATTAGTACAAACATCAAAATCAATAACTGTTATTTGTTTAATGGAATTCGATATCAATACTAAAATACCGTTACTTTATGAACAGTTTATAAATTTACCTATTAATTAAACTTCCACGATTGAAAACTACTTCATATTATATTATTATATTATTAAACTTGCAGAATAGTTACTAATAAAACGATGTTAAATTGATGATTTTTTAATATACACTACATTTAGCGATTATTACATTAATACACTCAAATATTAACCAGATGCTGTATATATTAATGTTGACTATTAGATAACTAGATTACACATTATGCAAATAAGCGATGAATGTGCTATAGATTTTGTAATTGAAACGCTAATTGAACAGTCATTTAACATAATATCATCGTTTACTTAAAATAAAGAAAATTTTTATGTATTTTATATTGAAGAATTAATTATAGACATTTAAACAAAGTTTGACTATATAAAAATATTACTATTTTCCATAGAAAATACCAACGTATTATTAATTTACATATTATTAATTTGTTGTTTCTTTTGACAAAAATTATATTTAATCTTATTAATTTCTATTTAAGAATCGCATTTAGTCAAATCTAAATTTTTAATATTTTTATTTAGAAATATAGAAGATAATAAGATTTACATAATAAGATTTTAGTATTGATATTTATATTTATATAGACATTTTAGAGATTTTCGCGACGAATCATAATTAAGTATCCAGTAACATAATTACACTCAAATATTCTTTTGTTACTTGTTTAAAAGCTCTTTGATATCATCATTCAATTCAGAACAAAACATGGTTTTAGTCCAAATAAGAAGCTTCATTCAGCAACTCCTGTTATTACCAAACGGGTTATAACTGTTTCCTCTTCGATTCTGAAGAATCACAAACAAATTTAAACTTTGAAGAAGCATCTTAAGTTTAAACTGAAGAGTTATAAAGCTCTAAATCAGATTGATTATCAGCTTTCTTAAAAGTATTCCAAAATCTCCAAAATGTCTTGGACATCACTTCTTTGATTCAATCTCGGGGCCTATCTAGTAATAGTTTAGAGAAAGCACGTTTGCAATTGAACAAGTACTTTGGCTTTGGATTTAACTTTAAAGTGTTAAATTTATGGTATTAGTTTCTGTATTATTTTTGTTCTGTATTATCGGTTAAATTCTTGACACCACTCCTTGTCTCATGTTTGGCTCTTGATTTGAAGGTCAATTCGGACAACATGTTCATTTCAGGTCAGATAGTGAAGCAATGCTTCACTAAAGCAATGAGATGATTACAAACAATCGACGCTTTGTAAAATTGTACTACCTTTTGCAAACATCAAAATCGACAACTACCTTTAGAACAACGGTTCGGTCGTTAATTTCTCTCAAATAGCTCCAAATTAACTTCAAAATAACAAAGCCTAAGGATCTGACGGGTTGCATCACTTTTTAAGCAGTGAGAGCGTCACAGTGATTAGAAGTTAGCTTGAATAGCAACTGAAAAGCGTTGTGACATGTACAACAATTTTATTTTCTAGTGGAGTCTTATTTTCTAGTGGCTCATTTTCACTCATCAAAAGAAAGGAAGTTGAATATTTTAGTTATTAATTAAAATATGTTGGTAACATCACAAGACACATGTCCAAAAACCTAAAATCAGTTATACTATTTTTTCACTCGCTCAGAGTAATCTCATCTTAATCTATCTCATGTTTCAAGTCTTCAATTGTCAAGCTCCACTCACATAACAAGGTGCGATTTGAAGTGTAAAGTAAAAAAGTATAATTTTTCTTTTGTCCTATTAATAAATTTTATAAAATTCACTATATCAAAATTCAATTAGTGCAAATTCGCCTTAATTTTAGACTGAACTGTCAACAAATAATACAATTTAGTAACTTGAAAGCGGCAGCTTAACTATATTAAATCAAAAGACTTATAGCACGCGAACAGGTATTGATCTACTACTGGTAGTTGTATAATGATGAAACTATTAATTGTATTTATATAAACAGTATGTTAAGATAAAAATCAAATCAATTGACGAACTATATTATAAGGACATACTGGATAACTATTTAGAGTTAATATTATTATTTAGATAATTTGTTGTTCACAAAATTGAATTGGGAGCGATCTAGATCCATATGGAAATACCCTAGCTTTGAGAGGAGCCAAGGAAAACTATCTTGACAATTTGTGGAAATTCTAAAATCTAAAAGTTGCATTTAAAAATACTAGACTTAATATAAAGTGAATCAAAACTCCAAACTATTGGCTATGAGTATTTTTTGGTGGACCGCCCACTATTCAGGTGTATATGGAGTTAATTGGTAATTTTATAGGTATTTTCCTGACACATTTCTTTCGTGGAGTGAAATATAAGTTTTAGGAATTTATATAAATCGTTGAATAATACAGAAAGTTTATGAAATATCTCAATATTCGCATCATTTTGTTATGTCTCCACTCACTATTTTGTTTTTCTTTTAATTCATTTATACTCATTCAGAAATTAGCATCCAGAAATTCCTTATTTATATCAAAATTTATTTATGTTATCTTCTATATTATAATTTTAATAACTATAAATATTGAGAACGAATCAAATGTGTTCTAAATAGCTAATTGTGGATGATACTTAATATATATATTGTAGTAAAATTCATAATATAAATAATGTTATGATTAACAATGATGTTATATTAACTTAATAAACTAATTCATTGTTTATATACTAATCTGTTGTATAATCTTCAAATATTGTTTTATAAATGATGGACTTAAACAGTTTTGCTGTATTTGGATTCAATACATAACTAAATTATTTAAAAGACTGCTTAATAAATGTTACAGTTCAATTTTCGACATCTAATAGTGCTCTAATTTGTATCAAATGTGATGTGAATATTGATAACTCAATACTAATATTTATCGCTAATGGAACAATTTTGTCTGGTATTATGTTACAATCATAATCTAAAATTGAAATAACTAATTCTAATATTCAATATAGATTCTTATCGAATCATTCATCGGGTTTGGTGAGTATAATAGAAAATAAATTGTTATTTATCATATCTAATACAAAATTATTAGGTTATAATTATATAAATAGTTTAAATAATGGTTATATTGCTTCAATTATATCAGTAAAAACATAAATTTATTTAACATCAGTATATATTTGTACTGACTTGCCTCTATTTGGAATAAATAGCTAAATTCCAATAATTATAGGGTAACCAACGTAGAATTGTAGTTTAGTATGTTCAAATAATTATTATGTTTACGGAATATGTAGTGAATCTTTGTAATATGCAGAAATTATGGATGCAAAAGTACAATGTATATCACCATTTGAATATAATAGTTATTCATGTTAATGTAAGTATGGGTATCTATTAAATAATACTAAATGTATTCATGTTATGAATAGTATTGACGATTTAATCTAAAAACTTGATTTCCAAGTATCTACAATAGAATCTAAAATAAAATAGGATAATTAGTATTTATAAACATAAATAATTAATAATTTTAGTTAACTAAATAGTTATTTAATCTCAAATAATACATTAATTGAAAATAGAATTGTAGCTAATTATACGCTATAGTACGAAAATTTACTTAATAAAATCAATCAATTAGAATATGTCATTCAAACGAAATATTCGGATAACGAAATATTATTAAATAATAATGTTACTCTTGTAAATTAGTATATTTTGGGTAATTCAACTTCATAACAAAGTTAAATCATCTAATAATTTAATTTAATATCATAATTTGTATCCGAAAATAATATACTTCTTTAGCAGTCTATTTCAAATAACATTTCAAAAGTAAGTAGTTTCGTAAAAACTAGTATTGATTAAACTAATATTAATATACAAAATAACTATTTAAAAGCTGATTAGTTGCTTAATAATTCAACACTTTAATTAAATAGTAAAATGAACAGTATATAAAATGAATTTAATGCGAAAATTTAAGGTAATTAGTATTATATGGATCAAAAATCATTATAAGTTTAACAAAATATTAACAGCTAGATATAATAACTGTTAAATGATGTTGCTTATATATATCTTCGGAAGGTGGACTACAAATGTTGAGATGATGTGAAATATGATAAATTAATATAATATACATATACATATATATAGGAAATACTGGCGTGCGAGAGCCATGTTTTGCTTTCAAAAGTCTCTTTCAAAATATCTCTAAATAGTATTTTACATCATCGTCAATACAAGAGGAGTCTAAGACAAATATTAATCCTGTGATGTTATTACAAAATCTTTTGTAAAAATTGCGTGAATTTTTGTTATATAGACTAAAAGCTGTTAGTTTAACCGTTCGGCTAATTTTTACGAAATCACAATTAAACCCCATAATAGGTATAGGAAATACATAATTTGGGGCGATTATTTTAATAATAGAGCTTTTACCAGAACTATATTTTCCCACCATGAGAAAATTATTTTTATTTGTTTGGAAGACTGAGCCCATGATGGAGTGAAAATATTATATAATTTTATGTTCTGTAATAATAGCAAAGTTGAAACCGCTGATTATTTTATGAATATTACAATCTTAAAGTCTATTAATAGATGAACACGAAATTTAAGACTATATATATCTTAGAAATTATAGTAAAAAACTAATATGCAACATATGTAGGTGTTTTACAATAGTATCACTAGCAAGACTATAATTTTGATAAGCTTTTTTACATTGCATAGAAGTGAAACTTAATAAACTACCAGTTGACGAGCGGTCAAACATATGTAGGTGTTCACACGTCATAACACAGTTATTTTTGGCTAGTTTAATAATATAAGTATCGCTGAAACGCTGTCTGCCAAATATACAGGTTGAAATATTATAGTTTAATATAATAACACACTACAGTTACACTAAAGATTTTGCATGATTTTAATAGAAAATTGTATATGCCGTCCCGCGGAAAAACAACAAATATTTTACACAGTTATCACTATGGGTGAGGTTCAATAACAAAAAGTCCATAATATAGTAGAGCTTGATGTACCACCTTTAAAAACATATTTAACCGACGTATAGTCCTCACTCAGCATCCGAAATCCCCATTTCCACACGCGTAACTGAGAGTATCTTAGCTCATAGCATATGTCTCTACACACACGCTACAAAATACCATCGTTAGATGGCAGAATATTTTCCTCTACTTTAATAATCAATCTAGCGATTCGATTTTTCTCTTCAATTTGCTTTTTCAAATGTTTTGCTTATGCTTTTAATCTATTAATATTTTGATACACGATCCAGTTATCATGGCCCCTCACGGAGCCAGTTCAGATCAATATGACAGCTGCCTAGCTCAAAAATGGAGAAGGAAGAGCAGCCATCAAATAGCCAATACGTCGGCGAATCACATCAGTTTGGTATATCTCTAAAAGTATATCTTTTATCGTAACATGAATCGTGCGATACACGGCGTTAAAAAGCTTTAATTTGGTTTCAAAAAACGTCTTAAATTAAGTACCTGACAGTTTTAACTCTTTAACGTTTTTTAATAGTAAATATATTTTGCGAGCTAGACGCTATTATGTAGGGGACATGTATTCTTACAGTTAGAGATATGTGACATTTTTGTTATGTAAAAATTTAATACATCATTACATTAAACAGTGTATCCGCATTTTCTTATTGTAAGAGAAATAGAGGATACATGAATGAGTCATCGTTGCGTTTAGATTTAACATCATCTGTATTCGTTTAGGGAATTGAACAGTTTCCCTTAGTTGTTGTTGAATTTGTTGTTGTTTCGATCGAAGTAGTTGCCTTGTTGTTTCAGAGTTTTTTTAAACTTTCGTTAGCTTTTAGACTACGTCTGCTTGGTTCCAAGAGTGTTTCTTCCAGTTTTTCTTGTAAGCATCATTGTTTTTGTTTTGTTGTTTGCGATCGAAGCAGTTGTTCATCTCACATTGTTTGATGTAGATGTATGGATTTTGATCAGTTGTTGCTCGTTATTTTATGGAGCTGTTATGATTCTGTTATCCGGTGAATGAGTTTCCTTTTGGTTTTTGGTTACCGTTAAGAATTTTGTTAAATGATTTGACGAGTTCTTTAATTTAATTCTTCTTGCTTTGGTTTAGTTGGGAGCTTTTTGGTTTGCTTTATTCCGTGTTGCTCTGGTTGTTTTGCTTGTTTTTCTTGTGTTCAGTTTGTTTTTGTGATCTGAAAGATTGGTTGTTTTGTTTGAAGGACTTCTTCATTGAACTTGAGCATGATTAGATCAGAGATTGAAGTGCTTCAGAGGCTTCTGATATAGCATTATAATCCACTTTATCAGGCTTCCGATGATCGGTTCGATGAGTATTTTATTCCTTCCTATGCGGCTGCTCTTAGTAGTGCGAGAAGTTTCCACTATTGGAGCTGGAGTCCTCTGAGTTCAGTGACGCGAACTTGTTTTGCCGATTTATTTGTCTTGCCGATGTATTGGCTTTTTGGTGGTTGCTCTTCCTTCTCCTGTTTTCGCCCATCTGGGATGTGAATGTGTAGCTGTCACTTTATGAGACGTGAGAGTTATTCCATTTGTTTTGTTGGAATAAGAATTTTTCGATAGGTTCTTTTTCGCTTTTATCGTTATCTTCTCCCAGGTCTGCCAGAGGAGCAAATTTATTCATGTCCAGTTTGCCAATCGGTGCTTCTTCAAGGTTTGTTTCCTTTTCAAGATTTCGCTTTTTGTAGAGCGAGTTGTTACACATTTGAGCGTACCTCGAGATTTTATATCCAATCTCGGCGTAGAATGTTTGCATGTTTACCTTCAGTTCCTTTAAATATACTTGTATCAGAGGAGACCTGCCTGTATTGCATTTGAGTTTTGACGTTGAGTAAATTATCAAAATCTATTAAAGTGAACACAGAAACAAAACAAAAATTATCACACAGCTTTATTAATTGAGTTCCACATACTAACATCTTGTAGAGACGAGTAAATGTTAGATATTCAATCGACCTTAGTAACTTAATATAATTCGTGGCTTTCAGCTTCATTGATTAACTAAATAACAAATGATGCTAATTTGATAAGTGTTAACTTCATGTTATTTTGGATTATTATACAAGCGAAATTTTCAAATTTAGTAACTCCTAAAGTAGCTATGCACGAGCCCATTCCATTAAAATGGTTTTGAATTGTTATTTGCATATTATCATTTGGTATAAGACATCGAACTCTAAAGTCTAATCTTCATAATGTAAAACTATTATTTTTGAAAATACAATATATTATTAAATACATCTGTCCAAGAAGCTGTTATTATAATACTATCTAATAAGACTATTTATCTTATTTCAAGTCCAAATAATTTCTAAACCGAACAATTCTTCCACAATGTTTTAAGAGTTGTGAAATAAATAACTGCACACGAGACTATCGTAGATCATTAACGTGTTTCAGTAGGTATGCCAATACAATCCAAAGCATTGGGAAAAGATAATGGAGATGCCATTTTGTTTGAGTAACCACAAGTGCCAAAATTTTGTTCGAGCGCTTTCAACAATATAGTCACACAAGTCGCTGTAACTACAAATGTATTTAAAATACTTTGTGATTTAAATAAAGGGAATTTGTATTAAAACGACATCGGATAATATATTGATAACTTAATCATAGGAAACCTTCGGATAATTATAAACTCAGTTGTTGACATGTTTAATATATTGTAGCAGGTTTCAAGAACCTCTATTTCTCTTACAATAAGAAAATGCAGATACACTGTTTAATGGAATGATGTATTAAATTTTTACATAACAAAAATGTCACATATCTCTAACTGTAAGAATACATGTCCCCTACATAATAGCGTCTAGCTCGCAAAATATATTTACTATTAAAAAACGTTAAAGAGTTAAAACTGTCAGGTACTTAATTTAAGACGTTTTTTGAAACCAAATTAAAGCTTTTTAACGCCGTGTATCGCACGATTCATGTTACGATAAAAGATATACTTTTAGAGATATACCAAACTGATGCGATTCGCCGACGTATTGGCTATTTGATGGCTGCTCTTCCTTCTCCATTTTTGAGCTAGGCAGCTGTCATATTGATCTGAACTGGCTCCGTGAGGGGCCATGATAACTGGATCGTGTATCAAAATATTAATAGATTAAAAGCATAAGCAAAACATTTGAAAAAGCAAATTGAAGAGAAAAATCGAATCGCTAGATTGATTATTAAAGTAGAGGAAAATATTCTGCCATCTAACGATGGTATTTTGTAGCGTGTGTGTAGAGACATATGCTATGAGCTAAGATACTCTCAGTTACGCGTGTGGAAATGGGGATTTCGGATGCTGAGTGAGGACTATACGTCGGTTAAATATGTTTTTAAAGGTGGTACATCAAGCTCTACTATATTATGGACTTTTTGTTATTGAACCTCACCCATAGTGATAACTGTGTAAAATATTTGTTGTTTTTCCGCGGGACGGCATATACAATTTTCTATTAAAATCATGCAAAATCTTTAGTGTAACTGTAGTGTGTTATTATATTAAACTATAATATTTCAACCTGTATATTTGGCAGACAGCGTTTCAGCGATACTTATATTATTAAACTAGCCAAAAATAACTGTGTTATGACGTGTGAACACCTACATATGTTTGACCGCTCGTCAACTGGTAGTTTATTAAGTTTCACTTCTATGCAATGTAAAAAAGCTTATCAAAATTATAGTCTTGCTAGTGATACTATTGTAAATTTACGACACAACTTGTATTTAACGAGATATTTTTGTAATCCAGCGTTATAACACAATAAAGAAGAATAAAGCAACCATTTAAGTAATCTTTTTCTCGAAACCCCAAATTTTAGCACAGTAAAGAAATAGTACCGCTTCAACACTTCGGTTTCCAGAACCGAAATACTTGTATCAGAGGAGACCTGCCTGTATTGCATTTGAGTTTTGACGTTGAGTAAATTATCAAAATCTATTAAAGTGAACACAGAAACAGAACAAAAATTATCACACAGCTTTATTAATTGAGTTCCACATACTAACATCTTGTAGAGACGAGTAAATGTTAGATATTCAATCGACCTTAGTAACTTAATATAATTCGTGGCTTTCAGCTTCATTGATTAACTAAATAACAAATGATGCTAATTTGATAAGTGTTAACTTCATGTTATTTTGGATTATTATACAAGCGAAATTTTCAAATTTAGTAACTCCTAAAGTAGCTATGCACGAGCCCATTCCATTAAAATGGTTTTGAATTGTTATTTGCATATTATCATTTGGTATAAGACATCGAACTCTAAAGTCTAATCTTCATAATGTAAAACTATTATTTTTGAAAATACAATATATTATTAAATACATCTGTCCAAGAAGCTGTTATTATAATACTATCTAATAAGACTATTTATCTTATTTCAAGTCCAAATAATTTCTAAACTGAAACAATTCCTTCCACAATGTTTTAAGAGTTAGAATAAATAACTGCACACGAGACTATCAACAGATCATTAACGTGTTTCAGTAGGTATGCTAATACAATCCAAAGCATTGGGAAAGATAATGAGATGCTATTTTGTTTCTGAGTAACCACAAGTGCCAAAATTTGTTCGAAAGCGCTTTCAACAATATAGTCACACAAGTCGCTGTAACTACAAATGTATTTAAAATACTTTGCGATTTAAATAAAGCGAAATTTGTATTAAAACGACATCGGATAATATATTGATAATCTCTAATCATAGGAAACCTTTCTGACAATTATAAACTCAGTTGCTGACATGTTTAATATATTGTAGCAGGTTTCAAGAACCTTCTATTTCTCTTATGGGTCAAGAAAGATACACTGTTTAATGGAATGATGTATTAAATTTACATAACAAAAATGTCACATATCTCTAACTGTAAGAATACATGTCCCCTACATAATAGCTGCTCTCAGTCATAAAATATATTTACTATTAAAAAACGTTAAAGAGCTAAAACTGCCAGGCACTTAATTTAAGACGCTTGAAACCAAATTAAAGCTTTTTAACGCCATCGTAATGATTCATGCTGGATGATAAAAAGATATACTTTTAGAGATATACCAAACTGATGCGGATTCGCCGACGTATTGGCTATTTGATGGCTGCTCTTCCTTCTCCATTTTTGAGCTAGGCAGCTGTCATATTGATCTGAACTGGCTCCGTGAGGGGCCATGATAACTGGATCGTGTATCAAAATATTAATAGATTAAAAGCATAAGCAAAACATTTGAAAAAGCAAATTGAAGAGAAAAATCGAGTCACTAGATTGATTATTAAAGTAGAGGAAAATATTCTGCCATCTAACGATGGTATTTTGTAGCGTGTGTGTAGAGACATATGCTATGAGCTAAGATACTCTCAGTTACGCGTGTGGAAATGGGGATTTCGGATGCTGAGTGAGGACTATACGTCGGTTAAATATGTTTTTAAAGGTGGTACATCAAGCTCTACTATATTATGGACTTTTTGTTATTGAACCTCACCCATAGTGATAACTGTGTAAAATATTTGTTGTTTTTCCGCGGGACGGCATATACAATTTTCTATTAAAATCATGCAAAATCTTTAGTGTAACTGTAGTGTGTTATTATATTAAACTATAATATTTCAACCTGTATATTTGGCAGACAGCGTTTCAGCGATACTTATATTATTAAACTAGCCAAAAATAACTGTGTTATGACGTGTGAACACCTACATATGTTTGACCGCTCGTCAACTGGTAGTTTATTAAGTTTCACTTCTATGCAATGTAAAAAAGCTTATCAAAATTATAGTCTTGCTAGTGATACTATTGTAAATTTACGACACAACTTGTATTTAACGAGATATTTTTGTAATCCAGCGTTATAACACAATAAAGAAGAATAAAGCAACCATTTAAGTAATCTTTTTCTCGAAACCCCAAATTTTAGCACAGTAAAGAAATAGTACCGCTTCAACACTTCGGTTTCCAGAACCGAAATACTTGTATCAGAGGAGACCTGCCTGTATTGCATTTGAGTTTTGACGTTGAGTAAATTATCAAAATCTATTAAAGTGAACACAGAAACAAAACAAAAATTATCACACAGCTTTATTAATTGAGTTCCACATACTAACATCTTGTAGAGACGAGTAAATGTTAGATATTCAATCGACCTTAGTAACTTAATATAATTCGTGGCTTTCAGCTTCATTGATTAACTAAATAACAAATGATGCTAATTTGATAAGTGTTAACTTCATGTTATTTTGGATTATTATACAAGCGAAATTTTCAAATTTAGTAACTCCTAAAGTAGCTATGCACGAGCCCATTCCATTAAAATGGTTTTGAATTGTTATTTGCATATTATCATTTGGTATAAGACATCGAACTCTAAAGTCTAATCTTCATAATGTAAAACTATTATTTTTGAAAATACAATATATTATTAAATACATCTGTCCAAGAAGCTGTTATTATAATACTATCTAATAAGACTATTTATCTTATTTCAAGTCCAAATAATTTCTAAACCGAACAATTCTTCCACAATGTTTTAAGAGTTGTGAAATAAATAACTGCACACGAGACTATCGTAGATCATTAACGTGTTTCAGTAGGTATGCCAATACAATCCAAAGCATTGGGAAAAGATAATGGAGATGCCATTTTGTTTGAGTAACCACAAGTGCCAAAATTTTGTTCGAGCGCTTTCAACAATATAGTCACACAAGTCGCTGTAACTACAAATGTATTTAAAATACTTTGTGATTTAAATAAAGGGAATTTGTATTAAAACGACATCGGATAATATATTGATAACTTAATCATAGGAAACCTTCAAATAATTATAAACTCAGTTGTTGACATGTTTAATATATTGTAGCAGGTTTCAAGAACCTCTATTTCTCTTACAATAAGAAAATGCAGATACACTGTTTAATGGAATGATGTATTAAATTTTTACATAACAAAAATGTCACATATCTCTAACTGTAAGAATACATGTCCCCTACATAATAGCGTCTAGCTCGCAAAATATATTTACTATTAAAAAACGTTAAAGAGTTAAAACTGTCAGGTACTTAATTTAAGACGTTTTTTGAAACCAAATTAAAGCTTTTTAACGCCGTGTATCGCACGATTCATGTTACGATAAAAGATATACTTTTAGAGATATACCAAACTGATGCGATTCGCCGACGTATTGGCTATTTGATGGCTGCTCTTCCTTCTCCATTTTTGAGCTAGGCAGCTGTCATATTGATCTGAACTGGCTCCGTGAGGGGCCATGATAACTGGATCGTGTATCAAAATATTAATAGATTAAAAGCATAAGCAAAACATTTGAAAAAGCAAATTGAAGAGAAAAATCGAGTCGCTAGATTGATTATTAAAGTAGAGGAAAATATTCTGCCATCTAACGATGGTATTTTGTAGCGTGTGTGTAGAGACATATGCTATGAGCTAAGATACTCTCAGTTACGCGTGTGGAAATGGGGATTTCGGATGCTGAGTGAGGACTATACGTCGGTTAAATATGTTTTTAAAGGTGGTACATCAAGCTCTACTATATTATGGACTTTTTGTTATTGAACCTCACCCATAGTGATAACTGTGTAAAATATTTGTTGTTTTTCCGCGGGACGGCATATACAATTTTCTATTAAAATCATGCAAAATCTTTAGTGTAACTGTAGTGTGTTATTATATTAAACTATAATATTTCAACCTGTATATTTGGCAGACAGCGTTTCAGCGATACTTATATTATTAAACTAGCCAAAAATAACTGTGTTATGACGTGTGAACACCTACATATGTTTGACCGCTCGTCAACTGGTAGTTTATTAAGTTTCACTTCTATGCAATGTAAAAAAGCTTATCAAAATTATAGTCTTGCTAGTGATACTATTGTAAAACACCTACATATGTTGCATATTAGTTTTTTACTATAATTTCTAAGATATATATAGTCTTAAATTTCGTGTTCATCTATTAATAGACTTTAAGATTGTAATATTCATAAAATAATCAGCGGTTTCAACTTTGCTATTATTACAGAACATAAAATTATATAATATTTTCACTCCATCATGGGCTCAGTCTTCCAAACAAATAAAAATAATTTTCTCATGGTGGGAAAATATAGTTCTGGTAAAAGCTCTATTATTAAAATAATCGCCCCAAATTATGTATTTCCTATACCTATTATGGGGTTTAATTGTGATTTCGTAAAAATTAGCCGAACGGTTAAACTAACAGCTTTTAGTCTATATAACAAAAATTCACGCAATTTTTACAAAAGATTTTGTAATAACATCACAGGATTAATATTTGTCTTAGACTCCTCTTGTATTGACGATGATGTAAAATACTATTTAGAGATATTTATGGATTGTTAAGAAGTCAAACGCTCCAAAATATTGATTCTGGCAAATAAATGTGATTTGGAGAATGCTAAAACTCGAGATGAAATCTTTGATGAATTGAACTTAGAAAGTTATAATGGAAAGTTATTACTCCAAATGTGCAGTGCCATAACAAAATAAGGTATTTCAGAAGGTATCTAATGGTTAAAAGGATGATTTTAGTTATTGTTACGAAAATGCTACAGCTTTTGCAATATTCACATATGCAATATTCACTAACTAATCCAACTAATTAAAACTATTTTTAAATGTTATCGTAGTAATAGTAACCTATTTTGATGAACTAAACTAAACAAAACCTAATAACCTATTTTATAATATATTACTTGATATAAACAATATTTTTTGTGATAATGTTATAACATTATTTAAAATCTTTCTACAATAAAATTGTGATATTAATATCAAAATTTCACTTCATAACTTCAAAAAATGCAACTTTAATTAAGCGATTGTAGAAGTTAAACTCACTATAACTGGTTAATAGTTGTTCTAGATTAACTTATACAAGAAATATTAAGCTCAAAGGAAATAAATAAACAAAAACTTCAAAAATAAATATGTTTTTGCTTAACAAACAAATAAAAACTTAAATAATTATATGAACTATGCATATTTTCTGTCACAGATAATTGTTAACTGGACTAGTTGTCCAATTTAATCAAAGAAATGAAACTGTCAAAGCCCATAACACAATATTAAACATTAAATATTGATTAATTAAACATGGATAATGAATCTATATCTGGTAATTAAAAAAGTGTCGTTTCTTTAAGCAGTATTTAATCAAAATACTGCAATTTATAATCAAAATACAATACATAACCTAAATAAAAGATTATAAATGTGAAAACCAAGGACATCCATTTTAATTAAGTATTTATTGGAGAAATTTAAAGAGCCCTAAACTAAAAACATTTAGAAACAGTATAAAAGGCTTGGATATAATAAGTTAATATATTTGAAATTTAAAGGAAGGCGCATAGAATATATATTGCTTTAAATCAGATTCATACGATAACTAATGATAAAAAGCGAATGCAGGTTTTGGTATAAAAATATAATAAGCTTTTAAATAAGCGGAAGTAACTTTTATAACTTTTAAAGTAGAGAAAATGAATGACATTAGTATACATCTTTTTTGTGTAAATAAACATAAATAAATATCTTATTTTTGCAATTACCACTCCTCTTCCTCCTTTAATGCCAGCCAAATAAGAAAAAACCGTTACTGAGAAATTCTAGGATTAAATAGCCGCTTCTAAGCGTTTCGTAAAATCTTGCGAAAAGCCAAAGAAAGCTGAATGGAAAAAGCTTGCTTTAGCTACTTCTGTCGGTATGCTTGTTGTTGGTTTCTCTGGTTATGTAATCAAAGCCATCAGTTATCCAATATTCACTAGACTTGGAGGAATGTCTAATATTATCGAAGAGTGATTCTGTTTCAAGAGGTATACATTTATAAATTATTTCGTGTTTTGGTTTTGTAAAAGTTGTCTCATTCGTTTTTAGCGGTTTTGTATATCTGCATTTCGTCAAGTTTAAGCATTGTGAATGCTTTATTGAGTTCTTCGAGTCCGTGCATGAAGTATTCTACTTTTTCGAGTGTGCACATTTGGAGGATGCATGAGATTTGTTTGATGAGGAGTGTCTTTTGATCGTTTTTATTGTCCGTTGCGATCATGCTTTGGTTTTCTTTGAGGATTTGTTGCATTTCGGCAATTGCTTTGGGTTCTATTTGTTCTTTATTTTTGGTGCAGAACACGTACAAATAGAGTGCATCCTCGAATCTCTTCTGAACCAGCGATTTGATGAAATTACCGATGCTGATTGGTGCGCAGCAGCTAGCTTTTGCTTTTTTCGCCAACTCAGCGAATGTTTCTACTTTAATTTCTTCTTTTTTAACAATAACAGCGTTTTCAACCGCATTTTCGGCCACATTTTCATTAATATTTTCGGATTACTTAACTTGAACCTCGAATTGTAACAAGTCGTCCTCTTTTGGAGAGTTGTCTTCGGCCCATTCGCCCCAGAATTAGTCACCGATGAACTCTGTGAACTCGACCGCGTGAGCGCTGATCATCTTGTGAATGTTTTCGAAGTCCAAATCCGCGTTCAGTTGTTGAGCTGAGTCCCAGTTCACGAGCTCCTCGTCGGGTTCGTTTTGAATGTTTGGGAGGAATGGAGGGGGAATTGCGTTTTGGGGGTTTATGTTGGTGAATTGGTTGTTATTTTGTTGATGAGAGGGTTAATTTTGAGTGGGTTGGTTATATGAAGAGTTTAAGTTGGATTGAACATGTTTTTGAGCGGGCTGTGCGCTGTGGGATTGTGTGGGCATATCGGTCCAGTCAAGCTCTGAGCTTGATAACAGGCCTTTTGTTTCCGCCTTGGAAGCCTTGACATACATGGTAGGTTTGAGCTTTTTTTCTTGTTGAATTTTGTTGAACACGTCAGTCTCCAGTTTGCCAGATGAGCATAAATCACCATTATTGAAGCGTTCATCCTCTTTTTCGCCGAGTTGTGCTTCTGGCGCTTGGCAGCTAGACAGCAATCCTCCTTTTTTGGGTGTGGAGGCTGTTTTGAATTGTTTTGATTTTTTGTTCACGAGTGCGATTTGTGCTCCTTTCTGCACTGGTTCCCATTTGAACGACTCATCAAATTTAGCTCCGAATTCCACATTTTAGCTAATCTATTATCCCAGCATTTGAAGCAGCTCCTGTGTGTTTGGCCTCTGCCTCGGATCTTTGCTAAGGCATTTTCGAACGAAATCCTTCAACTATAGTGAATATTTTGGGATGTTGAGCGGTTCGTCGTATTTTGAGCGCATCAGAACCTTCTGCGTTTCGTCCGGGAACTGGAATTTGGCGTTGAAATTGGACAACGTGTCCTCAGTAAACGGGAAGCACTTGTACATGAGCCTGAAAACGAGGACCCCGAACGCGAAAATGTCAACTTTCTCCGTTATGGGGAGCCTCGCCAGTAAATCAATTAATTCGGGTGCTCTGTACTGGGGAGTGGTGTTGTCTTAAATTTCGGATTATAAAACTGAGCGCAGATTCGAGTTCAGGATTAATTCTTACTCGGTGAAGACGACGGAGGTGGACGAGCCAAAGTCGCATATGCGCACGTTATCGGCTGTATAATTATTTTTATTACGGAAGAGGAGGTTCTCGAGCTTTATATCACGGTTGTATATGTTGTGCGAGTGAATCGCGTGCAAACCCTGGAGCGTACCAATCAGAACCTGGGTTATCTGCTCCTGGGGGAGGAAAGAAGGCTAATTCACCAAATTCATCACACTGTCCTCGCACTTCTCCATCAACAACGAAAAATACACCGGAAGCTTTATGTTGTTCACCGCAGACGGACCGTCGTCTATGTCCAACTACCTCTTCTCCAAATACACCGCGTAAATCCGCACATTATTCCGAGCTGCACACAACGTCTGGTACTACACCTCCTTAAAAGCCTGCACCAGCTAGTCACTGTTCTAAATTCGCATTTACTTCACCACAAAGTCAGGCGTATTCGTATCGTACACATACGCAAACGAACCAACACCAATTTACTTAGTTAGCTTAATCATTCTACCATTATAGTTTAACGATTTCATTGAAGTGGAACTGGATAAGATTTAAATGATAGTCGAAATAAATAATTAAATAACTATTTATATTTTTTGTGGTTTTGAGTACCTAACAAAGCACCTAAACTGTTGTCTTTGCGCATGAAATAAAATGACGCCCTTAACTGCAACCTTATTAACACTTACTAAAGCCCAATTTAATCATTCTATGAGAATCTCCTCAGACAACCTGAGTTAGTTCGGCACTTGAACATTATTAACTTTATTGACTCAGAAGTTATCTTTGTAACTATATTTGTGAAGTTTGGGACAAGTGTATCAGCTGCGTAGTGCTTACATTCTCAAGTAGTAATTGATTTTTATCGGTTAGAAATGAAATCAGAGAAGAAGGATGACGTAATTTGCATACGATGTTTATTTTATCATTCTTCGTTCTTTTAAACTTTTACATTCATATATTGTGAGATATTATTAAAATTATAATAAGGTGTGTTAACATTTGCAATTCACTCCAAATGGGTTGCGGTTAAACAGTTAATAATGTCATTCGTGATCACTATAAGTCGTTTGCTGAATTATAATAGGGATTAAGAGAATCAAATGTTGAGTCTATGAAATTAGTAATAGGTTTTGATTTTTCAAAATCAAATGAATGGACTGGAGAAAAAAGTTATGGAAAACACCTACATGGTGTTGATTATCTCAATCCATATCTTCATGCTTTGTAAGTACTCGAACCAGTAATAAAACATTTCGATGATGATCTTATAATTCCATCCTTTAGGTTTGGTTGTGTTGATACTCGAAATAGCACAGTATTACCTCTTTTGTATCCACACCGAGAGGATCCTCATTTCTAAGGATTTGACGAATTGAAAAAAGCATACTATGAAGCTATAAAATTTGTAAAACTTTCTGGTCCAACTTCATTTAATCCTATAATCTAACAAGCAATCGAAATACATAAAGCATATTAATCTAAATAACTAATATTTTTATTAATTTTAACAGATGGGGATGTCGACAGTGTGAAATTAGACAAAAAATCAATATTTGAAGCAGCTTCATATCCTATTTCTATTTGTGTTCTGGGTCTTGGTGATGGTCCATTTGATAAAATGGAAGAGTTTGATGATATGAAAGGACGAATATTTGATAATTTTTAATTTGTGAACTTTACGGAACTTGAAAAAAATGTTGCAAAAATGGAATGTCCAGATTTAGAACTAGCTACACATGTATTTTAAGAATTACCTTTGTAAGTGTTACAAATGAGGAAAGCTGGGTTATTGTGAGTTAGTTATAAAATGATATATAATACTTCTCATTTACGTGTACCTTGATAATCATCAAAGACGTCTCCACCATGGAAATATGTATCTCTTGGCATTTTTGGACTTTGAGCAGGGATAATTGGAACTGGAACAACAGTGACGCTGCGAATAGTTCCATTTGCAACTGGAATATCTTTTTAAATCATATTTGCATTAGATGGTTTAACTATTTTTGGTTGGCATTTAGCTTCCCATTCTGGAACTTTAATTTCTTTTGGTTTATTGATTCGATTATAAATAGCTTCAGATCTGTCAGCAGTGTTTAATGTTGGTTCAATAGTTTAAGTTGTTTCTTTTGGAATAGCTTTTGGTCTACCAGATGGGGACATAGTGTGAGCTTCCTCATAAAGATTGATTTCTGTCTTAGTCTTGTCAAACAATCTCATGCTATGCATTTTTTCTTTCAATGTTTAGGAATAGTTAGCATCATGTAATGGGACTTAATTGGCAGGTTTGGTAGAGTTGGCAAATTGTGTCATTTTCAATGCACCAGTAGCGTTGGCAAATTTGAGTTCCATGGCGCAATAAATTAGTGAAGTGGAACTCGATTAATACATCGATAAATATGTTTTTACAATAAAACATAATAATCATTCAAACATATTTTTCGCATATCCATCACAATTTCAGTTTGAGATCAGATCATCTGTTCTATTTTGATTTCAAGAGCGTATGCTAGGAAAGCGATGACAAAAGTTGCTTCTTCGCTACCCATTTAGTTGAGGAACCATCCGTTTTCGTATTTTTTTGCTTTTTTGAAGAGTGGTTTTTTGGTGTTTGCGTTAAATATGTCAATTACTTTCTTTTCCATTTATTGGTTCCAGTTTTAAAGCAGTATTATCTTCTATCCCCTTTCACTCAAAATAGTATAGTCATTTTGAATTAAAAGTGGGAGTACTTGAGCTGACAAGTTAAACAATTACTTCATATATTCGGTTACCGCTTTTGGCTTCTCCTTGAACGTAATAAGTTTCAAATTGTCTGCTAACATGTTCGGGAGTGGAACGAGCTTTGAGCTATGAAGATGAACCAACTGTTAAAACGTATGTGGTTTATTTAGGAACTCTTTGTTCATTTGTAATTAATATTTGGTGTTTGAGAGATTTATTTTTGAGAAGAGCAAGCGATAAGTTGAGATTTTGTGAACTAGTGTAAGATATTTGGAGCGGAATTGATTATAAGTGAATGTTGGATCGTGTTTGCGCCACTTTTCTGACCATTTCTGGTATATTTTAATTTATTTCTGCTTCTGCTAAATTAATTATTGAGTTGATATCTTGGTGTCATCATAAGGGACCACTTTGAACATCTTCGTCTCGTTATTCGGTATTTTCGGCTTCTTCGCTTGGCCGAATATGATATGTTCTTAATTCGCTGTACTCCCACTATCAGTGTATTTGCTCGCACGTGTGTTGTATTCAACTTCAACATTCTCCTCTGGATGTTCTAATTCTACGTGTTCTTCAATTACATTCAAATCACTTTTTACTAGGTTACTGGGTTATTATGAACCGGAAGCCATCCACTAAAATTGATTAAGCTCTGTTTTGAGTCTTTCATATTATTTAGTAAACTGCTCAAATTCATTTTAAAAGCCTTATAGCTTGGATACGGCTGGTACATCAATTTTTAATTGTTATTTCTTTATAATTCTGAACTATGCCTCAACATCTAACGGTTTGAGAGGTAAATTTTATGAACGAGGTTTTTATACAATTTTTTAAAACTTAAAAGGAGCTAGTGGTTGTTGAATCGGCTTTAAACGTGTTGGTGAGAATGTGGTCACACGCAATACATTCTAAGCATACTACGAGCTCTAATGTAATTACGGAGATTTTTACAATTTTGGTGAAACAGATTTTGGCACTTATCTTGGAGCTATAGCTTTAGGTGGAAGTGGGCTAACAACAGCGCATTTACGGTCAAGTGGGCGGATTTTTTCAGCATCAACAACTTGGGTCATGTTTACTCCAGAAACCTTCCAAAAGTTAGCCTCTTCCATACAATGGCGTAAATATGGTACTAAATTTTTGTGCATGTCCTCAGAATTCTAAAATTATTCGAGATAGTTCAATATATCCTGATTTTGTAAAGATCGTTTACCAATTGCTATGAATTTGTGCAATTCTTTGGTAATATTAGCTGGTTAGATAGATATCGAATCAAAAAATGAATTCAGGGCTAAATGAACTTTTTCATACGACTTGTCGTTCAAGCAGTCTTAGTACACAACAGGTCTTGGCATATGAGTGGAATTAATTATTTAATATTAATATCTATTTAATAGAAAGTTATGTGAAGTTACGCACCATTATTTTCTAAACATCATAAATAAGATTCATTATAAGATTATTAAAATAATGAATTGACTCACAAGAACCACATACCGAGACTCTCAAGACCGTTCATATCGAGGTTCAATGTTCTCTTCTTTTGTGTGTCGAATTGATTCATGAGCTTAGAGCAGATCAAAAGATATGAACATACGCTCATGAATTCGCCGAACTCAATTCCTTGCTTCTCCAAATCGTACTTGTTGATCAAGGCCATGGTGACTTGTGGAGTAGACTGGAAGTTGAGGAGCTGAAGGGCTTGCTGAACTTGTTGAGCCATTAAGGTTGGGCTATTGTTGCCAACTTGGCAGAAGGCTTGCCACATACTTCTGATATACTGGTCGAACAAGGGGAAGTTGGTTTGATCAATGTATGGAAGGTTGGAGATGGCTTGCAAAAGAAGCTTGGCACTCATGTATGGGAATTTGAATTATTGGTATCCACCCATGATTTCTTAAACTGAAATAGTTCCTGAACGATCTACGTCCAGCTGAGTGAATCTTTGCATTAACGAATTATCTGGCGCAACCATCATTTGCATTTGTGGGACAAAGTAGTTGTATTGAGAATAATTGATCTGGTATTACTGGTATTGGTTCATTCCTTGAGCCATTCCCATTCCAGCATTCATGCCTTGTTGAGCCATAGCCATACCAGTGTTCATGCCTTGAGCGGCCATATTCATACCCATATTCATGTTCTATTGAGCCATTCCCATTTATTATTGTGGCATACCCATACCTTAACCTCCATGGTGATGTCCGCCCATTCCTTATTGCATACCCATCGGCTGTTACATTCCCATTCCATTCTACATTCCCATCGGTTATTGCATGCCTACACCCATTGGCTATTGCATACCCATTGGTTACTACATTCCCATAGGTTATTAGACTCCCATTGGTTGTTACATACCCATTCCCATTGGTTATTGCATTCCTTAATTATACATTTTAGATTAGAAGTGGAATGACTTTATTTAATACATTTTATAACTACATAATAATAAGAAATCAAAAGTTTTATTAGATATCATGTAATATCTTATGTATTCTCAACTTATCATAAAGAAATATAGAATGTTATATGTTGTGTATCTAAACCAGACGTAATTATATTGAAATCATATGAAAATCTAATAAATATATATGAACAAATGATAACAAATGATATTATTTACTGTGGTCGCCAAGCCAACTTTGATTTCAAAAAATACTAACTATTTCAAAACTATTTTTTGTATTAATTTTAACTATATATTAACTCAATGTTTAGTAGCGTCTCCTTTCTATTTTATTACTTCTTCTAACCTTTTGGGCATAGAGTCAATCAAATGATTGATGATATCTAACGAGATTTACTCCAACGCCCTCTTTACTTCTTCATTTAATAAGTCATGTGTGGTACATTCTTCAGGGGAAATGTTTGACTTCAGTGGATTCCAGCAGTGAAAAAGTGGATTTAAGTCTGGACTCATTACTGGAAAGCGATAGAGCTCAATGTTGTTAGCAGTATAAAAGTTTTTCATATACTTACTAAAATGTGTCGGGGCGTTATCTTGTTGCAACTTCAAGTTATGCTATTAGGTGATGGAAGTGTAACTTGTCTGAGAACTTAAGAATTGACAATTGAATTCATGGTCGTACCGCACGGCATAAACCATAATGGACCCTTATATCTATAGCTAATCGTACTATAGATCATGCACGAAAACAGTCCATATTTTACACTTCGAGAAAATACTTCGGATTCCACTCGTCTTTAGGTGTTCTGAGCACTCTACTCGCTCGATTTGCATAGCATTTTGAGCGATACTCATCAGTATACTAAAAAGTTCTCCAATATTCAATTGGTTGTTTCAGGTTCATTCGAGCAAAGTTCAAACTTTCCAATTTATGCTTTTCGGTAAGTTTTGGCTTTATCTTAGCAACATAGAAGCTTAAACTGAATTTGGCCAGGAGACGAGATACCGTTGTTAGAGACATGGAAATTCCACGAAGGACTTAGTATTTTTCAGCTATGATTCGTCGAGTTTCGAATCTATGGCTCTGGCGATATTTAACAACGCGAAAATCTCAGCTTAGTCAAATTTTCTGACACTATTATCGGCATGAGAAGCTTCTAGCTTGCCTGTAACTTCAAAGTGCTTAAAATGGAATAAACAGTTTGGAGACTACATTGAAGGCAACAAGCAATGTATTTCTTGGTTGCAACAGTTTGTGATTCTGTTTCTCACATTCTCATCATTATGCGACGCTCTTGTATTGTGATCCGTCGGCTTCGTGTGTGCTTCGTCATTTGAAGGATGAAGTGAAAAAGAAATGAACCGCAGAATTAATTGAATATGTTATAATTAGCATAAATACAGTGATTTAATTTTCAAGCGCAATTATTACATAAACATTTGTTAAAATCAAAGTTGGCTCGGACACCACAGTAGTTACAGAACAAAATATTAACCCTGTTAATAATAACAATACTATAGTATTTGTATTTACTACGTACGAGACTAAATGTTACAATAATCACTAATATAGGCAACTAAATGTTACAATAACTAAATGTTACAATAATCACTAATATAGGCAACTAAGAAAATAATTTCTTTTCACTTATATGGTTCAAAATAGCTCATAACTCTCTTATATAGGACGAACCTCACCTCTGAGTTATATCCCATAATAAGTGAAAATGAACCCCTCTTATATGTGAATTTCTGTAGTAATAATGTGTATGTTTCTTGATGATAGAATTTAGAAAGAATGTAGATATTATTTTTATTCGTATATATGAAAATATATTATTTAAAGTATTATGACACATATAACATATTGTACTTATTATGGAATACATTCTATCTATCTGTGTATCAAGGGCTGGAATTCTGTCTAAATCAGTGTATTATAACATTAGATTAATGTTACATAGTATTATATACCTTTACAAATTTAATATAATTATTGCTTTTACAATGTGTACTTTAAATTTGACACGCAATTATTTTCAATTATTTCTATAAACTTTAAGAATATATGTTAATAAAAATAATAATTACCATGAATTATTTCATGGTACTATTTTCAAATTACACATGTATATCACAATTCATGTACTAATAGACACACAATCCAATTTTATCATCTTTGTTAGTTTTAATTATTACTCTACGTATTACATACCATCTCTTTAAATGAACATAATAATTTGTCTATCATTAATGGAACTGTCTCGAACATAGAAAACTTAAATGTACAATTGCTATGATACTAAAACTGACATAAATTTGTTTGCAGATAGCGGAAAAATTGTGGTTTCTATCGTTTCAACCAAATAATAGTAATGTAAAATACCACACGGAGTTTTAATGAGTTTATAAATAGATAGTTTGGGCGCATACGAGCCATAAATATATTTACTTGATTACGATTACAATAATACAAGCGAGTTTACTGTTTTATGTGATGATCCTATTTGTTCAAACTTAAATACAGCGAAAACGGCTTTACTAATCATTGAAACCAAAACTCATATTACTTACGTCAAAGTAGGATCTGTTAGGTTAGCGAATGGTTTGGCCACGAATTGTTTCCACGATAACGAGTCCAGAGTCGAGCTCTTGGATGGCGCCATAGTAACCGATTTTTATCCGACTTATTCGTGCTTGAATTCGATTGTGATTTAATAACCTGGGCCACTAATAATGAAAACGCCAGATGCAGCTAAAGTGTATATTATTTACAGCGACGATAGCGTTTCTGTTCATGATCCTGTAACTGTTGATGTATTAAGCGCGAATTTCATCCCAACGTACGCGGTAACTTAATCTTCAACAACTATTAGGGTTAAGCTGAGCCGTGTCGGTATTTCCGATCATTTCATTCAGTCAGTGTAAAACGGTGTGATAACGAAGGCCATAAAGAGCTGCAAGTTCGCCGGAATTCAGAACGCCTACTCTTAAATGTCAATGCAGCTCATCAACGGCGGCTTCATAACCCGGAAAGTGGCCTCTCCTAATATGGCCTCCTACAACACCTTACTGACCTCCCAATAAGTGACTTCGTACGCGTCCGAGTACGTTTTCACTTTGAATGACGTGAACAGGACCTCCGTTTTCTGGTTCAGAATCATCGGGAGTGGGCTCCCAAACTACCTCTTGAACGTGAATCCGGTTCACAGCACCTGCTCAGCGCGCTACCCGAATTAAAAATGCGAACTTTTAAGCGAGAAACTGAAGTAGTTTAAACTGAGTGAGCTGAGCGTCCGGGCTAATTTCTACTATTACAAGGGGAATGCGCTGGTGAACAACTACACGCTCACCATTCAAAAAATAACGGACTCGTGCTTCAGCGGTGGGTATCTGGACGTAAATGGATAATAATTAGTTGTTAAAATAGATGAAAACAAAGAATCGGTGTTCTGCGAGCTGGAGGAGAACGACGAGGTGCAAATCGTGGTCATGTGGGGAAACAACACCGTGATTAAGCAATTCGTACTAGATTACGTGCCCGGAGACCAAAAATACACAATTAGTAACATTATAATCGAAGGCACACCCGAAATTAGAGTAAAATTCGTCAAAGACTCGGAATTCGTTGACGCAATTAGCCTGCAAACGTACGTATTCCACCAAACAAGCAACGTTAAATAGTAATCGGTCCTCACTCTCATATACATACTCGTTACGAACTTATTAATCACAATTACATACATAGCTTGGATATTTCTAATTTACCCGCTTATTTAAAAACAAGCACAGCAAAACAGCAAAATTCCAAAGTCGTTTTATGAAGAAAAAATTGATTTTTGACATCAGTGAACATTTAAATACATTCATATAAAATTTTATTACTACATAGTTAATGAACTGAATTGACTGATTGGTGATGGATATAAAATTAATAATATAGGAGTGAACGTAAAATATAGAAATGGCTCTCAGCAATAATATATATTTTCACTTTAATCATGTATTAACCAATATATTATAATTTGGATAATGAACCTAAAATGTTTATGCTAAACTAAGAGAATCCAGAATATGATTAAAAAATGAGTTTAAAATACCAAGATAAAATTACTGAAGGAGAACTTGATATCTGTAATGAGTAAGAGTTAATAAGCTTAAAATTTATATAAAACTTTGACGTTTAACAACTGTCAATAGATAGAAACTTAAAAACATTGATTGATTTGAAGAGTAAAACTATAAAAGACTTGAAATTTAAAGTATCTCCAATTGTATATACATATCTGAGCCCCACAGATTTTAGTTTAATAGATATGGAATTAGAAAATCTTGAAGTTTTAAAACTGGGTGAAAACAAACTAAACAATAAATCCATTTTGAATTTGAGCAAGTTTAAATAATTGCGTTATCTAGATCTTTACAAAAATTTTGTTGATTCTAATTGTGTTGTCAACTTAACTGGTTTAACATAATTGGGTTTATGCTAGTGCAATTTAGAAAACATTAATGGACTTAGCGCCAATGTAAACTTAGAGGGATTAGATGTGTCAATTAATAGCATTGTTGATTTAACACCATTAAAACACTTAGTAAAACTAACTTATTTGAATTTAAGTTCATTATTTATATCCGATATATCAATACTTTAATATTTGGTTAATTTGAAAGGATTATATCTGTCTGATAATACGTTATATAACTTAACCCCATTATAATACTTAGTTCAACTTACCAAGTTGGAATTACGCTAAATGCGCTAGTAGACAGTTGATTTATCTGTATTATAATATTTAACATAACTAGAATAACTGAATTTATCTTAAAATAATAATTTGGATTTAAGCCCTTTATAATACCTGGTAAATTTGACTATGTTAGATTTGTCTAATTGTAATTTATCAAATGTACCTTAACTTAATAACCTAGTTAATCTGGAGTCATTACGCTTAAATAATAACTATGAACTTAATATCACATAGTTATATTGCCCTAAACTATAATTGTTATATTTGTCCAACTGCGAATTAAGAAGTGTTTCAACACTAAAATCTATTTGCAGTTTATAATATTTAGATTTGGGTGGAAATGCTGATATTGATATAACTGCGCTATAATATTTAACAAATCTTACATAATTGTCATTAAAATAGTGCAATATAATATCAATATCAGTTCTAAGACCTTTGATTAATTTGGAAACATTAAATCTTGATACAAATAATATAATATATTTGGAACCTTTATAATGCATGAATTCGCTATATGATTTAATTGTTGAAAGAAATCTTATCCTAAACTTTTAACCAATAAAATAATTGCATTTTAATAATTATTGTATTTGCAACTAAGGTTAACCATCAAAAGAAGAACTCAACGCTGCCAACACACAAAGAGATATAAATTCCTAAATAGATTATTTAAAAACAATACAAAATGTTCAAACCCGTTTTTAAACATCGTTTTATCAAATGAAAGTTGCAATAAATACTAAAACGACGAATTTACGATACAACCACATATCTTTTGTTGGAAATATTGCACATCTATTTCAACAACTAAATATAATCCAAACTTATGAGTGATGCTTTATTTTTTAATTGACAAAGAAAATTAATATAACTAACCTGAATATAACTAAAATTATCAAGGTGTAATTAGAAACTACTAACCACAAAGCATTATTATGAGTATATAATTGAATTTGATGAAATAGATCACAGGAACCACAAACCGAGGGCTTGGAGACCGTTCATGTCTAAGGTCAAAATTCCAGAGTTCTTTTGGTCGAACTTGGTCATGAGCTTGGAGGTGATCAACAAGTAGGCGCAGATGGACATGAACTCGCCGAACTCGACACCTCTGTGGTCAGAATCATACTTTTGGATGAGAGCCATCAAAGTTGGTTGCTGAACTTTGAAGTTGAGCATCATAACAGCTTGTTGGACTTGTGGGGCTTGGATGGTTTGCTGGCCCATGGAGCATTGCATGAAGACGTTGTAGAAGCTCATGATGTATTGATCGAAGATTGGGAAAGTCTGAGCATCAATGTAGGTCTTGTCAGAAACAGCTTGCAAAAGCAACTTAGCTGATTGAGCGGAAAACTTGAATTGCTGGTAAGCCTTCTGGATTTCCTGGACAGTTATAGTACCAGAGTGATCAGAATCCAAAGCGTTGAAACGAGCCATGGCCATTGGATCAACTTGACCCATCATACTGCCCATCATGTTGTTAGCCATACCCATAGCCATATTCATGCTTTGTTGAGCCATTCCCATGCCCATACCCATTGGCTGTTGCATACCCATGCCCATTTGTGGCATACCTTGACCTGGCATTTATGGCATTCCATATCCTGGCATTTGACCGTAACCTTGGTTGAACATCTTTGATTGGAGGTGGAATATATTATCAAATAGATTATATATTTGTTTAATAATATATATTATTTTATTTATCTCATAATTTCATTTATCTATCTTCTATTATCTTATGCCAATTGAACACATGATAGAATTAAACTGAATCTAGAAAATTCACATCAATGATATTATTATTAATGTAAAGTTTCAACCGTTATTAATCGTTATATATTTTTATAATCGAACAAACTCTTAGGAAGTAGTTTTAAACAACAATACTTATGGTATGATATTGAGATTATTTTGTGGTAGCGTCCCAGTGTTCTAAGTTTGAATTGTCTAGTCATTTTATACACGAAATAATAATTCAAACTCACTTTTTCTTCAACCAATCTAGACCTTATTAGATACCTTCGCCAGTTAACGCATTACATCTCTATATTATTGTTTATATATTGAGACTATCAAGATTTAATTCATCTATAATTTCTTCGTTTGTTTTTGATCCTTATAGATCAATTTTAGTTAAAAATAATAGTAATTTTGTATTTTATTGGGGAATAATGTTAATAATTTAATCTAACTATTTTCTGAGTTCAGATTAAATATCAGTAGAGTCAATTACAAATATAATATGTGTCTGGGGTTTTTAGAAAAGTTTTTTGTAGGCCTATATATTCAGTTAGGCTTTACAAAGTGAAATTCTTGTTACAGTTAGGTTTCGTTTCACAATAACATTATCAAACAGAGAATCATTTGGAACACAATCCTATCTTTTTGGGGGGCTTAAGTGCTAAAACAAAGTTTTACATCCAGAATCTCTCATTCCTAACATTAAGTAATTATATTTAGATCTGTTTGGTAGAATCAAGTTCATAGAATTCAGTTGAAGTGGTGGTTGATATAATATGAGGTATATAAATGTAATACTAATACTTATATTATTTTTTAAACTAAACTAAACTACATTACACTACATTATTTAAATTTAGAGATTATAACTAAAAATTCTTATATTATTGTAGTATTACTCAATTTATTAATAATATAAATAAAACACAACACATAACAAAAGAAAAAACAAAAGACATAATCTTGAATTCAAATATACAACTACAATTAAACTATATTACAATTGAAGAAACTTGGAATATGAGCATGTAAAATATATTAATGAATATAAATTTAATTTACAATGTTATTTTGGTATTTAAAACATACATATTAACTCAAACATTGTTTTCATTTTCGTTCACTCTTTCTTTCCGTTTTGAACGGTCATTTTGTTCTCGGCCAGTTTCCACTTCGCGTCCTTTTCCGGGTTGAAGTTCACGTCGTCGGAAAGTTTGCTGAGCGTTTCGAGTCTTATTCTGGGCTTGGGCGGGTTCTTGTTGGGCGGCATTTGAAGGGGTTTTGGCTGTTAACGGGAGGTTGGGCGGTCGTTATTCGAGAGGTCTGAGGATCTGTTGGACGTTTTGGACATTACTATTTCCTTGCGGTCATTTGAGAGGACGTTTATTTCGGTGTCGCCGAGTTCAACGTCTTCTTTGAGCTGGATTGGTTGCTCGATGGCAAGTGCTGATTTTACTTTGTTGTCTGGATCGTCTTTGAAGGGCTTCAATTTTGGAGTGTTGATTGGTTTTGGAGGCTGGGCCTTGTTCTGCTTTTTGGCGTTCATTTTCTTGCACATAATTACCAAAATAATGATGAAAATGACAATAATTGAGGCGATGAACAGGGACATGTACAATGTGGAATTGGATTTATTCACGGTGCAAAAACTTGAATTACAATAGAAACTTTGACAGTTCGCATCGCACAATGTTTAATTATCTTTCATATTTGGACATTTTGGTAAACATATTTCAGGTGTGCATAACTCATCGATGATAGGTTTGCAAGAGGTAACGTTGCATGTATGATATGAAGCACAATTAGGTGACGTACACAATTATTAGTGTGGAACGGTATCAAAACATGAGCTTACATTGCAGAAATCTGAAGCAGAACATTCCTTTGATACGACGAATGAACCACAATCTTATCCACCCATATTGTTTTTACAAATCAGACCTCCTGGTGTACATTTGGATACATTTATGGAATGAGTATTAGGACATGTTGTGTTATTAGCAATTCTTGATTCTAAGAAAATGTCTAAATAACTTTCGACATTTTAAGTACATTATGTAGCCAAAACACAGATCTTATCTTTAATTTCATGACATAAGGGACAAATGATTATAATATCATTAACTGTTATATTTTTCAGCGTTTAATTAGTTTCAACTAATGTAACTGTTTATACTTTTGTTTAGTAATTAGTTGCGAAATTATATCTACATGTACCACATAATTAATATTTTTCAGTAAAAGTCATTCCAGATCCAGAACATTGGAAAGCGGCTTAGCACGCACTGGCATTAATATGAGGGAAATTTGCGAAATCGATAAATTCAAAATATGAGGTATTAACAGGAGCTTGGATAGTTTTATATGGTAATTAAATTATTGGTAGCCATTTTAATTCTGGAAATGCTACTCCGTCTTTGCAGTTAGCAACTACTGATGAGTTTATGAATATCGAGCCGATATTTGACATACATGCAAATGGATTGTTATTTGCTGTATTTAGTGTTACATTACTAGTGTATTTAGTGTTACATTACTTCTAACATCAGTCAAACCAGTACCGGTCACAGAAATAAAATTACTAATTTAAGAGCTTGCAGTTTTGAACGAAACGTTTAATAATGATTGTGTTATTAGTTCAGAGTAACTGGAACTAGCGGTTGAATAAGCCACAATACTAACAAATTCGGACAAAGTTGACATATTTAGAACGATTTGAGACGTTTTAACCTAACTATTTGCGATGTAGGACGCCAATCCGTTAACTAGGTAGTTATTCGTGTTAGTATATGCTGATGCGTTTGAAATTAGTGTAAATTGTATTGTTGTATGGTCGATAATCGACTGTTCAGTAATTAAATCTGCGAGGCCGCTTACATTTAGCTAGTTTGCGCCGATATTTTGAGCAGCAACGCTGAAAGTAAACGAAAATATTGAACTGTTAACAATTGAATTATAAACAGATTTAAACGGCGCCATAATTATTTTAGAACTGGAAACATTTGTCATACCCTGAATTATGCTATTGGTAAAGAATAAATTGTTAATTTTTTGATTGATAACTTTATTTATTAAAGAGAAATTAAATAATGAAAGCTAACTGATTTGAATATTGTTGAGCTAAACCGCTGTGAGAGTGCTGTCATTTATACTGTTACTTAACATGTTAATTTCTTAGTGCACTGATAATAAAGTTATTGAATCTATTAATACATTTTCCACAGTTGAAATTGAGTTAAAAATACTAAACCATTTAGAACTTACATTGAATCTAAGTTAGTAAAATACCGAGTTAGTAACAGAAGTGACTGTATCTATAAAAGAGAAATTTGATGAAGAAGAAACTATTTGCACATTTTTAATATTCATATTAGTTATAGATTTAAAGCTGCCTAATGATAAAACCGTGTTAATATAACTATCAATTATGTTTAATGAATCAAGAGTAATTTCCGAAGATGAACTAGAAAGTTATGTGAAAGACAGATTCGCGTGTAAAAAAGTAACATTTTTAATGTTATCTCCTGTAAACAAAGTTGATTATGAAATAAAATTGGAATTCATAACTATTATATTTTGCAATGTTAGTTGATCAAAAATACCATTTACCGAGTTTATTTCACACAATTCAAAAGTAACATTTAAAAGGCTTTAAAAAGCAACATTAGTAAACTAGCAATTGACAAATTTTACATTTTCAAGTGTTGAAATCATTTTAAAATCTGAAAACGCAGAATTTGATATAGTTGTGTTTTTAACGGTACTTTAAGCTGGAAAATCTATGGTCATAGTGATATTTGTAATACTTGAATTGAATATTGAAACTCCAGTTGAATCAAAAAGATTTTTACAGTTGGTGCTTGCACAGTCCATTTAAATATTTTGGACGGAACTGAAAACGGCTTGAATAGGATTTTAAACTGTTAAAACCGCATCATCAAAACCCTGTACCGTTTTAATTTTAGTTTATGCTACGGTCAGTGTTGTGTTCTACGTGACGTGCAATGTTGTTTCTGATGAATCAGCGTTTATTGAGGTGTCAGCATGCAATAAGTGTAAACATAAGTTTAAAAGTAGCATTTATGAGAGGTGGAAATATTTATAGAATTTTAGAACGCATTAATTCCACAAGCATTAATATAAAGCAATGTATTCTTTTCATTAATTTTTCAGTTTTTATTAGAATAAATAGAAAGAAGAGGAATACCAAGATTCTTATTAAAACTGACTGAGAAATATAGTATACTGTGCGCACAGCAGGAACTGCTACATCAATTAAACTTGTATACATATAAATGTATACATATAAGTTTACTGATGTTATATGTTATAAAAGAAAAATATCACAAAATTGATATTATTACATCTATAAATATTTTCACTTCTCACATAAAATGCTATTAATATACTTATGCTTTTAATTACAAAACGCAGGGTCTTCAATAGTTAACGATTAATAATAAACAACATTGCACGTCACGTAGAATTCAGAACTGAAGACTAACTTGGCCAAAACTCGTATTGTACAGGGTTTTGAAGATGCGGTTTTAACTATTGCGACATAAGTTACCACTAAATTCACATAATTGCAAAATATTATATTAAATTGTTAATAATTGGACAAATAATATTGCAACGATCTATTTGATACTGGAGTTAATATATTTAACTCAACTATTACTAATATAAATATGACCACTGATTTCTCAAACGCAATAATTTAAAACTCAACAATTTCAAATTCTGTGTTTAGTGGTTTTTCAATTGAGACATAGCTTGAAAATGTAAAATTTATTAATTGCTAATTTACAGATGTTGTTTTTTAAAAAATACAAAATGTTACTTTTGAATCTTGTGATATCAGTTCACATAACATTTTTAATCAATCAACATTGATGAATGTTAATATTTTGAACTCAAATATTAATTCAAACGAAACAATATTTAATGGAACAACCATTGATAATCTAACATTTGTTAATTCAAATATATTTTTCCAATAAATAGCCAGTGCAGCTATAAATGTTTAAACCCTAAATATTGTGGATTGTCTTATGAATATCGATACGCTTGGCAACTTTACTTAGTTGGACAATTTACATATTAAGAATGTATAAATCACATCAACATCAAAGAATTTCTCTTTTATTGAAAGTGTTGATACAATTAATAATTCAGTGTTATATAAATTAAGATTCAATGCAAGCGCATCTTCATGGTTTAGCATAATTAACAAAGTTGTTAAAAACGTAAATAATTCATTGATAGATTCTATTTCTTTAGTGTCGGGTTCGCACACAGAGATTAACATGTTATGTTCCATTTTATAAGGCAATATCACTGCTGTTCAAATTAATAACATCCAAATTAGTTAGATGAGATTGTTTAATTTTTCTTTGATAAATTAAGCTACTAGTTCAACAATTACACATTTAGTATTTACAAATAGTGTAATTCAAGGAATAGCAAATATATCCAGCTAGAAAATTGTGATGGCACCTTTTAAAACAGTTATAAAGTCAACAATATTAAGTTCATTATTCTAGTTTACATTTAATATTTCCGCTCAAAATATCAATGCTATATAACATAATATAAGTGGGTTGGTAGATTAAATTAATGATAGCTCAATGATAGATCACTCATGTGTTTAATTCACATTGATTTCAAATATAGTTGCTTTCAGCAATACAAACAGCTTTTTGGTTAATGGTTTGGCGTCGTATATTGCCAATTCTTAGGTAGAAACTAGTTATGCCATTTTAGATTTTACTACACTGGCAGAGTTAGTTAGTTTGGTCGCATATTCAACAGACAAAACTAATTATACTAATTTCGACACATAATCTAAATTAGTAGTTTCGTTTAAAACGGCTGGTTCATAAATTAGTAATTTTATTCATGCAATAGCTGGCACATCCTCCAGTGTTACTAGTGAAGTAACTTAATTAACCAATCCTGGTGGTACATTCTTATGCATGTCTAATATTGGAGTTGTTTACATTCCTTCTATAGCAAATTGCAATACTCCCGTAACTTTCACCGTTGATGACACACTACCAACGTTAAAACCTATCATAGCAGCTCCTAAAACAAATACTTACTTTAATACATTTAAATTTACTGTATTTCCACGATTAAACGCGCTGTCCACTTGTATAAATGCGTTCAGATGCGAGGGTTCAGGAATGACTTTCGATGAGAACTATAAACTGTGTCGCACGTGTTCTTATAACTTTGTAAGTTCGTACACCAAAGAGATTACAAGTATTTTACTAGCAGAAACAAAGGAGAACTTAAAGGTGATTAAGGTTGATTCGAAGTTCATTTGCCCCTTGTGCCACGAATTTATTGGTAGCGCGTGCGTTTTGGCTTCATAATGCGAACCAAGTAAAACTGGCTATTTGGATCTCTATAATGAAGCCAGAATTGATGATAAAACACTGTGTAACCAAACATATAGCGAAAATATATTAAATTGCACAGCTGCTGGTCTTATATGCAAAAATGGCAGCGGTGGCGAAGATTGCGGCTATTTTGTTGTAAAAGAGCCGTGTAAAACCGCTGATGAACTTTGCGATCCAGATACTTGCTTTAATGTTACTGAACCTGCTACGCTATGTAATGAAACTATATGCCGCGATAATTATCCATGTAACACATCTTTTCTTTGTAACGCCACTACATGTGATACAGACCCGATAAAACAAGAACTCTGCAATGTAACTTATTGCAACACAAAATATCCCCCAACATTAGAATCGTGCAAAAAAGAACATGGAGCTGAAGCTGCGTGTTCAGCGATGTGCTTTGATTACTATTGCAAAACCTGCACAGATCCGACTCCAATAGTGAAAACCAACAACGGTGTGTTCATCGGCCTCTTCGTAGCGTCCCTCGTGGTGATCGCCATCATCGTTATCGTAATCATATGCAAGGAGCAGAAAAAGAAGAAGTAGAACAAGGCTCAGGTTGATGTCCTTCCAGTAAATCAGCCACCAAAATCAAAACAACCTCGTGGCAACGGGTCCTTCTCAACGGACATCAAAGCCTACAAGCACAAGCCCGACTCAGTAATGTCAAGAACTCAGTCTCAAATGAAGCCGAAGAAGATTGAGAACTTCAGCCGCCTGAGTGATGAAATTAGAACAAACGGTGAGGAACCGAATCAAAATCCGATTGAAAAGTTAAAATCCGCGAACCAAAAGATGAACAAACTCACTGTTGAACAGCTCAAAATGGAGCAAAAGGACAAAGAACTCAGAGACAAGCAGAGAAAGTAAATGGAGGACATGTACATAAAACAGGACAGCCTTAGCCTGAGCACCACCTTGAAAGACTCACAAACAACCGTCAAAAAGCTCTATCACGGAGAAGAATTCGACGCTGACGGAAACATCATCACACAGCTACAAAGAAATCAAAAGAAGTGAAAAAGAAAATATTATATATTAAAATAATTAATACTAGATGAAAATAGTGTAAAAAGAAAAGTAGGTACTATCCGGATTCGAACCGGAGTCTGCGGGATCTAGAGTCCAGTGTGCTAACCACTACACTATAGTACCTTAATTGTGAAATAAAAATTAAATAACTAAGTAATATACACAAAGACTAAGTAAAACTATTAGATATTGTGTTAGTTATATAGTTATATAGTGCTTATTCTCTTTGATAAGTTTAGAATTCAAAAGATACTACATGATAACCATATATTTACAGATTAATTATTATTATATCGAATTTGAAATTATTGAAATATTTAATTCCACTTCTTATCTAATAAGTAAAAATGAGACCATAACCAAATAGGTAACAAATGGCTAGAGCCCAGTAAAACATGCAAATTTAATAAATGGCGATATAATAATAAATGGCTGTAAACCAATAAATGGCTATTTAGTAGAACATGGCTGTGTAGTAAAACCTTGCTCAGCAAAGCATGAATATGGGTATGCCACAATAATAAATGGGAATGGTCCCGTAGACCATGAATATGGGTATGAATATGGCTGCTCAAGGCATGAACACCGGTATGGCTATGGCTCAACAAGGCATGAATGCTGGAATGGGCATGGGCATGGGAATGGCTCAGGGAATGAACCAATACTAACAATACTAGGTTAACTACTCCCAGTATAACTACTTCGTCCCACCAATGCAAATGATGGTTGCGCCAGATAACCAATTGATGTAAAGATTTGCCCAGTTAGATATTGACCACTCTGGAACGATCTCTATCTAAGAAATCATGGTTGGGTATCAGCAGTTCCGTTTTCCATACATGAGTGCCAAGCTTCTTTTGCAAGCTATCTCTAACCTTCCATACATTGATTAAACCAACTTCCCCTTGTTCGACCAGTATATCAGAAGTATGTGGTAAGCTTTCTGCCAATCTGGCAACAACAGCCCAACCATAATGGCTCAACAAGTTCAGCAAGCCCTCCAGCTCCTCAACTTCCAATCATAACCTCAGGTAATTATGGCCTTGATCAACAAGTACGATTTAGAAAAATAAGGAATTGAATTCGGTGAGTTCATGAGCATTTGCTCTTACCTTTTGATCTGTTAAAAGTTGATGAACCAATTTGACACTCAAAAGAAGAGAACTTTGAACGTTGATATGAACGGTCTCGAGAGCCTTTGCCTTTGGTTCATGTGAGTCAATTCGTTGTTTGTTTTTGTTATTAATTTATTTTAGAGTTATTTAAAACAAATGATGTTATCATCTTATATAAACTGATACATATAAACAGTTGTTAAAGATATTAACATAAGCATGTAATATTTATTTTCAATCAATTCAGATCAAGTATATAGTTTGGATCAACTTTGCTTTGTATTTTCTATTTTTAATAATAGTATCTATAATATTTATATGCTAGAATAATTAATTGATCACATAACTCACTTCATAATGAAATACAGACAGCCAAGTTTACAAATATTAGAAAAACATAATTGTTTAGTGGTGGGTACGAGCTAATCAGGAAGAGAATATATTGTGGATATATTATAATAATAAAGATATCTCAAAAATGTGAATATTATTTCTTTCACTTTGTACAAATCAATTAATTTGTCAATTTACCGCTCATTATACGAAAGATAAATTCCTCTAATATTTGTGGTGGATTCAACAAATATTTAATATGAAAATAGACTGTATTTGAACTAACTTATCACGATACTTTAAGAATAATCTAAAATTTTAATTATAGCAACTAAAATGGATTAAGAAAATTCGCTATCAGAAGAATAAATCTTAGACGTGCTCAATTTGGATAGCTATAAAGGAATATTCAAATTTTAAAAATATAGTGGAGTCAAGGGATTATAAGATGGGGTAAAATGGGTACTTAAACTAGGAAATAATTTGTGAATTTGTTTGTATATCTAAATCTATATAATATAATTGAAAGTTTAACCTCACATAGCAAGTCTTATCAACCAAGCACCCATAACGGTGGCGGCGATAGCAGCGGCGACGACAGCGAATCTCATAACAATCTTTTCTTCGTCAATTTCAAATTTGAGTCCGAATTGTCTTTCAGCAAAGGTGTTGCTGGAGAGGTGTCTTCCGAAGCATTTACCGTTTCTCTCTTCGATATCGAGTGATTTCATGGCCTTGGAGTCTTCTTCGAATTCAACTGGGAATCCGGCGTAGAATTTAACGTTCTTGGAGGTGCTTGGTGGGTAGACGCAAACTTCAACTTTGTTGTAGAATGAATTTGGAACAAGTTTTGGTGTAGAGAGCATGGTCAGGCCGATGTTGGTCTTTTGTTGTTCCATGACGATGGCGTCGTATTCGATCTTGATTTGGCCCATATCTCCGCCGAAGAGTTCGTGTCTTGGCTGGATTACGAGTGTGGTGATGTTATTGCTGTGTGTGATCTTTACGCTTGCAACTTTACCGACTCTGTCGAATACTCTGATGTTTTCGGCCTTTGGGATCTGAACGGTGATTTCGTGGATCATTCTGTTCTGTTGTTGTCTCAGGTTGAAGATGTGAAGTCTGGACTCTCTGAGACCTTCTGGTTCTGGGTCGGTGTTGGTGAAGTTGAGTTCGTCGAGGATGTGAACGCGTCCAAGTTGGTTTTCGAACTCTCCGATTCTGACTGGGAGACCGGATGGGAAAACGGATCTCTTGGATGAAACGTTCATGGTTGGGTACAAGGCGGAATACTTGATGGTGATGTTGTCGAATTCGAGTTGGGCGAGGTATTCGTTTGGACCGATTTCGATCTTGTCAGCCTTGTAGATAACTGGTGAGAAGGAGGTGTTGTGTTCCAAATAGGTGCCAGCTGGGAGCTTCACGGTGGTTTTCTGAGAGGAGATGTCGTAGATTTGTGGGCACTGGGCGGCGAAAGTGGCCTCTAATTTGCGGTCGTCCTTGGTCCTCTGCTCAACTTCTGAACCCTAAAGTTCTGAGTGATTAGTGAAAATGGAAGTGAACTTGTTAGAATAGGTGGCACCGGTGGCAACGTGATATTCAACCATGAGCTGGAGCTGCTCGCCTGCTGGTGGCAAGGCGTCCAATTCCACTTTCAAAAAGAAGAGATTGGCACGGAACTCGTCACGGCGCACAATGGACACGTTAAGAATCTCGCTAGTACGAGAATTACGAGCGGTCATAAAACTCACACGCTTGTAGAAATGGAACGGAATCGCATAGAAGAAAGTCATTGGGGGGTTCTCAATTAACGGTTTAATTTGCATTCGCGTTACTTCTTTATAATATGTACCATCGACGAGGGATACATCACGATTAAGTTATTTAATTTGATATATAGACGAATCTTCAATTGCAAATGAACTAATTAATGCAAGCATTTAAAGGAGCAGGTGGAGTGGAATTTTGTATCGCTTTCTCGCATAATAACGTTGATTTAAACAAATATTCACCTCACGAAATGATGATGAATCACTATTCATGCGCTTGGTTCGAAGCCATCAAATAATAAAATGACTAAGACCTTGTGTAAATTGTACATGGTTACGACTCCAGTTAAATCGGTATCAATTCAAACGCTACATTAGAGTCATTTAAGACCTTATGGTATCCACAAACACTGTAGCCATAATTTTGCCTTCCAAATGCTTTTTCATAGATTAATACAAATAAGTATCCAATCAGCGAGCTTTCTGATAATTTAGAAAATGTGGTTGATTAAACATTGTTCTTTGTTATGAACTATTCGAACGATGAATTAACACGTGCAGCTGGGGAACGTGAATTAATTAGAAGAGGTTGGTAACTTAATGCATAGAATATATGGCAAAATACAGATAAGAAAATCCAATGTTTGGATGGAGAAATTGTTAATTTGTGAGTTAATAGATTGCTTTGGATGTTAATTGATTTAAACTCAGTAATATTAACTATTCACTCTGTAATATTAACTATTTATAAATCAAAGAATCATCACATGAATAGCATTCCTATTTCAATTACCTGTTCCAATCCTACTTCAATAACACCTTTATCTTAGTTATCCCATTCTGAAAAAAGTTTCCTGGCAAGTAAACAAACAGAACAGATTTCAAAAAATTCTGTTTTGTTGACTAAATCGGCTTGGCAAAATTTCATAATAGCTTTATGTATCAATTCTTGCGACAAGTTTAAATACAATTCCAATAACGCTTCTTGAACATCGATTACTGATATAGTGTCACTTTAACATCTTTCAAAAATTTGGTCACAGCACAATAAAAATGTTAACAATTATTCTAGTTATTCGTGATCTATTTAATGTTGTTGGAATAATCTGAATAATAATCGACACGTTTCTATTGAAACAGCAAAAAATTCATTAAAAATTGAGGCTGCATCAATATAATTGACGAAACCAGATTAATCGCGATCCGCATTCTCAAACAACTTGGATAATTTCTCGGCTTAATTTTATTTGATACTGTATGAATAGGATTTTAGAATTTATGACATTGCGCGGGAGTGGTAAAATATTCATAAAATAAAGCAATTCTTTTAGATATATAATATTATTAATAAAGTAATGATATCAGAACTCACCTAGTTCAATAACTTCTGGAATATGTACACCAAATACTTCTTTTTGTTAGCTCAGTGTAAGATATGCTGTTTTGACTTAATGAGCTAATTGTTAATCAACAGTTGCTCCAAAACCAAATAAAGTTTTTGCAGTTCTTAAAACTGGTCTTACTACTAATAATTAAACATATTCGTTAAATTTCTACAGATTTGGCGAGTTCTTTTACAAAATGTGGGCACCATTTACAATTTATATCAGTTTTTGTACAGTTTATATCTGTGTGGGTGCAGCTACTTTGAAAGAATCAGTGTATTCACATGAATTTTTGAGGGTTGCTATATTAACAGCTAATTATTATACTGTGCATAAATCTTTAAGAACTTAAATAGTTTCTTCTTTTTTATTTTAAGTGGTTTGAGCTTATTACACAAGCATTTAGAAATTAGCTTCTAAGGATTGAACTTGGGCAACTGGAACTTTTGTGAGGAAACACTATTTTAACAATAAAAACATAGCTGTGTATCTATCTTATATTTTAGCAGGTGTAAGATTCATTGCTGTAAAAATACCACAGGCAATACGTCTTACATTTTAAATAAGAATATCATTTGATATATTTGCAGGAACTAGATCAGCAGTAAGTCCTTTCATTAATGCATCAAATGGATTAGTAGCTTAGCTTTATTAATTAAATTGCACTGGAGTTTTTGATTGTTGTGGTTGTTGTTACTATTGTTAAATTGGTTGTTATTAAACGACTGAGGGACCCATAAAATCAAGTAATGATTCTTGTGGTTATTATGGTTTAGAGGCAATCATAACTGGTGCTTATTGTTAAATTGGTGGTTAAACTGGAGCTTATTATTGAACAATTGGTTGAAAATCAAAGAAATCTTGTTGTTATTTGATTGGAGTTTGTGGTTGAGAGTTCTGTTATGGTGGTGGGGTTTATTGAGATTATGGTTATGGAGCCCAATCGAATAAGTCAGCTTATGGTTGCATTGGAGCTTGCATGGCTGGCATTTATGGTTGTTTATCCGGTTGGGACACTTTTGGTTCAGCTGGTGCCCAGTCAAACAGGTCTCCACCGGCGGGCTTTGGTTGTTGTATTGGGTTAACATCCATTAAGTTCGGTTGTGGTTGGGATTATGATTAGGATTATTCGCTAACTGGAGCCCAGTCGAATAAACCACCAATTCCGGCTTGAGTTGGTGCCATGTTTTGGTTCACAATGAGTCCAACTTTTGGTGCGCTGTTCGCGTTTTCTTCAACTTCAATATTTTGAATGTTCTCTGGTTCTGCTCCAAAGTTTCCAATTTTGGCTTCGAGTTCTTTGGCGATTTCGAAGATTGAAGGTCTTTGTCTTGGGTCTTTGGTGATCATTCTTCTGACCAGGTTCTTGAGTTCGGGTGAGTAAATTGGAATGGTCGATTTTTCTTCGTATTTACCTCTCTTTTTGTACTCATCGGTTTCGTCTGGGAACTGGTAGCGGATGTTGAAGTTGGCAAGGATTTCACCTTCTGGGAATGGAAGAACCTTGTACATCAAGCGATAGAGCATCACACCAAGTGCGAACACATCAGCCTTGCTCGTGATTGGCATACGGGCGAAGAGATCAATCATTTCTGGTGCACGATACTATGGGGTGGTCTTGGATTAAATTTCTTGCTCCATTTGAGAACGAAGTTGGGAATTCTTTATGAAAATTGTCCCATCTTCATATTGCTTTTGCGTGCAAGAACCGAAGTCACAAATACGAATGTTTTGATAAGTGAACGGGTTGCTTGTTGATTTTAGGAGCAAGTTTTCTATTTTACCATCTCTGTTGATGATTTGGAGGTTGTGCTAAGCAGTAAAGCCAGCAACTGTACCAGCGAAGATTTAATATATCTGTTCTTCTGGAATGGAACCTTTTTGCTTATTAAGCACACCTAAGACTGAATCAGAGCATCTTTCAATTACAATATTGAAATCGCATGGAAGTTGCTTATCCTTCAAAGTCTCATATTTAGTATCTAATGCGATTTAACGGTCATCAACAAAAGCAGCAAATACCTTAGCGATATTTTAATGATGATTGAGTTGAGCTTGGAATTAACATTCAGCAAGGGCTTCTTTCAATTGCTCTTTGGTTTGGATAATCATGTGCTTGATAACGAATTCTGGGTTGGAAGTATCATATACATAAGCAAAGCTTCCTTATGCGAGTTATCTTGTAACTTCTATATTTTGGTTTTACACCTAGAAGAATTTACCTACAAAATTATCATTTTTGACAATTGCTTGTACTTTGTTCATACTTTTATTCATCATGTTTTTGAGATCTCCAAACATATAAAATTGGTGTGGTGATACTAATTTTGATTCGTTTTGAATAAAATGCTTAATACTGATAAATATCAATTTCATGTCATATTTGAAATCACAATCCAAATACACTTTCTAGTTGCATAACAAACTGTAAAACATCATTTAAACAAAGTTTTGTTTGATTTTAAAGGTATATATCACTGTTCCTCTTCATATTCATCTTCGTATTCATCTTCATACATTTCTTCATATTGTTCTTCTTGTTGCTCACCATCGCTTTCGTCACTAAGTTAGGCTTCTTTGAAACCTTTGAATTTTCTTAGGTTCAAGTCTTTAACATCAGCCATACCTACGTGAACAGCTGCAAACTTCCGACCGATTTCATCGGTTTCAATACCCTTTTCAATTTTCTCGGCGTTAACAGTTTCTCCGTCTTTTCTCTTTCTTTTTTCTTCGAAAACCATTGATTTTTGAACAAGTAAAGCGTTTACTTCACGTCTTCTTCTAATTAATTCAAATTAAAAGCCCATTGGAGTAAGGTGAACTGGTTCTTCAACTTGCTTCATTGTTGTGTTAGTAACATCGTTAATAACATAACTGCGAACAATTATTTTATCTGTTAAGTTGTTAGCTGTGAAAGCGATAACCCATTGGAGAGCATCTCTAGATAGTTTATCATAGTTTCTTCCTTTGAATGTGTCTTATAATATGGATTTGATTTTTCTGAAATCGTCATCGTTGTTAAAACCGTCACCTTAGAAAAGTAATATTGGTTTACACTGTGGCATTGGTTTCTTGCTGGATACATCTTATAAACCGATGTATGTTTGTAATTAGAATTCAAACATTTCAGCAACTTCGTGGTCAAACATGCGACCGAAGATGACATTGTCTTGTCTCTTTTTAGTGTGTGAAATGTGAACAAATAATGAAGAGTCGGTTGTTTTGGACAGTTGTTAAATTTGAGCTTTGTCGTTGATTGGGTTTTCGACGGCTGTGTGTAGTCTTTGTGCGAGTGGAGCTTTTAGGATGGCTAGATCTCTGGCGAAGTCGAGTGTCATTCTGGAGGCGGAGGCTGTGCCGCAGATGATAGTCTTTTTGTCGTTTTCGACGAGTTTGGCTTCACGTTCTTCAAGCTTGCGGCGACCGAACATGGTCTTTGGTTCTCTGGGTAAAGCTTTTGTTATTTACATGAATAAGAAGTGGAGTGGAAACAAACATTGCTTTATTTGCATTTGTATTAACTATCGTGAATTATTTTCACTTCAAATGACGGTTTAGCCCACAGTGCAGCTAATATTTGAGGCGAAGGGCATGACGGTGCAGATTGAATTAATAGACAACAAAGCATATAAAGGAACCCTCAAAAACGTCGATTACAACCTGAACTGCGAACTAACAAATGCAACTCAAATTCAAACGAATTAAAAGTTCGAACAAATCGTAATCCGGGGAAGCCAAATCAAATTCGTTAAAGTTCCAGACGAACTCTACAACAGCCCCATATTCAAACAAAAGTGAAAATTTATTCTTCCAGTAATTAAATATAGATGAAGAATAAGATAATTTAAATAGCTCATTCGTAAAACTAAAATGCTCTTATAAAATGACTCACTTAATTGTAACCTTATCATCAGTACTAAGGCTCAATTTAATCATTCCATCTTCATATCATAAAACATGACAATCCACAAAACTACACTTACTTACACAATAACGTTACCACAAACTAATATCCACATCATACCTCATCTTCTAGGATTGTCACTCTGAATAGCCTCCTCAGACAACCTAAGTTAGTTCGACACTTGAACCAACATTGTTGACCTCGGAAGTGAAATTTGGGTTTTGAGACAAAGTAAATATAAATAGTACTTAAAGCAAGTTATTTTAAAGCGCGAGTAAGTTTTACGAGTGGAACAAAAGTTAAACACGAAAATGATACTAACTACTCGCTTTGGTTCTCAATTTGTTATTATTGACCTCGGAAGTTATCTTTGTAACTATCTTTGAGATGGCTGGTATGAATCTTGGAACTAGCGTATCGGCGGCCACGCGTAGTGCTTCTAAGTTTAGAGCGGGGAACAATGTCATAACTCTTTAATCAGTTTCTTCCTGTTCAGGCTTTATTCATTTACTCTTGAAAGCGAAACATCTTGATGAGGATCATATATATACTATAAACGTAATTTACGTATGTATATAATTAAGATAAGAATACTATTTACCTCCGACTGTTCTAAAAGTGAATTGACTTACAAACGAGTCAAAGTGATAAAAGTTGCCTACAAAACTGACAAATGTTGAGACATATTGATACTTCAGTTATAATAATGTACTACATTATTACTATACATCAATTTGTTCAATATACTATGAATACTCGATTTCTGTCCCATGTTATTTCTATAACTTGGCTAAGTACGCTATATATTAGTATTTGTACCACTTCATAATGCAGTTTAATTTTACAACAAACACTGGTTAACCTGCAAAAAACTTTGGAGTATTAAGATAAGTTCTTTAATAAGACAATTAAGAATGTAATTAAGCGTCTTAAGACTCCGAATAATTAATTCAGGATGAAATAATGTATGAAACCTAAATGAATACGCTGTATTAAGATGGTGCACTATATTAAGAGGATGGGATAAAAAGTTTCGGAGCAGATAATGACAACCGTATTAAAACCCTTGGATTCTTATAAAAGTATAATGTAACTTAAATATCTTTAACAGATTGTTACAATGTAATTTTAACTAACCCACCAACTTAAGTTACAAAGTTAATTTTAAATTTTTGTAATATTAACTCGCTTGGGGGTCTTCAAGATATGATAAATTTGAAGTTTTTGGATCTTTCGCACAATGATATTGAAAATATATCTGTTTTAGGTTAAAATCTTAAATATTTGGAATCGTTATATATTGGTCATAACAAGATATAGTTGAACAATCCTGATAACATTTCAGCATTAAAGAATCTAATAGATCTTAAATGCTTAGGTCTCAATTGCAACAATATTTAAGATATTTCATCATTAATATTTTTGTTAAACTTAGAAAAAATAGTTTTGAGCAATAATTAAATTTCTGATATTTCAGTGTTAAAAACTTTGACCAGTCTTAAAGAAGTTGATTTGTCATATAATTCAATCAATAACTTTTATTATATTAAATATCTGATAAACCTCAAAAAATTATCTCTTGGATTTTGCAATCTAATAGATATTTCATTTTTGAAAACATTAACTAATTTATAAGATATTTACATGGAAGAAAATATGATTGTTAACATAAGCGCTTTAAAAGGTATGAATTTGAATTCTCTAAATTTGATGGAAAATAGAATAAGACTGTTTACTGAAATTGAAAATCACGATAATTTTGAGCTTTACCAAATTGAGGGATAGTAAGAAGCAACACCAGAACTATTGATTTAGTCCTAAAACTTGGCAGCAATATTTAATATGACAGAAAAACTCGAAGCGCTTCATCTTAAATATCACATTATTCATCATCATTTTGTGTAAATATTAGATAATATTTAAAATCTGCTTTCAAATACCACAAATAAATAAATACAACTCACGAACAACATTGTTAATTTTGCGAATTATACTAAGATACTTAATCAGTGAGTTTACATTAACAATTAAAATACTACGTGTAAATATAAGCAAACATCAACAGCAGTATTTTACTATTGCTAAGTAAAAATAATATATATTCTAATAATTCCTGTGGTTAGTGATTTTCTTGTTAGTTAAAATGGTTTTCATCTTTGATTCCAATCTGAGTGATTCCGCTTCCTCATTTATGTAACAAAACATTTATATTTGTATTTAGTTCTATAATATACCGGATACTGAAACAGTTCCAGTAAGTGTATAAGTAGATGCCGCAGCATTATAGGACAATCCAACTTATAGTAAAACCGGTGAGGCAAAGAATGTTATTGAACACGTTGATGAGTAGGGAAACACTATTATTAAACCAATATGTTATTATATATATTTTGCATTTTTAATGGTCCCACTTGATAATAAATATGAGCTTCTATTCATGTTATTGAAACCAGAGTGCCAGAAATTTATGAATAGCTTGCTAATTAGTTGTAGTAACAACGTTACCACTGCAAATACATGATAACGGATGGAGATAATACCAAGCTTTAATGTACACCAAGCTTTATTCGAAAAAAGTATGAAATAAAATATGAATGTTATTACTATATCTTAATATATATATATATATATTTAATAATTTTATTTATGTCATTATATATTATCACTGTTGAGTAAGAGTTCTGCTTTAATTAACATCGAAAAATGTACTATTAAGTCGACATAATCTATTGAGCAACTAAATAATATGTGTAAGTATAATAGTTAGTAACGTATAGTCATAATTCGAGGTCGTAGTATATACTAGTAGTAGATTAAATATTTGTCAAATTTATTTCATTGATCAGCGTTGGAGTTCTGAATGAACTACGCCCATATTTCAATCTTTTAATTCACAGCATGGATCTATTCGTATATTTTTAAGTTGATAAATTCTTTCTGGCGAGTCATTGACTCTCTGAACTTTGAGACTCTGTTCTCAACTTAGATTTTTCTTATTTGCTTGTGAAAACTGTGAACTGAGAGTATTTTGTTGTAGAACATGAGCTCATCTGGTTTTAGGACTTTTTGATCTGAGAAGTCATATTCTGAAAAATTCTTGTGGTGTTTAAGTGTTTCTGCATTAGTAATTTTGTTAAATCTAAATTCCACGGATTCTAATAAAGTTAACTTTGCTAAAGGAGAAACATCAATTATGCACGCATTTTTTGAATAAATTTAGTCTAGTTTATATAAGTACTACAATGGATGTAAATCAACAACTTTCGTATAAGCCATGCTTAATGCTTTTAGATTTATCATAAATTGAAGAGGCCATATGTCAGAAACACTTGTTGTAAAGATAAATAATTATGTCAATTAAGTGCAGAATTTAAGGGGTTCTATATTCTAAAGTTATTAATTACAACTTAAATCTAAATATTACAAATCTACGAAGTTAGAAAGATATGAAATTTACTATAAATTTAATACTTTCTAGCCAAACAGCTGATGAGGAATAGTAAGTAGATCTGAGGTTTCTGTTTTATTCAAATGTAATCTCTGTAATTTAGGAGAATGTTATAACCCAGATTTATCTTGTAGTTTGTTATAACCAAGTTTTAATTTTAACAAATTCGGTAAAGCTAGGGGTAAAGCTAGTGTGTAGGAAGTTAATTTATTATAAACTAAACTTAAGTGAGTTAAATTAAGAAGAGATTAAAGTGCTGAAATATCTTCTATACTATTACTATTTAAATCGAGTATCCTCAGGTTTTTGAGCTTGGAAATGTTGGAAATATCAGATATATTATTATTTGAGAGGTTTAGTTCAGTTAGGTTAGTGAGGAAAGAAATCAGATAGATATGTTCTATCTCTCTACCATTCAATGTTAATTTTGTAGTTTTTATACGACTTCTTAACTAAAGGAAAGCAAATTCTTATTTGAAGCATCGTCCCAAACTTCTGGTTGAACATTCAAACCCAAAAGATTCTCCATTTGCTTTAAATCGCTTATTTCTAGTTTTTAGGAGGAGCCAAAGTGTTTCAGCAAGTCTTCTTAACTTCTGATTACATGATTGTGTTTCATGGTAACTGATTGGAGCGGAAATGTTATTACATTTAATTATAAGTGAAAATAAATGTATAAAGGTACTGAACCATCGGATCGGTATGGCTATAGTAAAATCCACCGATTCAAAGTGCTGAGCTGACATCATCCGTGTGTCTAAGGGCATGCCATCAACGAGCCTTCAGGATTAGAAAGCGGTAACCGCTCCATTGCTTCCTTAGAAACGCAGATGGTACGACGCAGGTGGATTCCCGTATAGATCGGCTTGCACGAAGCAGCCACGTTATGCCCCTGGATGCTCGTACCCGAGTCGTCGGTTGCCTTGGCTGCGGAGGTGCACCTAACGTACATAAGTGTATCTAAACTAATGATTATTCGCGTGGACTTACAGTTTCCTGTACAGAAGACCGAACCAGTATAAACGAAAGTTAAGTGAGTGGGATATATTTAAAAGCAATATGTTTATAAAAAACACGAAAAATAGTTAAAATATGTATAACTATACTTGTTGATCACAGTCGTCAACTTTGTACCCTTTTGATTCAGCCCATGTAAATGCACGTCTCATTAGTTTTCTATATTATTGAATAACTTATTTCTTAAATCATATAAGAATTTAATGTATAAATTTTAAATAATTATAATGTCTATAATCATTTTCAGTAAATAAAATACGTTAAAAATGACTATAATATATGCAATAATTAAAATATACACTTGATAGTGTTTAAATAGTTGGTAGTATAGTATATTAATTGTATATAATTTCTTAAAGATCAAATGATAAAAATATATTGCTTAATAAGTATGTGAATCATTTTAAATTGACCTATATTCCATTTAGTTATCTATAATATGAGGAAATGAATGTTTTCTTCACAATTTATGTAAATTTGTAATCAAATAAATATTCATTTATATCTCTTAAAATCTAGGGGGTTCAAAAATGAGCTAAAGCACACATTTTAATACTTTAAAATATCGATTTAAAACACTGTGGGTGTCACCATGGCGGAAATAGAGCGAGAGCACCACACCACAGATGGATGACGAGTTATAGAATTCGCATAACTTCTTATGAACAGTATATCACTGAAATACCGAACACTCGATTTGATGGTTGAAATACTCAATTAGACATCGAAAGTTTAATTCTGAGCAATTTACATGCATATCTTAACATTTAAGAGTTACGGGTAAAGTTAGGTAGTTGTAGAGTCACTGACGAAATACAAAGCTAACAATAAAAAATTATATGTGGATAATCAACAGTTTGTCATAAGAATGCAAACTAAATTTCTTGTAAAATTAGAAAACTCAAATTCTGAAGCTTGAAGCGGACTCTTTTGAACTCAATCCCAATTGTTGGTGCACATTCAGAGATACACTGGGAATCATAACAATTTTTGCATCTGATCAATATTTGAAGATTTATTCAGATAGGACTAATTTAGATCACCGGATTTGAAATATCTGACTCATAAACTTAAAAAACAATTAAACAAACTAAGTAAAAGCAGATAATAGAAGAATTTTAGGAAGTCTGTCTGGATGAAATTTTGAGATTTATAATTTTTGTATCATTTAAGCGTCAGTTTGAGAGCAAAAAATATGAAACGCTAGCAGAATAATAATTTTGACAATATTTTAACTGCTTTTATTAGAGACACTCCCAGCTTAAATCTGTGTTGAGATTTCATGTGCGTGTCTATAAATAGAAATTTTAAGAATTTTATTTCTTTATATTATTTGAAAATTAACACATTTTTATCACTTTATTAATGAAAATTTAGTAATGCTAAATCTGAGTTAATAATAATTAATTTAAAAATATTAATCACAGAATCGCAGCCATATTTAACTTATATGATAGGCCGCTTATATAAACATAAATTAATCTGATAAATTATTCATTCTTTAACATTTGCATGATTTGAATTCCAATACGGTACAATTACAACCTGCCGATTAGCATTTATTACTTAAACAGATAAAGGAAAATGAATAGTTGAAAATAATCTATTTATCTCAAATTATAAAATAGTCACCAACAAGAAGAGTCATTTGGAGTGTTCTGATATTATTATTCAGATCTATATTATATAATTGTACAAAATAGTCATTCAAACAAATAGTGAAAATCTGAGATATTTTCTGATAATTGAGGAGTGACTATAAACATTTTCAAATAACATTCACGGCTTAGACTATAAGCTTGCGTTTACCAAATTAAAAACATTTTTGGAGATATGAAATTTTGCTGATACTTCCACTCCATCCGAAAGAGATATAATAATAAACAATTTCGTAGTCATTACTTTCAACTATGTTGAAAATATTATTTACGAAAATGTATTTAATGATGAACTTAGTTATATAAATCAAATTTATGTACCACTTAGAATATAACTCGATAACTTTGACAATAATATGATGTGTGAGATAGTTTTTCCTAAATATTTGTTTGGTGACATGAATATATTTTTAATATACTTAAATACTAGAATTATATAAAATTTATATACAAACATTTTGAAAATAATTTGTAATACATTGTAATACTTACCTTAATGTTATTTAAAAATCAATAGCACATGGTATAAGCTATATATAAGCTCGCACAAGAAGAATAAAAACAAAAAGTATGAAAATAAAATCATAAATTTCCAAAATTTTTCGATTTTTGACCTGTTTTCTTACAGTCATGCCATTTTACTGTAATATTTCTTTACAGCCGCACTTTTTACAGTAATATATGTGGACTGTAAGAAACTGTAAAAATATCAGCCCTACTTATATGCGAGCGATATATAAATTAATGGGATATATAAGTTAATAATTCAATATATCTCATTCTTCGAACCCCACATAATCAAAACCGAAAAGTGTCAAATTTTACATCTTCTACCATGCTTCCGTATTTAGCCTGAACAGGAAGAAACTGATTAAAGAGTTCTGACATTGTTCCCCGCTCTAAACTTAGAGGCATCTAAGAAGTGTTATAGAGAACAAAAAAGTTACTCTATTGAATTCAAAAGAGATGTGTCTTTATAATATTTAGGCCCTAATAACTTTAACAATTAAATAATTGAAATAATTTCGCTATTGTCTGTATATTTTATTGTCTGCCATTGTCTGGAACAATTGAATAGCCTTATTGTGCAATAAGAAAATGACAATGGATGGCTAATTAGGGTTGTATTTATATTATTTAATATATATTTATTTAATAAACTATTTATTTTTCAATTCACTCGCACCCGACTACAGACCATGTATTTGATAAAACTGGGCAGTCGCTTTATAAAACGCCGTTTATGTAATTTTGAGTTGAGGAGGAACCGCTGGAAGAATAAACACCCACATTTTTACCGACTATGAGCCCAACCAAACTGGAACCGGATAGGTGCACGAACTCGATCTTCGAATTCACTACATTCACAGGTTGATAAGATTCGCCAAAGTATCCGCCGATTTTGCTCGCTCCAATAATACTTACATTCGAAACGGACGTATTCTGTATTTTTATATTCGTAGAATGACCAGCTATCCCACCCATAGTATATTTACAAGTGAGAATGCCGTCAAATACAGATACATTCTATATAGAGCACAAAAAAGCCTCCTAACTACCAAAAATAGACCCAACATAAGAGCCAGAATTCGAACTTACAGACGTAGAAGCTCTCATATTAACTATTTCTGCACTCTTTGATTTTTGAATAGCAATAATTCCCAAACCCCAAATATACGCTGTTGATTAGACAGAAAAGACAATAGAAGCATTTATAATAGAAATATTACAATAATCAAATCCAATTAAACCAAAGAACTCCATAGATTGAGTTGTACTCGTTATGTTCTACTAAAGACAGACGTTCCTTATAAATATACTGCTTGAATTTATTAATACGTATCCGATAAGTAATCCTGAATTAGTAATATTAGTGCTAAATTTCTAGTAGGAGTCTAAAATTACATTATAAGCGTTAACCACAGAATTTTTGGTAATAATAGCTACAATTCCGCCAAACAAATAATATTAAGATGCTGTTGAGGTTATTGAATCTAGTAGTAAAAAGTTCTCTATTGTTCCAAGAATTATTGCTATATTATTTATGGTGAATGTACTTGAAGTGGAATTTCCGAAGAAATATGATGAGCTGTTTCCAACATTATAACAACTGGCTCTAAAGCTGACTTAGTTCACGCTAACTGATGCTGAGTTGATATTAATCCCAATCATTGCAACAGTTAAAGTACTAATATAGGATCCAAGCACTTCATATCCAGAAATATTTAATAATCCATCAATATTACTGACTAATGTTATATTTCCATTTGAAGGAGCAAAAGATAAATTAATTAATAGGTTTGTTATACTGCTATTAATTGAAGTAGAAGTTAGAATGTTCAATTATGATGCTGAGTTAACCATAATTTAACTTCCAGATTTAGAAATTATGTTCATCTAATTTACTATGATTGATGAGCTAGATAATACCATGAAAGATCCGGTATTTGTTACTTGAGCTCCAAACTAAATCTTTAAATTCATAAAAGTGTTTTGAGATTGAAAAAGTGGATTAAAAGTTGTTGTATAAACATTATTTGCCACATTAATAAATGCGTTTTGAATGAATGTTGTTGTACTGAATACATAGCCAGCACTGAAGTCATTTGATGTATATATTTAATTCGTTACACTATATATATTAAATGTTTGAGTGAATACTTCCTAACTACATTCTAAATTTGGTATATTTATTCCGTAACAAGAATTATTTATACATTAACAAATTCCATTTATTATTTACTAACCTGTTATTTAATCACAGACACAAACATTGTTAATCAAAGATGAATTTGTTGGACATAAGCATTAGTTAGATATGTTTTACGCATTTACTCCACAAGTACATACACCAATATTTATATATGCTCCAGAAGTTTAACATTAACAAACTCCGTTATTCATTACTAAGCCAGTATTTAGGTTACAAGTACAAATGTTATTTACTATCTACGAATTAGCTGGACAACTGCAAGTGTTTCCTACAATTGAAGAATACGCTGGACAAACGCATTAATTACCAGAAATATATGCATTAGAGGTAATACACGTACAAACTCCATTTATTAAACTGGCTCCAGAAGGACAGCTGCAAATATTCGAAATATTAAGACTATTGATTCCACAGGTACATATATTATTACTTAAAAATGCTCCAGTAGTTGAGCAAATGCATGATCCATTTTGAATAGCTTATCCACTTATAGAACATACACATGAAATTCCTATTAAGTTTGAGTTTAAAGGACATATGCAAGAGCCATCTATCACAACTGAATTTATATTTGTACACTGACAAATTCCGTTTATACTTTGTTGGCCTGAAATGGAACAAGTAACTTGAACGCATGAACCATTTATAAGTGAGTAGCCGTAGCTATTTGTACAGTTTAGTTATTAAGTTAAGTTTTTGATAATATTTTACTGATGTTCAATTATTTAGCTACTATTTTATAAGGAAGTGTTGAAATCATTTAATTACGACTATAAATTATTTATAGTGAGTTATATATGTGAAATGTTATTGAATATTCTCCAATCCAAGACCGAAGTATTTAATAGCAAATTTGTATCAGCAGTTAGTTAAGATGTTGTAATAACATTTTTAATATTACTTATATTTTTAAATATTCTGTTATCCAAAATAGTTGAGTTTATGAACAAGTTATAATCGGATTTGGAATAATTAGATATAATTCTATTCTCTATTTCTGTTATATTGCTCACAATATTCTAGTCAACATTAACTAATATATTTGTTATGTTTTCAATCATTTATTGAAGTTTCGAAATATATTAGTCGTTACTGTCTAAATTTTTCATATTACTAAGAGCATCAATTACGTTAATGCACTTTGTCTTGTTTAGCAAGTACCCATATGCACAAATACATTAGTTATCAAAATATTCAAAAGGATATACACATTTAAACATTCCATCCACACTTTCACTATAATCTAATGGAACACCACTGCACAATCCGTAAACCACATATTAATTGTCGCATAAGTCACACATAACAGATTCACCGTTAGTATTTTATATTTGAACACTATTTTCTCCGAATCGCAAAGTTTTATCTATACATATATACATCTGAGTAATATTCAGTTATACATTAACACTACACGTTGATGCAATATATCCATTATTTAGACTTTAAATTAAATTACTTCCTGTTAATTTACAAAGATTTATATCAACCCTCAAAGAAGACTCATTTATAACATTTATCAATCCAGAAGAATTAATACTTCTTATTCTAAATTATACGAATGAGTTTTAAACTATAAAACTTTCTTATGATAATATAATCAAACCAGAAATTTGTTATCCAGAAGCAATAAATACTAAAGTGCATCTATTAACTTCTATGTCACATATTATGCATATAAGAGCTCCTGTTAACACTTAAAACTATAATGAAATATTTATATTAGAGTCTATAATTGTCTAACACTTCATACTAAATCCGAATAGAGCAAACGTGTTGACATCAATGTTATTAACTTTAACATTAATTTGTGATTATTTAGTAACATTTGTATAAATGAATACGTTTATATTATTGGCCTTCTACGTTAGAAAAATAATATCATTTATATTCATGGTATTTACTGAAAATATTTTTTAACAATAGTTGTATTAATTATTATTTATAAGAATATTATTGTAACACTGTTAATTTTTGTATTATATTTATTTATAGGCAATGATAGAAGATAACATTTGTTGAAATTATATGTGGTTTACTGAATCAGATATTAAATATTCTATCAAAGTATTTAATAAAATAAATAAAAATTTATATAGTATAATATAAATCAATAACTTTAGCCGTATAGTTTACTTCAGCTCAGTTTCTTGCTCGAATAACAGAAGCAAAAATTGTTGATTTTCGGCCAAAACAGCCAGAAAGAAAAAATCTGTGTCAAAATTTCATGGCATCCATTTCATGGTATTCATTTGATAAAACGGTTCAATTTTCTAAAGAGTCATCAAAACTTAGCAATATAAAATAAATATTTAATTTTCGATTTTTAAACTTACCAAATCAAACTGACGTCCCGTTGTTCACACAACATATAACAACGACTATTAGAATCACTTAGTTTGAGAAGAAAACTAATATATAACCTTCGATTATTATCTGTTTTGCATCAATAACAATATTTTAGAAACATTTGATTTAATATCTAATTATAAGTTGGTCATAAAAATGCATGTATCAAAGCCATTAATTTTCAAAATCCAATTTGAGGTTTAGCTGCATAAATAATGTAAAAGTATTCAAAACGTAACTTCTACCAAATTGGAATTAATTTCATTTATGAGTGTTGCATCACCAAGTAGAGATTCTTTAAAAACGCGAACATTTAAGTTGGAGATATTTATGAAGTTGCGATTTTTAATAGATCATTTACAACATACTCTGCTATTCACTCGCACCATTAAATATGTTGTTTGGGCTGTATCCACTCCGGAAATCGATAATTTATTGAAGATGATGATTCTGAAACGACGCGAGACACCAGGGAAGACATCACCACTACCACAGAATATATTCAATATCATCGCGGGGCCGCTTGTAACTCTCGCTTCTTCAGTGTGCATTCGAATAGATGAGACAGAATGCACTGAGTTACATTTCCAGTATCTGTTTACACGCAGAGCTGCATTTTTAGAGCCAATATCTATACGTCCACCTAACTTTATTATCTGGCGTTAATTTGCCATATCGAATATTTCATTGCAAATCAGCCGATCAATTCTATAGAATCTAGTTGCCGCTAGTAATCTATTACTAATTTGTGAAGACGACGCAACAACCGACTTCTCTGCGCTATAACTACTTTAGTTCCAATTGTGGTTCGCTGAATAAATCTAACGCGAGTTCTGGTGGACATCAGGGAATATCGCGGTGCCATATATTATAGAGTTTCGTCGGACTATCAAAGTTTCTTGGCGGTGTTATAACTGCAGCTGCTGTTGCACCTTTGCCGACTACATTGTGGACGTGATCGATCGAATGGCATTTAATTTTAAAGGACGGCCGGGTTCATTCGAGCTATTTTTTCGACACCTGATGTCATGGTTTAACGTTCATATAACAAAATATTCTGACTAGCCAACATATTTAATATCTGATCCGCTTCTTCTTCTATAGAAATGAAGATGAAAAACGATGAAAACGGACTTATCAATTTGAATGTCAGTGAGTTGAATGTTGCAGTATGTCGTGATCTGTCTAGTTTAGATCGTCTGAAACCAGCCATCACATTGGCACCAACCGATAATTTGGGAAAATGAGATTTAATATCTAATTATTAGTTGGTCATAAAAATGCATGTATCAAAGCCATTAATTTTCAAAATCCAATTTGAGGTTTAGCTGCATAAATAATGTAAAAGTATTCAAAACGTAACTTCTACCAAATTGGAATTAATTTCATTTATGAGTGTTGCATCACCAAGTAGAGATTCTTTAAAAACGCGAACATTTAAGTTGGAGATATTTATGAAGTTGCGATTTTTAATAGATCATTTACAACATACTCTGCTATTCACTCGCACCATTAAATATGTTGTTTGGGCTGTATCCACTCCGGAAATTGATAATTTATTGAAGATGATGATTCTGAAACGACGTGAGACACCTAGGAAGACATCACCACTACTACTGAATAAATTCAATATCATAGCTGGGCCGCTTGTAACTATCGCTTCTTCAGTGTGCATTCGAATGGATGAGACAGAATGCACTGAGTTTCATTTCCAGTATCTGTTTTCGCGCAGAGCTGCATTTTTCGAGCCATTATCTATACGTCCGCCAATCTTTATTATCTGGCGTTAATTTGCAATATCAAATATTCCGTTGAAAATCAGCCGATCAATTCTATAGAAACTACTTGCCGCTAGTAATGTATAACTAATTTGTGGAGACGACGCAACAACCGACTTCTCTGAGCTTTAACTACCTCAGTTCCAATTGTGGTTCGCTGAATAAATCGAACGCGAGTTCTGGTGGACATCAGGGAATATCGCGGTGCCATATATTATAGAGTTTCGTCGGACTATCAAAGTTTCTTGGCGGTGTTATAACTGCAGCTGCTGTTGCACCTTTGCCGACTACATTGTGGACGTGATCGATCGAATGGCATTTAATTTTAAAGGACGGCCGGGTTCATTCGAGCTATTTTTTCGACACCTGATGTCATGGTTTAACGTTCATATAACAAAATATTCTGACTAGCCAACATATTTAATATCTGATCCGCTTCTTCTTCTATAGAAATGAAGATGAAAAACGATGAAAACGGACTTATCAATTTGAATGTCAGTGAGTTGAATGTTGCAGTATGTCGTGATCTGTCTAGTTTAGATCGTCTGAAACCAGCCATCACATTGGCACCAACCGATAATTTGGGAAAATGAGATTTAATATCTAATTATTAGTTGGTCATAAAAATGCATGTATCAAAGCCATTAATTTTCAAAATCCAATTTGAGGTTTAGCTGCATAAATAATGTAAAAGTATTCAAAACGTAACTTCTACCAAATTGGAATTAATTTCATTTATGAGTGTTGCATCACCAAGTAGAGATTCTTTAAAAACGCGAACATTTAAGTTGGAGATATTTATGAAGTTGCGATTTTTAATAGATCATTTACAACATACTCTGCTATTCACTCGCACCATTAAATATGTTGTTTGGGCTGTATCCACTCCGGAAATTGATAATTTATTGAAGATGATGATTCTGAAACGACGTGAGACACCTAGGAAGACATCACCACTACTACTGAATAAATTCAATATCATAGCTGGGAAGAGAAACTTTGATATCACTTATGTTCGATTCAGAGTATCTGTACACACAATTTTATTATCTCAAAAAATCATCATTTATCAACCCTCTTTTAACATCTTTTTAATATTAAAAGCTAGCTGAGTAACAATTTGAATGATATAGACCTTACTATTAAATGAACTTTAATTAAATATAACTCATTGTACTGGAGTTGAATCCTGAAAATGCAGTATCAAAAAATACAACAGGTTCAAAAACCTTCACAAATATAATAATAAATTTAGAAAATGTAATACATAGTAATAAAATTTGAACCAAAGCAATACTATTAATTTTGACTAGTTTAACGTGTGCTGTAAATATTAAACACACTTTAAACACTATAGATATCTTAATTAATTCATAAAAGAGGTATTTTCTGCTTTCAATCACAAGGTAATTTGTGTGTTAAGTTTATATTCTACTGTTTGTGCAATTGCACTTAGAAGTGGAAATAGGTGTTATCCGCTACTGCTTTTATTGGATAATAAACACAAATCACTTAACATATTTTTAAAATTTTAGCAGTCAAATACACCTCAGGTGTCATTTACATGAGTATCGGTTAAGTAACTATTTTAGTATATCAGTTTTAGTATAATAGTAAGTAACTATTTTATATCAAACGATATAGTAAACATATATACATAATATTAATAATAATAATAATAATAATAATAGGGTACCAACTCACCGTTTTCGCTGATGACATCCAAATAAGCCACGACCAGAACGTCGACAAGGACGTGGTGCTCTAGGAACTCGCAGCACTTCTTTAACCGCTGGGTCTCGAACTAGCGTTGAATAAATGCTCTTCAACACAGGATGGAGGTGAAATCACCTTCTTGGGTCAAACATTTTCCCATAGTTCAACCGTCTCTCTCGCAGAGCGGATGACGGCAAAAATTGATAAATGTCTTAAAGTTTTGGACGCCTCCCCGATCACGAACCACTAGAAGTATCTTCTTCTGCGTTCCGTGGTCCTCCCCAAGGTCAACTACGCACCGCTAGTCGACTTCGCACCCAAGATTCCCTAAGACGGTTTTGGAAACTAGTACGGTCTTATCGACTAGAAGGTTTTCAAATACGCAAGCGATCTCTTCGCCGTCAAGGACTTGTCTGAGACGGAGTAAGCCGATTTCTTCACAAATTCTGCTTCGAAGGGCGGACTAGAAATGGTCGTGCCCTCATTATACTACGACTTCATGTAAGCCTAGTAAAAAGCGGTTCTTGCTGGGAAGTGCGGCGTCTTCAAAGCTTTGCGGAAAGAATACCTCAACACCCTTCAGGATCACCCTGGAGTACCGGCCATTGGCTATGCCATCAACAATTTCACTTATCTGACCGATAATGAACTCTTCGACCTAATAAAACACCGATTTTAGGTTTTAAACAAAGAGCTCGACTCGGAAAGCAAGTGTTTGTTATGTGGAAAGAAAATGACCGCCCAACACGAAATCAGATGCAACCGAAACGCCGGAATCAGAACAGTGCGCCATGACTACATGGTGAACCGTATCCTGACCAAGATAGACCATCATCGTCACCCTCGCCCGGTCGACAAAGCCCATGGTAATCTACCCTCATCCGACAAATTGGAGAAACCTGATATAGAGTTCCAATACAAAAACGCAACCTATGTCCTTGATGTCACGTTCGCTGTCGAAGCAAATATATGCAACGCGTTCAAGGGCAAGATTCTCAAATACGGAGGCACGTATGGCGATAATCGGGTGATTCCACTCGTTCTTCGTTACAACGGCACTGTGTACGAGAAATCAATGAATTTGCTTACCAAGTATCTACCAGAGATTACAGACTCTTTCCTGAGCAAGCACTGCTGCCTTGCAGTGGCGCGCGCTAACGAAGAAGCCAAGCTGCGTTACACCAGTTTGATCACCAACGCTCTGCACGATGAAACAATCGCAATAAAACATGGTTAGAAGAGAGACCGCCACGCCACCGGAAGAAGGGCACCGCGAGCGCCACCTGGCCTCGAGGGTGTGGGAGCAGGGCAAGAAGGCGAAGCCTAAGGCAACGCTGGATCCGGCGGGCTCGGAACAACCGCTGATAATTGAGGATTTGCAACATGAGTGAGAAGATTTCTAATTACATAGTAATAATAGTACACGATAAAGTATAAAACAATACTATCATTTCTGAATTGATATAATTTGATGACATCTCAAATAATTAACACTGAAAATATAGAGTCCTTTATGTACAGGAGTAAAGAACGCGTTGAATATATCATTTTTAAATGTTTCTTGTGATTGAAGTAATTGATTATTGAGTGGATGTTTTTGAAAAGAGTGAGCCAATATATCTCTTACCATCAAAATGACGCCATGTATGGAAGTGGACATATTATTTTACTATAAAATATATTGTTTCTATTAGCATGAATCCATGACAAAAGTGGGTTTTCTATTAAAATTTCACTTCTATACAATGTAAAATTTACCAATATTACAATCTGGTTAGTGATATTATTGTGAATATACCACACAATTTGTATTTTAATAAGTCATTTTTGTAATTCTATGTTATAATTTTATTTCGGTGAATTAAGCAACCAGTTAATCATGATTCTTCGTGTTAACCCAAATTTTAGTATATTTTAGTTATAAGACCAGCTTCAATAATATGATTTCTAGAGCTGAAATATTTGAATCAAAGGAGACTTGCCAGTATTGCGTTTAAAATTTGTCATTGAGTAATTAATCAAAATTTAGAGCATTGAACGCAGAAAATAAAACAAAATATAGCACAACTATATTAAGTGAGATCTAAAAACTAAATAGCGTTGGAGGCAAATCAATACTAGATATATAATATTCAATCAACTGTAGCAACTTCATTCTATTAGCAGTTCCCAGCTTCATTGACAAACTTAATAATAAATAATACTTACGTAACTTAGTGTTAACTTCACGTTATTCTGGATAATAAGCCTGAAGAAATCCCAAAAAAATAGCTGGTATAAAGTAGCTGTACACAAGCGAATTTAGTTTAAAATAATTTTGTAATCCGTATTCGCTTATTATTAGTTTGTATAAGTAATTGAGCTCAAAAGTCAAATCTTCGCAATTAAAAGCTTAAAATTTTAGAAAATACAATAAATTTTTAAATACATCTGTCTAAGTAGCTGCAACTATATTACTATCTAATAATAATATTTATATAATTCGCAAGCCCAGATAATTACAAAACCGAACACTTCTTCAACAAAAATTTTAAGAGTTGTGTCTAAAATTAACTACACGCAAGATCATTACAGATCCTTTGCCAAGTAGAGTACAAATATAAATTATTATCCAATACATTGATGGAAGATAGTAGAGATGCAACTTTGGTTGAGTAACCACAGGTACCAAAATCTTACTCAAGATCTGTAACAATGCAATCACATAAGTTGTGGGGACTAAAAGTATATTTGAATTACTTTTGGATTTAAATTAAGGAAATCGGTATCGAGCTGGATTAAATAACTGTTAAAGTACTGAAATATCTAATATTGATGAATATATTGATAACTTAACAGAAGGAAACCTTTGATGTGGATAATAATACATACAGTTGTTGATGAGATATGCAATATACTCTAACAATATCAGACTTCAAGAACTACTATTTCTCTTACAATAAGAAAATGTTAAAACATTGCTTGAAGGTAGTGATGTGTTATATTAAAACAAAACAAAAATGTCACCTATATTTAAGTGCAAGCTCTTGTTTCCCCCTACTTAAAAGCTTCTAGCTCACAGGCTAAATTTGCTCAACATTTGTCAGTTTTGTAGGCAACTTTTATCACTTTAACTCGTTTGTAAGTCAATTCACTTTTAGAACAGTCGGAGGTAAATAGCATTCTTAATATCTTATCTTAATTATATACATACGTAAATTACGTTTATAGTATATATATGATCCTCATCAAGATGTTTCGCTTTCAAGAGTAAATGAATAAAGCCTGAACAGGAAGAAACTGATTAAAGAGTTATGACATTGTTCCCCGCTCTAAACTTAGAAGCACTACGCGTTGCCGCTGATACGCTAGTCCCAAGATTCATACCAGCCATCTCAAAGATAGTTACAAAGATAACTTCCGAGGTCAATAATAACAAATTGAGAACCAAAGCGAGTAGTTAGTATCATTTTCGTGTTTAACTTTTGTTCCACTCGTAAAACTTACTCGCGCTTTAAAATAACTTGCTTTAAGTACTATTTATATTTACTTTGTCTCAAAACACAAATTTCACTTCCGAGGTCAATAATGTTAGTTCAAGTGTCGAACCAACTTAGGTTGTCTGAGGAGGCTATTCAGAGTGACAATCCTGGAAGATGAGGTATGATATTGAGATTAGTTTGTGATGAAGATGGAATGATTAAATTGAGCCTTAGTACTGATGATAAGGTTACAGTTAAGTGAGTCGTTTTATATTATAAGAGATTGGTGCAGAAAATTGATTGTCACATGTGTACTAATTATGGTAATAACAAAATACAGGGGAATAAATCTCATTCAATCTTAGACAATAATTAGTTTACTTTCCAAAACTTTTCACAATTAAAACTAAAACTGTGTAAAATGTAATGTTATAAAATGCCACTTCATTTGCAGTATGCTATTTATTCCAACTTTGCTGGAAGTACTAACATACAGGATAAACACGACAGCCGACTTCCTGAACATCACCAAGCAGGTCGACACCCACATGTTCATCCTCGAAAATGACCTGGACTTCACCGACGTGCCCTACAAGATCCAGATCTTCAACGGCACCTTCAAGGGCCAGAACCACACCATCTCGAACGTGAACATCACCGAGCCCATCCGCACCTCCACCGAGCTCACCGCGGCCGTGAACCAGTCCCACTGGGCCATCTTCGGGCCAGCCTGCGGCACGCTCACCCACATCTTCGTGAACCTCACCGTGGTCAACGTCACCATCGGCTACAAGTCCTACGAGCCGCTGTACAACGAGAAGATCTTCGCGGCAGGACTCCTCAGCTACGGCGAGATCGAGCTCTACCTCGTCGACGTGAAGAACGTGACCATCTCCCTCCAGGGCAACCAGAACAACCGCGTCATCGGAGGCATCGTCGCCCAGGCCACCAACATCAGCGGCCTAAAGGTGTCCGTCGAGAACTTCACCCTGAACCTGGTCCACACCGGCGACGGGAAGCAGGTGGGCATCGCCATCGGCGGCTTCGCGGGCCTCGCGAACAACATCAGCTGCAACAAGTGCTACGCCTGGGTCACGGCCGGCTCCAACTCCGAGTTCACCCAGGTGCAGATGGGCGGCCTGGTGGGACAGCTCACCGGCCCCTTCCCCTCCGAGGTCGTGCTCTCCATGACGAACGTGAACGCCACCTTCACCGGAAGGAGGGTCATCGTCGGCGGCTTCGTGGGCCACGCGAACGAAAACACCATCCGTTTCGAGAACGTGCGCAACACCTTCAACTTCAACTGCATCAACGGCGAGTTCGGCGGCCTCGTGGCCAAGGGCTTCACCAAGGTCCAGGCCAGCTACCTGGTCACCCTCTTCGTCCAGCCGATTACCGCCGTCAACGCCTTCGCCGGAACAGACGACCTCCAGGCCCAGTGCCTCCAGTGCTTCGCGGAGACCTCGGCCGCCACGATCCTCACCTACCAGAGGACCCACGACCAGCTCAACGAGACCATCTGGGGCTCTTCCGACAGCGACACGGTCCCAGACCTGGTCATCCAAGACCACCAGCCCGTCGACGAGAAGAGGCCCATCAGCTTCTACCCCAGCTTCACCGACCCCAACAAGACCTGCGAGCAGAACTGCGACGAGTCCGCCAGCTGCGTCAAAGACCTCATCGGCGAGATCGTCCTGTACACCTGCCAGTGCCTGCCCGACTCCTTCGTGGTGGAAGAAGTCTGCATCCCCTTCGGCTGCCTCGACTCCGACGGCCTCGTATGCGGCGGCGACATCACGAAGTGCAACGTCGCCTCGAAGGCCTGCATCCCGACCGTGGCCGCCTCCAACAGCACGGGCATGATCATCGGCATCATCGTCGGCCTCATGCTCCTCCTGGCTCTGCTCTCCACTCTCATCATCCTGGCCATGAAGAGGAGAGAAGAGGACAAGAAGAAGCCCAAGGCCCCGAAGCCGCTCACGCCCTCCAAGGAGTCCCTCACCGACAAGACCGAGAACACCGAGTACACTGGCAACTCCAAGCTTTCGTCTCCGAAAGAAGTCGTTCCTCAATAGGAAGCCGAAGAAATGCCGATGGTCACACACAGAAAAGTTAGAGGCAAAGATGTAGTCAAAATGCCAAATATTCACAAAATGGAAGATTTAGGAAGTTTAGTTCAAAAGTCTAAAATGCCCACAAAGCCTATTTTATAGCTTTCTCAATTAAAACCGTAATCGCCACAACTATAATCTCCTAAAGCACCGACACCTAAGATTTAATCACCTGATCTCGCTAGCGAATCAACAATCAACAAAAAATAACCTAAATAAGCTAAAACAAGAGATAGCCCTGAAGATCCTGATGAATTAGAGAACGAAATCTTTGAAGCAAAGAAAAGAGTGCAAAAGGTTAGAAAATCACTTGCTCCAGCCCCATTAGCCTTAAAGAGGGCATAAGAACTCAAACCACTTAAAGCAGTAAGAAAAGTAAAACCAGTAATTCAGCTTTCAGAAGAGATGGGAATGATATGAGTTAAAATATAATACAATTTAAATTATAGTTTGTTTAATAAGTATCTCTTCACTGGATGTACTCTTCTGGAACACCAATGGTCAAGCACAGAAAAGTTAGTGGAAAGGACATTGTTTTAATGCCTAATGTCCATAAAATAGAAGATTTAGGAAGTCTTGTCTAAAAATCTAAAATGCCTACTAAACCAATTCTCTAACTAACATAACTTAAACCATAATCCCCATAACTACAATTAAATAAAACTCCAACCCCTAAAATAAAGTCTCCTGATCTTAGTGGTCATTCAAATGTTTAATAAAAAGCAAACAGTCCAAATAATCTTGATAATGAAGTTCAAAATAAAATCAGAGTTTAAAAAGTAAGGAAAACTCTTGCTCCCGCTCCATTAGGACTTAAAAGAGCATAGGAACTTATTCCATTGAAAGAAGTTAGAAGAGTTAAACCAGTAATCTAACATTCGGAAGAGTTGGGAATGATATGAAGAAAAATATAATATTTGAATTTTCTATTTCTATTTTCTATATCTCTTTATTTTGGTGTGGAAGTATATATTATTGTAAACGTAATATCGCTTCACTGGATGTACTCTTCTGGAACGCCAGCCTGCAGCAGGAAGTCTCGGATCTTGAGCACTCGATACCTGATTTGGATGTCGGTCCTGCCGGGGATCTGCAGCGCGATCTGCTTCCACTTCTTCGGCTCGCAGTTGAGCATTACATTTTGGAGCAGCTGGTCTTCGTTGGCCGTCCACTTGCCCTTCTTGATGCCCGGACAGAGCACCCGCATCCACCTCTGGTTGCACTGGTTGCACGACCGCTGCATCCGGTTGGGGAAGGCGTGGCCGAGCTGCCTGGCGACCTCGGACCAGTTGCGCTGCTCGTGGTCGCGGACGAGCTGGGTGAGGGCCAGGTCTTCCTCTTGCGACCAGGGCACGGAGGCCTTTCTGGTGGCGACCTCGTACTCGTAGTCGTACCGGTACTGCTTGTTGGCGGGCGTATTGGTGTAGGCGGGCGTGGGCCTGACCGGTCTCTCGGTCTCGTATATCTGGGGAGCTTCGCCGCTAGCTTTAGTTTGGATCACGCAGGACTTGATGTTGAACTGCAGCAGCGGAGAGATGGCCCCGAAGCCCAGGTCGTCGTCCGAGATGTTGATGCACATACTTTACATTTAGAGTGTATACTTGTAGACTCCGCGTTCTGCTCCCGAATCGAACAAGAATGAGATTGTGTCTGATTGTATTCGGTTTACAAGTTTACATATCTGGATTTAATATATAATTATGTTATATAAATGAGCTGTAATAACCAATTATATGATCAAATCGAAATCACAATATTTTGGTGATCAGCTTCCCGTTGATTCTGTCCTCCATCTCAAAGCGGACATCTTCGCTCTCGTAGTCAACCACTCGGTTGAGCTCTTGCTGTCTGGTTATGTAGTCCACCACGTAGTCTTTTAAAGCTTGCTGAGTTGCGTGCATTTTTTCTGTCGTGTGGTCATCAATAAATATAGAGTTCTTCTCAGCAGATATTTAGGCCAGTTCAGCTCTTATTGGAACTGGACCAAATGTATCAAATTTACACATTTTATTACCCAATAGTGACCCGGTAACTTCTCCGAAACTTATACCTGCTCTTATACCCACAATATCCGCATAGTCTGGATAATCAACTAGCACTTGTTTGCAGTCTTAGATGAAGCCTAGACCAATTGAAATGAGCTGTATTATCGATTCATACTGTCTCAATTCTAAATAATTTGGATCGGTCCTTATTTCGATTGCAGAGTACTATTTCAGCACAGTTGGCAGACTCATAAGTTCGTATGAATCTCCAGAAGTCTTAACTTATATCAAATTACATGTCATCTTTATTCTGTTATCAAACTTTGTAAAAAGAGTTTACAAAAAATTCATATTTTCTTCAGTTGAATGATATGAACAAAATTGTGTGAAAGAACATACGTTCAAATTCAAATATACAACTTCTCCGAAATATATCAAGGGTCTCTTCTAACCATATGATTATGTATTTGGTAAATTTAAAAATCGGTGAGTCAATTAGCAAAACCGTGGCCAATGATAATCTTAATCAAAACTAATAGTTTGTGAAATACCTTTTTACAATCTAGGCAAAGATCCAGAGGCAATTAATTCGTCTATAGAAAAAAGCATTTTGACTTAATACTTATCTTTGGATAAAATCGTTATATCTTGCGAGTTTTTCTCTATCGTGGTAAGAAGCAGCGCTTCTATTGATAGTTAAGGAACAAAATTTTAGAGCAATTTCTTACCATGTTAAATTTTTTCATGCAGATCGCTCTTTAAAATAGAATCAATCATAATATGTTTACATTTTGAATATTGCAAAAATGTGTTTATAATATTTGTTGAAATGTAGCAAACAGAAAGTATAGGCATACTTATTGAGAATATTATGGCTTTAAATAATACTTGAAGAAACTTTCCCCAAAAATTAAATGAAATTATAGGTGTCATGTTGCTGCAAAAATGTCCTTTAGCTGACAAAGTGCATTAATTTACAAAAATGTGAGCTATCATTGTTAAATAAATCTTGTAGATTTCGGCATAATCTTTGTAGTTCTCATATTTTTATATAGTCTTCACAAATATTATCATTTTCAACACGTCAATACTTGTCGAAAAAGTTTGATACCACTTATTGATAGAATGAAACGATCCCCACAGAAGTTTATGAAGTACAACTTTGTTATGCTTTTATTTTTACAAATTTAATTATTTTTTAAGCTATTAATGGTAATTTCTTTAGTATAAATTAAAAATAGCACATATGGAACAATAAAAATAATTTAATAGCTTACAAGTTTACGCAGAAGATATTTTGTAGCTCAACACATAAATAACAGTATTATAATTTGTAAAAATCATATTATTTATTAGTGTGTTCAATAATACAACTATTAGCTCATAATTAGAGTATCTTAAGTCTATTGCATTTACCCAAATTTCAAATACATCAATTTTATTGCACATAAGTTCACAATATTATTTAGAAAAGTTATTCATGAATTTATGAATGTTAATTAAATCATAACGAATCTCTAGTTCATTGGGCTTTTAAGTTAATGATAGTTCAGAAGTATTTGCTTGATTTTGTAATTAATCATCTAAAATTTCTTAGAATTCTAAATTGTTTAGAATTACTTCACTATCTGTTTCCGGATCTGATATGTTACTAAAACTTATATTTTATTATTGGCTTTATGATTCACTTGCTTCTATATGTATTTTTTCTTAAATGTTTTCTAATAACTATTTTTATTCTGGTCTTTAATCAAAGTCTTAATTTTTATTAGCGTGCAAATTGTTAATTAATTTGGCTTTTTCCAAAAAATATTAAATATTCGGCTTCAATATGTGGTCGCTTGATACATTTTTGCTTGAAGACGTTGACGATTTATATTTATTTTCTGTTTTTGTTTTAACAGTTTACTTTTAACTGAATAATTCATTCGTATTATTGTCTGTAGTGTTCAAATTAGAGTTATTTATAACCAAATTTTCTACGCGCATTTCTTTTAAACTATTAATTCTATCTGACAAATCGAATTATGTATTGCTTTCAGTATTTCTATTATACAGCAAATCGCTATATAACAAGGAATCCTCTTCGGAATCTTCTTCCCACTATTTACTCAAATTATCAAATAATTCTAGGTTTAATTCCAAATTATCTTTGAGTTGATTGAAGCAAAACTCGCCTATTAATTCGGCATATGCTTTTTGCATAACATGATACATGACAAGCTTCAGTTAATCAAGAGCTACAATTTCTAACACATTTATATTTCCTTTTCCTTTATAAATTTTTGATTATATATCTCCAAATGAATATAGAGGGTGCGATTTTAGTATTATTTTTCTGACGTTAGTCATATCAACTTGGTCGTGGAAACATTCGTTGAATGAATCTTCAATTTAAGTTTTTGATTATTTCGGAGGTGGAAGCCCGAAGAAGTCTTCAATTTTTACGCAAACGCCTTTATTTAAGCTGGCGGCTAGTCTGGCAGCTGTGTTTACGGTGTCTCCGTAGATATCGAAGTTTATAACGGATGATGAGAATGAAACGGTGCCCATAACCATATCTCCTCTGGTGATTCCGCAACTGCATTCAAGTTCGAATAGTTCTGCGATTTGTGTGGCCATGGCTGCGTATGTGATGATTATTTTCGAGCAGTCGTATGCGTTATCGTATTTTAGTTCAAAATTTTCGTTATTTTCGAGGTGTCCTTGCGCACCCGTGCAGCACATGTAGCACTGAGAGGAGCATTTGATTTTCTGCACCCCAGCGCGTCGCTGAGCGTGTCCAGCATTTAATAAAATTGGTTTATTTTTGAGATGTATTCAACGCTCTCGCACGTGTTTTTAACCGCCAAGTAACAAAAATTCACGTTCTTAACCACCTCACAAGGAAGTTGCTTTGAGTTCATCACTTTGGGTATCAATTTACTCGGAAGTGCGTTCTAAAACGCGTTTATGATCACATTTCCCATTTTGTTCACCTGCTGAACCGTTTTCTGAACGTTCACGAACGTTTGCATTTACTTATCAAAACTGGTTCCGTAAATTGGTAGCATGTAAAAGGTGAACGTAATCAGTAAAGAGTGAAGTACGTTATCAGAAAATGTATTAATGAAAAGATAGACGCAGATAGCGGCTACGTAAAGGCAAAACTAAACCATCGTCTTCTAAGGAATGAAGATAATCGACAAAAAGGACAACGTAATCGAGTGCACGAAAGTCAACACGTACAGAAGACTAATAGCTGATTTGCTTATGAACAACACGGACACGATCAAAGAAATCAAACGACAATAAATCTACACAGAGACCAACGCAAAAATCCTACCCTTAATCACCGTATTTGATAAATCACGAGTATACGTCCACAATTTACCACTCAGGAGCGCAAAAAACAACATATCGGAAATTTGATACAAACGGCACCACAAAGGCATCTAATACTTATAACCCTCGATTATAAAGGTTGCTAACGTATAAATACTAGTAACTATCTGAACTTTTATGTACAATCTAAATATATCTACCTACTGAATCATTATTTTGAAGTGTTAATAAAATGATGGAATTTATAATCTACAAATACCGTAAAGAGAATGGATCAATTTAATTCAAATTGATGACCGAATTTTGATTTAAATAACTATATTAAAACATGTGATAAATAGATTAAATATAATAGAACAACGTAAAATTATTAGCGGTATTTTAATAAATATTGTTATACATTAATTAGCTATAATTCTGCTGCAACAGATTCTGATAGATCTGTTTAACTGCAAACAAGAATTTCTAATAATATATGTTTATCATACCTATTTCTTTTAAACACTAAACTTTGAATACTTTATACATCAAATAATTGTTATTTTATTATACGTACTTTGATTTAGTATATTGAATGGATCAAATTGATAATACTACTTAACCTCACTCAGAAGATCGCATTTTCGCTTATATCTGTATGTCAACTCGCTTATAAGGGGGTTGGTCCCTTTAGGTTAGAAGGGGTTGGACCCCTTCTAAGTGATGTTATAACTTTAATGCTTGATGATAATTAATTAGAGAAAGAATGGCTTTCTTATTAATCTATAGTTAGAAGTCACTCTATTTGTATTTCCAAATACACTACAATATATTAATAAAATGCAATAAATACCTACGGTAATGTTATAATTTCCATTTCACAAACGATATTTATTTCAACTTTGCTAGAAGTACTAACATACAGGATAAACACGACAGCCGACTTCCTGAACATCACCAAGCAGGTCGACACCCACATGTTCATCCTCGAAAACGACCTGGACTTCACCGACGTGCCCTACAAGATCCAGATCTTCAACGGCACCTTCAAGGGCCAGAACCACACCATCTCGAACGTGAACATCACCGAGCCCATCCGCACCTCCACCGAGCTCACCGCGGCCGTGAACCAGTCCCACTGGGCCATCTTCGGGCCAGCCTGCGGCACGCTCACCCACATCTTCGTGAACCTCACCGTGGTCAACGTCACCATCGGCTACAAGTCCTACGAGCCGCTGTACAACGAGAAGATCTTCGCGGCCGGGCTCCTCAGCTACGGCGAGATCGAGCTCTACCTCGTCGACGTGAAGAACGTGACCATCTCCCTCCAGGGCAACCAGAACAACCGCGTCATCGGAGGCATCGTCGCCCAGGCCACCAACATCAGCGGCCTAAAGGTGTCCGTCGAGAACTTCACCCTGAACCTGGTCCACACCGGCGACGGGAAGCAGGTGGGCATCGCCATCGGCGGCTTCGCGGGCCTCGCGAACAACATCAGCTGCAACAAGTGCTACGCCTGGGTCACGGCCGGCTCCAACTCCGAGTTCACCCAGGTGCAGATGGGCGGCCTGGTGGGACAGCTCACCGGCCCCTTCCCCTCCGAGGTCGTGCTCTCCATGACGAACGTGAACGCCACCTTCACCGGAAGGAGGGTCATCGTCGGCGGCTTCGTGGGCCACGCGAACGAAAACACCATCCGTTTCGAGAACGTGCGCAACACCTTCAACTTCAACTGCATCAACGGCGAGTTCGGCGGCCTCGTGGCCAAGGGCTTCACCAAGGTCCAGGCCAGCTACCTAGTCACCCTCTTCGTCCAGCCGATTACCGCCGTCAACGCCTTCGCCGGAACAGACGACCTCCAGGCCCAGTGCCTCCAGTGCTTCGCGGAGACCTCGGCCGCCACGATCCTCACCTACCAGAGGACCCACGACCAGCTCAACGAGACCATCTGGGGCTCTTCCGACAGCGACACGGTCCCAGACCTGGTCATCCAAGACCACCAGCCCGTCGACGAGAAGAGGCCCATCAGCTTCTACCCCAGCTTCACCGACCCCAACAAGACTTGCGAGCAGAACTGCGACGAGTCCGCCAGCTGCGTCAAAGACCTCATCGGCGAGATCGTCCTGTACACCTGCCAGTGCCTGCCCGACTCCTTCGTGGTGGAAGAAGTCTGCATCCCCTTCGGCTGCCTCGACTCCGACGGCCTCGTATGCGGCGGCGACATCACGAAGTGCAACGTCGCCTCGAAGGCCTGCATCCCGACCGTGGCCGCCTCCAACAGCACGGGCATGATCATCGGCATCATCGTCGGCCTCATGCTCCTCCTGGCTCTGCTCTCCACCTTGATCATCCTGGCCATGAAGAGGAGAGAAGAGGACAAGAAGAAGCCCAAGGCCCCGAAGCCGCTCACGCCCTCCAAGGAGTCCCTCACCGACAAGACCGAGAACACCGAGTACACTGGCAACTCCAAGCTTTCGTCTCCGAAAGAAGTCGTTCCTCAGCAAGAAGCCGAAGAAATGCCGATGGTCACACACAGAAAAGTTAGAGGCAAAGATGTAGTCAAAATGCCAAATATTCACAAAATGGAAGATTTAGGAAGTTTAGTTCAAAAGTCTAAAATGCCCACAAAGCCTATTTTATAGCTTTCTCAATTAAAACCGTAATCGCCACAACTATAATCTCCTAAAGCACCGACACCTAAGATTTAATCACCTGATCTCGCTAGCGAATCAACAATCAACAAAAAATAACCTAAATAAGCTAAAACAAGAGATAGCCCTGAAGATCCTGATGAATTAGAGAACGAAATCTTTGAAGCAAAGAAAAGAGTGCAAAAGGTTAGAAAATCACTTGCTCCAGCCCCATTAGCCTTAAAGAGGGCATAAGAACTCAAACCACTTAAAGCAGTAAGAAAAGTAAAACCAGTAATTCAGCTTTCAGAAGAGATGGGAATGATATGAGTTAAAATATAATACAATTTAAATTATAGTTTGTTTAATAAGTATCTCTTCACTGGATGTACTCTTCTGGAACACCAATGGTCAAGCACAGAAAAGTTAGTGGAAAGGACATTGTTTTAATGCCTAATGTCCATAAAATAGAAGATTTAGGAAGTCTTGTCTAAAAATCTAAAATGCCTACTAAACCAATTCTCTAACTAACATAACTTAAACCATAATCCCCATAACTACAATTAAATAAAACTCCAACCCCTAAAATAAAGTCTCCTGATCTTAGTGGTCATTCAAATGTTTAATAAAAAGCAAACAGTCCAAATAATCTTGATAATGAAGTTCAAAATAAAATCAGAGTTTAAAAAGTAAGGAAAACTCTTGCTCCCGCTCCATTAGGACTTAAAAGAGCATAGGAACTTATTCCATTGAAAGAAGTTAGAAGAGTTAAACCAGTAATCTAACATTCGGAAGAGTTGGGAATGATATGAAGAAAAATATAATATTTGAATTTTCTATTTCTATTTTCTATATCTCTTTATTTTGGTGTGGAAGTATATATTATTGTAAACGTAATATCGCTTCACTGGATGTACTCTTCTGGAACGCCAGCCTGCAGCAGGAAGTCTCGGATCTTGAGCACTCGATACCTGATTTGGATGTCGGTCCTGCCGGGGATCTGCAGCGCGATCTGCTTCCACTTCTTCGGCTCGCAGTTGAGCATTACATTTTGGAGCAGCTGGTCTTCGTTGGCCGTCCACTTGCCCTTCTTGATGCCCGGACAGAGCACCCGCATCCACCTCTGGTTGCACTGGTTGCACGACCGCTGCATCCGGTTGGGGAAGGCGTGGCCGAGCTGCCTGGCGACCTCGGACCAGTTGCGCTGCTCGTGGTCGCGGACGAGCTGGGTGAGGGCCAGGTCTTCCTCTTGCGACCAGGGCACGGAGGCCTTTCTGGTGGCGACCTCGTACTCGTAGTCGTACCGGTACTGCTTGTTGGCGGGCGTATTGGTGTAGGCGGGCGTGGGCCTGACCGGTCTCTCGGTCTCGTATATCTGGGGAGCTTCGCCGCTAGCTTTAGTTTGGATCACGCAGGACTTGATGTTGAACTGCAGCAGCGGAGAGATGGCCCCGAAGCCCAGGTCGTCGTCCGAGATGTTGATGCACATACTTTACATTTAGAGTGTATACTTGTAGACTCCGCGTTCTGCTCCCGAATCGAACAAGAATGAGATTGTGTCTGATTGTATTCGGTTTACAAGTTTACATATCTGGATTTAATATATAATTATGTTATATAAATGAGCTGTAATAACCAATTATATGATCAAATCGAAATCACAATATTTTGGTGATCAGCTTCCCGTTGATTCTGTCCTCCATCTCAAAGCGGACATCTTCGCTCTCGTAGTCAACCACTCGGTTGAGCTCTTGCTGTCTGGTTATGTAGTCCACCACGTAGTCTTTTAAAGCTTGCTGAGTTGCGTGCATTTTTTCTGTCGTGTGGTCATCAATAAATATAGAGTTCTTCTCAGCAGATATTTAGGCCAGTTCAGCTCTTATTGGAACTGGACCAAATGTATCAAATTTACACATTTTATTACCCAATAGTGACCCGGTAACTTCTCCGAAACTTATACCTGCTCTTATACCCACAATATCCGCATAGTCTGGATAATCAACTAGCACTTGTTTGCAGTCTTAGATGAAGCCTAGACCAATTGAAATGAGCTGTATTATCGATTCATACTGTCTCAATTCTAAATAATTTGGATCGGTCCTTATTTCGATTGCAGAGTACTATTTCAGCACAGTTGGCAGACTCATAAGTTCGTATGAATCTCCAGAAGTCTTAACTTATATCAAATTACATGTCATCTTTATTCTGTTATCAAACTTTGTAAAAAGAGTTTACAAAAAATTCATATTTTCTTCAGTTGAATGATATGAACAAAATTGTGTGAAAGAACATACGTTCAAATTCAAATATACAACTTCTCCGAAATATATCAAGGGTCTCTTCTAACCATATGATTATGTATTTGGTAAATTTAAAAATCGGTGAGTCAATTAGCAAAACCGTGGCCAATGATAATCTTAATCAAAACTAATAGTTTGTGAAATACCTTTTTACAATCTAGGCAAAGATCCAGAGGCAATTAATTCGTCTATAGAAAAAAGCATTTTGACTTAATACTTATCTTTGGATAAAATCGTTATATCTTGCGAGTTTTTCTCTATCGTGGTAAGAAGCAGCGCTTCTATTGATAGTTAAGGAACAAAATTTTAGAGCAATTTCTTACCATGTTAAATTTTTTCATGCAGATCGCTCTTTAAAATAGAATCAATCATAATATGTTTACATTTTGAATATTGCAAAAATGTGTTTATAATATTTGTTGAAATGTAGCAAACAGAAAGTATAGGCATACTTATTGAGAATATTATGGCTTTAAATAATACTTGAAGAAACTTTCCCCAAAAATTAAATGAAATTATAGGTGTCATGTTGCTGCAAAAATGTCCTTTAGCTGACAAAGTGCATTAATTTACAAAAATGTGAGCTATCATTGTTAAATAAATCTTGTAGATTTCGGCATAATCTTTGTAGTTCTCATATTTTTATATAGTCTTCACAAATATTATCATTTTCAACACGTCAATACTTGTCGAAAAAGTTTGATACCACTTATTGATAGAATGAAACGATCCCCACAGAAGTTTATGAAGTACAACTTTGTTATGCTTTTATTTTTACAAATTTAATTATTTTTTAAGCTATTAATGGTAATTTCTTTAGTATAAATTAAAAATAGCACATATGGAACAATAAAAATAATTTAATAGCTTACAAGTTTACGCAGAAGATATTTTGTAGCTCAACACATAAATAACAGTATTATAATTTGTAAAAATCATATTATTTATTAGTGTGTTCAATAATACAACTATTAGCTCATAATTAGAGTATCTTAAGTCTATTGCATTTACCCAAATTTCAAATACATCAATTTTATTGCACATAAGTTCACAATATTATTTAGAAAAGTTATTCATGAATTTATGAATGTTAATTAAATCATAACGAATCTCTAGTTCATTGGGCTTTTAAGTTAATGATAGTTCAGAAGTATTTGCTTGATTTTGTAATTAATCATCTAAAATTTCTTAGAATTCTAAATTGTTTAGAATTACTTCACTATCTGTTTCCGGATCTGATATGTTACTAAAACTTATATTTTATTATTGGCTTTATGATTCACTTGCTTCTATATGTATTTTTTCTTAAATGTTTTCTAATAACTATTTTTATTCTGGTCTTTAATCAAAGTCTTAATTTTTATTAGCGTGCAAATTGTTAATTAATTTGGCTTTTTCCAAAAAATATTAAATATTCGGCTTCAATATGTGGTCGCTTGATACATTTTTGCTTGAAGACGTTGACGATTTATATTTATTTTCTGTTTTTGTTTTAACAGTTTACTTTTAACTGAATAATTCATTCGTATTATTGTCTGTAGTGTTCAAATTAGAGTTATTTATAACCAAATTTTCTACGCGCATTTCTTTTAAACTATTAATTCTATCTGACAAATCGAATTATGTATTGCTTTCAGTATTTCTATTATACAGCAAATCGCTATATAACAAGGAATCCTCTTCGGAATCTTCTTCCCACTATTTACTCAAATTATCAAATAATTCTAGGTTTAATTCCAAATTATCTTTGAGTTGATTGAAGCAAAACTCGCCTATTAATTCGGCATATGCTTTTTGCATAACATGATACATGACAAGCTTCAGTTAATCAAGAGCTACAATTTCTAACACATTTATATTTCCTTTTCCTTTATAAATTTTTGATTATATATCTCCAAATGAATATAGAGGGTGCGATTTTAGTATTATTTTTCTGACGTTAGTCATATCAACTTGGTCGTGGAAACATTCGTTGAATGAATCTTCAATTTAAGTTTTTGATTATTTCGGAGGTGGAAGCCCGAAGAAGTCTTCAATTTTTACGCAAACGCCTTTATTTAAGCTGGCGGCTAGTCTGGCAGCTGTGTTTACGGTGTCTCCGTAGATATCGAAGTTTATAACGGATGATGAGAATGAAACGGTGCCCATAACCATATCTCCTCTGGTGATTCCGCAACTGCATTCAAGTTCGAATAGTTCTGCGATTTGTGTGGCCATGGCTGCGTATGTGATGATTATTTTCGAGCAGTCGTATGCGTTATCGTATTTTAGTTCAAAATTTTCGTTATTTTCGAGGTGTCCTTGCGCACCCGTGCAGCACATGTAGCACTGAGAGGAGCATTTGATTTTCTGCACCCCCAGCGCGTCGCTGAGCGTGTCCAGCATTTAATAAAATTGGTTTATTTTTGAGATGTATTCAACGCTCTCGCACATGTTTTTAACCGCCAAGTAACAAAAATTCACGTTCTTAACCACCTCACAAGGAAGTTGCTTTGAGTTCATCACTTTGGGTATCAATTTACTCGGAAGTGCGTTCTAAAACGCGTTTATGATCACATTTCCCATTTTGTTCACCTGCTGAACCGTTTTCTGAACGTTCACGAACGTTTGCATTTACTTATCAAAACTGGTTCCGTAAATTGGTAGCATGTAAAAGGTGAACGTAATCAGTAAAGAGTGAAGTACGTTATCAGAAAATGTATTAATGAAAAGATAGACGCAGATAGCGGCTACGTAAAGGCAAAACTAAACCATCGTCTTCTAAGGAATGAAGATAATCGACAAAAAGGACAACGTAATCGAGTGCACGAAAGTCAACACGTACAGAAGACTAATAGCTGATTTGCTTATGAACAACACGGACACGATCAAAGAAATCAAACGACAATAAATCTACACAGAGACCAACGCAAAAATCCTACCCTTAATCACCGTATTTGATAAATCACGAGTATACGTCCACAATTTACCACTCAGGAGCGCAAAAAACAACATATCGGAAATTTGATACAAACGGCACCACAAAGGCATCTAATACTTATAACCCTCGATTATAAAGGTTGCTAACGTATAAATACTAGTAACTATCTGAACTTTTATGTACAATCTAAATATATCTACAGTGGTGGGCCCTCGAAATGCTTTTTTGAATTAGGAAGAAGAATGAAGTTTATTATTTGAATCTTACTTATATCACTGCCCGGCTCAATAATGAGTGTGTTCTCCCTCCTCATCAATACACTCATTAACTCTATTTACTATTGATTTGTAAAGTGCTTCAATCACATCAAGGCCTGGTTGAGCCTTGGATAGCTGTGCTACAATAATTAACGTATATAACTCTGTATATACTTCAATAATAAGTTTCAACTTTACCTAACGTTGTATAATTTAACAATCAAGAAAATTGATTTCTCATTATGAAATGGAAGTGGAAGATCATAAGTAAAATAACTGTTGTTTTAGAGTAGCATCAATATATTATTTAATGCTGGGCCCGACTAACCCACTTGATTCCATTCTTCAAGAAACAAAAAGGCATTCATTATTTGTATTTTGAGAATGAAAGCGACTGTAACTACCTGAATTATAATTCTAATTAAGCGAAGTACCAATACTTCATCTTGAGCTCCCGGTTGAGATTGAAAGAAAAAGTCCTCCATTGTTTTTCGTGATTAAGAAATACTTAAAATCGTTCAGATTGACCCAGTTGAAGATGAACACCGAGGTCCTCTGCAGGTCCAGTGCTTGCGCTACTAGTTATAAATTACATATTGCGTCCGTATACCAATCATTGGATCCTCTTATTCTTTTCTCCAATCAGGCTTAACTACCATATATTTTCGAGATAAAATCTTTCATAAATTAGTTTTGTTGACTAAAACGTAGAAATTACACAGGGACATCTTAAACAAGTGATATAACTAGTTCAGATTGGTACAATATTTTATGAATTCATCCGTTGGACCCAGAAATGAAGAGAATACAAACGCTTCAGAACTGCCTAAGTTTGTTAAGTGAATTAGTTGACCTTTCCTAAACATCTTCTACCGCGTTTATTTTTGTCATTGCCGTCCTTTTATTGCATGTGGTAATTTCTATTTTTCCTTTTTGGAATATTAAATACCGACTTTGAATAGTCGATTATGGTCTAATACGATCGAAATCATATTTTTGGCCCTCTTGTGTTAATGAGTAGTTCATGAATAATCTCCAACTTGAGATTATTTATTGGAATTTGTCATCCGCATTAGAAGTGGCAAAATATTTTAATATATAATTACTCACATAGTAAACAAGAAAAAGCAATTCCACCTCCCATAACTGTACCTACTGAATCATTATTTTGAAGTGTTAATAAAATGATGGAATTTATAATCTACAAATACCGTAAAGAGAATGGATCAATTTAATTCAAATTGATGACCGAATTTTGATTTAAATAACTATATTAAAACATGTGATAAATAGATTAAATATAATAGAACAACGTAAAATTATTAGCGGTATTTTAATAAATATTGTTATACATTAATTAGCTATAATTCTGCTGCAACAGATTCTGATAGATCTGTTTAACTGCAAACAAGAATTTCTAATAATATATGTTTATCATACCTATTTCTTTTAAACACTAAACTTTGAATACTTTATACATCAAATAATTGTTATTTTATTATACGTACTTTGATTTAGTATATTGAATGGATCAAATTGATAATACTACTTAACCTCACTCAGAAGATCGCATTTTCGCTTATATCTGTATGTCAACTCGCTTATAAGGGGGTTGGTCCCTTTAGGTTAGAAGGGGTTGGACCCCTTCTAAGTGATGTTATAACTTTAATGCTTGATGATAATTAATTAGAGAAAGAATGGCTTTCTTATTAATCTATAGTTAGAAGTCACTCTATTTGTATTTCCAAATACACTACAATATATTAATAAAATGCAATAAATACCTACGGTAATGTTATAATTTCCATTTCACAAACGATATTTATTTCAACTTTGCTAGAAGTACTAACATACAGGATAAACACGACAGCCGACTTCCTGAACATCACCAAGCAGGTCGACACCCACATGTTCATCCTCGAAAACGACCTGGACTTCACCGACGTGCCCTACAAGATCCAGATCTTCAACGGCACCTTCAAGGGCCAGAACCACACCATCTCGAACGTGAACATCACCGAGCCCATCCGCACCTCCACCGAGCTCACCGCGGCCGTGAACCAGTCCCACTGGGCCATCTTCGGGCCAGCTTGCGGCACGCTCACCCACATCTTCGTGAACCTCACCGTGGTCAACGTCACCATCGGCTACAAGTCCTACGAGCCGCTGTACAACGAGAAGATCTTCGCGGCTGGGCTCCTCAGCTACGGCGAGATCAAGCTCTACCTCGTCGACGTGAAGAACGTGACCATCTCTCTCCAGGGCAACCAGAACAACCGCGTCATCGGAGGCATCGTCGCCCAGGCCACCAACATCAGCGGCCTCAAGGTGTCCGTCGAGAACTTCACCCTGAACCTGGTCCACACCGGCGACGGGAAGCAGGTGGGCATCGCCATCGGCGGCTTCGCGGGCCTCGCGAACAACATCAGCTGCAACAAGTGCTACGCCTGGGTCACGGCCGGCTCCAACTCCGAGTTCACCCAGGTGCAGATGGGCGGCCTGGTGGGACAGCTCACCGGCCCCTTCCCCTCCGAGGTCGTGCTCTCCATGACGAACGTGAACGCCACCTTCACCGGAAGGAGGGTCATCGTCGGCGGCTTCGTGGGCCACGCGAACGAAAACACCATCCGTTTCGAGAATGTGCGCAACACCTTCAACTTCAACTGCATCAACGGCGAGTTCGGCGGCCTCGTGGCCAAGGGCTTCACCAAGGTCCAGGCCAGCTACCTAGTCACCCTCTTCGTCCAGCCGGTCACCGCCGTCAACGCCTTCGCCGGAACAGACGACCTCCAGGCCCAGTGCCTCCAGTGCTTCGCGGAGACCTCGGCCGCCACGATCCTCACCTACCAGAGGACCCACGACCAGCTCAACGAGACCATCTGGGGCTCTTCCGACAGCGACACGGTCCCAGACCTGGTCATCCAGGACAGCCAGCCCGTCGACGAGAAGAGGCCCATCAGCTTCTACCCCAGCTTCACCGACCCCAACAAGACCTGCGAGCAGAACTGCGACGAGTCCGCCAGCTGCGTCAAAGACCTCATCGGCGAGATCGTCCTGTACACCTGCCAGTGCCTGCCCGACTCCTTCGTGGTGGAAGAAGTCTGCATCCCCTTCGGCTGCCTCGACTCCGACGGCCTCGTGTGCGGCGGCGACATCACGAAGTGCAACGTCGCCTCGAAGGCCTGCATCCCGACCGTGGCCGCCTCCAACAGCACGGGCATGATCATCGGCATCATCGTCGGCCTCATGCTCCTCCTGGCTCTGCTCTCCACTCTCATCATCCTGGCCATGAAGAGGAGAGAAGAGGACAAGAAGAAGCCCAAGGCCCCGAAGCCGCTCACGCCCTCCAAGGAGTCCCTCACCGACAAGACCGAGAACACCGAGTACACAGGCAACTCCAAGCTTTCGTCTCCGAAAGAAGTCGTTCCTCAGCAAGAAGCCGAAGAAATGCCGATGGTCAAGCACAGAAAAGTTAGTGGAAAGGACATTGTTTTAATGCCTAATGTCCATAAAATAGAAGATTTAGGAAGTCTTGTCTAAAAATCTAAAATGCCTACTAAACCAATTCTCTAACTAACATAACTTAAACCATAATCCCCATAACTACAATTAAATAAAACTCCAACCCCTAAAATAAAGTCTCCTGATCTTAGTGGTCATTCAAATGTTTAATAAAAAGCAAACAGTCCAAATAATCTTGATAATGAAGTTCAAAATAAAATCAGAGTTTAAAAAGTAAGGAAAACTCTTGCTCCCGCTCCATTAGGACTTAAAAGAGCATAGGAACTTATTCCATTGAAAGAAGTTAGAAGAGTTAAACCAGTAATCTAACATTCGGAAGAGTTGGGAATGATATGAAGAAAAATATAATATTTAATAATAATAAACGTAATATCTCTTCACTGGATGTACTCTTCTGGAACGCCGGCCTGTAGCAGGAAGTCTCGGATCTTGAGCACTCGATACCTGATTTGGATGTCGGTCCTGCCGGAGATCTGCAGCGCGATCTGCTTCCACTTCTTCGGCTCGCAGTTCAGCATTACATTTTGGAGCAGCTGGTCTTCGTCGGCCGTCCACTTGCCCTTCTTGATGCCAGGACAGAGCACCCGCATCCACCTCTGGTTGCACTGGTTGCACGACCGCTGCATCCGGTTGGGGAAGGCGTGGCCGAGCTGCCTGGCGACCTCGGACCAGTTGCGCTGCTCGTGGTCGCGGACGAGCTGGGTGAGGGCCAGGTCTTCTTCCTGTGATCAGGGCACGGAGGCCTTTCTGGTGGCGACCTCGTACTCGTAGTCGTACCGGTACTGCTTGTTGGCGGCCGTGTTGGTGTAGGCTGGCGTGGGCCTTACCGGTCTCTCGGTCTCGTATATCTGGGGAGCTTCGTGAACGTTCTTGGTCTGGATCACGCAGGACTTGATGTTGAACTGCAGCAGCGGAGAGATGGCCCCGAAGCCCAGGTCGTCGTCCGAGATGTTGATGCACATACTTTACATTTAGAGTGTATACTTGTAGACTCCGCGTTCTGCTCCCGAATCGAACAAGAATGAGATTGTGTCTGATTGTATTCGGTTTACAAGTTTACATATCTGGATTTAATATATAATTATGTTATATAAATGAGCTGTAATAACCAATTATATGATCAAATCGAAATCACAATATTTTGGTGATCAGCTTCCCGTTGATTCTGTCCTCCATCTCAAAGCGGACATCTTCGCTCTCGTAGTCAACCACTCGGTTGAGCTCTTGCTGTCTGGTTATGTAGTCCACCACGTAGTCTTTTAAAGCTTGCTGAGTTGCGTGCATTTTTTCTGTCGTGTGGTCATCAATAAATATAGAGTTCTTCTCAGCAGATATTTAGGCCAGTTCAGCTCTTATTGGAACTGGACCAAATGTATCAAATTTACACATTTTATTACCCAATAGTGACCCGGTAACTTCTCCGAAACTTATACCTGCTCTTATACCCACAATATCCGCATAGTCTGGATAATCAACTAGCACTTGTTTGCAGTCTTAGATGAAGCCTAGACCAATTGAAATGAGCTGTATTATCGATTCATACTGTCTCAATTCTAAATAATTTGGATCGGTCCTTATTTCGATTGCAGAGTACTATTTCAGCACAGTTGGCAGACTCATAAGTTCGTATGAATCTCCAGAAGTCTTAACTTATATCAAATTACATGTCATCTTTATTCTGTTATCAAACTTTGTAAAAAGAGTTTACAAAAAATTCATATTTTCTTCAGTTGAATGATATGAACAAAATTGTGTGAAAGAACATACGTTCAAATTCAAATATACAACTTCTCCGAAATATATCAAGGGTCTCTTCTAACCATATGATTATGTATTTGGTAAATTTAAAAATCGGTGAGTCAATTAGCAAAACCGTGGCCAATGATAATCTTAATCAAAACTAATAGTTTGTGAAATACCTTTTTACAATCTAGGCAAAGATCCAGAGGCAATTAATTCGTCTATAGAAAAAAGCATTTTGACTTAATACTTATCTTTGGATAAAATCGTTATATCTTGCGAGTTTTTCTCTATCGTGGTAAGAAGCAGCGCTTCTATTGATAGTTAAGGAACAAAATTTTAGAGCAATTTCTTACCATGTTAAATTTTTTCATGCAGATCGCTCTTTAAAATAGAATCAATCATAATATGTTTACATTTTGAATATTGCAAAAATGTGTTTATAATATTTGTTGAAATGTAGCAAACAGAAAGTATAGGCATACTTATTGAGAATATTATGGCTTTAAATAATACTTGAAGAAACTTTCCCCAAAAATTAAATGAAATTATAGGTGTCATGTTGCTGCAAAAATGTCCTTTAGCTGACAAAGTGCATTAATTTACAAAAATGTGAGCTATCATTGTTAAATAAATCTTGTAGATTTCGGCATAATCTTTGTAGTTCTCATATTTTTATATAGTCTTCACAAATATTATCATTTTCAACACGTCAATACTTGTCGAAAAAGTTTGATACCACTTATTGATAGAATGAAACGATCCCCACAGAAGTTTATGAAGTACAACTTTGTTATGCTTTTATTTTTACAAATTTAATTATTTTTTAAGCTATTAATGGTAATTTCTTTAGTATAAATTAAAAATAGCACATATGGAACAATAAAAATAATTTAATAGCTTACAAGTTTACGCAGAAGATATTTTGTAGCTCAACACATAAATAACAGTATTATAATTTGTAAAAATCATATTATTTATTAGTGTGTTCAATAATACAACTATTAGCTCATAATTAGAGTATCTTAAGTCTATTGCATTTACCCAAATTTCAAATACATCAATTTTATTGCACATAAGTTCACAATATTATTTAGAAAAGTTATTCATGAATTTATGAATGTTAATTAAATCATAACGAATCTCTAGTTCATTGGGCTTTTAAGTTAATGATAGTTCAGAAGTATTTGCTTGATTTTGTAATTAATCATCTAAAATTTCTTAGAATTCTAAATTGTTTAGAATTACTTCACTATCTGTTTCCGGATCTGATATGTTACTAAAACTTATATTTTATTATTGGCTTTATGATTCACTTGCTTCTATATGTATTTTTTCTTAAATGTTTTCTAATAACTATTTTTATTCTGGTCTTTAATCAAAGTCTTAATTTTTATTAGCGTGCAAATTGTTAATTAATTTGGCTTTTTCCAAAAAATATTAAATATTCGGCTTCAATATGTGGTCGCTTGATACATTTTTGCTTGAAGACGTTGACGATTTATATTTATTTTCTGTTTTTGTTTTAACAGTTTACTTTTAACTGAATAATTCATTCGTATTATTGTCTGTAGTGTTCAAATTAGAGTTATTTATAACCAAATTTTCTACGCGCATTTCTTTTAAACTATTAATTCTATCTGACAAATCGAATTATGTATTGCTTTCAGTATTTCTATTATACAGCAAATCGCTATATAACAAGGAATCCTCTTCGGAATCTTCTTCCCACTATTTACTCAAATTATCAAATAATTCTAGGTTTAATTCCAAATTATCTTTGAGTTGATTGAAGCAAAACTCGCCTATTAATTCGGCATATGCTTTTTGCATAACATGATACATGACAAGCTTCAGTTAATCAAGAGCTACAATTTCTAACACATTTATATTTCCTTTTCCTTTATAAATTTTTGATTATATATCTCCAAATGAATATAGAGGGTGCGATTTTAGTATTATTTTTCTGACGTTAGTCATATCAACTTGGTCGTGGAAACATTCGTTGAATGAATCTTCAATTTAAGTTTTTGATTATTTCGGAGGTGGAAGCCCGAAGAAGTCTTCAATTTTTACGCAAACGCCTTTATTTAAGCTGGCGGCTAGTCTGGCAGCTGTGTTTACGGTGTCTCCGTAGATATCGAAGTTTATAACGGATGATGAGAATGAAACGGTGCCCATAACCATATCTCCTCTGGTGATTCCGCAACTGCATTCAAGTTCGAATAGTTCTGCGATTTGTGTGGCCATGGCTGCGTATGTGATGATTATTTTCGAGCAGTCGTATGCGTTATCGTATTTTAGTTCAAAATTTTCGTTATTTTCGAGGTGTCCTTGCGCACCCGTGCAGCACATGTAGCACTGAGAGGAGCATTTGATTTTCTGCACCCCAGCGCGTCGCTGAGCGTGTCCAGCATTTAATAAAATTGGTTTATTTTTGAGATGTATTCAACGCTCTCGCACGTGTTTTTAACCGCCAAGTAACAAAAATTCACGTTCTTAACCACCTCACAAGGAAGTTGCTTTGAGTTCATCACTTTGGGTATCAATTTACTCGGAAGTGCGTTCTAAAACGCGTTTATGATCACATTTCCCATTTTGTTCACCTGCTGAACCGTTTTCTGAACGTTCACGAACGTTTGCATTTACTTATCAAAACTGGTTCCGTAAATTGGTAGCATGTAAAAGGTGAACGTAATCAGTAAAGAGTGAAGTACGTTATCAGAAAATGTATTAATGAAAAGATAGACGCAGATAGCGGCTACGTAAAGGCAAAACTAAACCATCGTCTTCTAAGGAATGAAGATAATCGACAAAAAGGACAACGTAATCGAGTGCACGAAAGTCAACACGTACAGAAGACTAATAGCTGATTTGCTTATGAACAACACGGACACGATCAAAGAAATCAAACGACAATAAATCTACACAGAGACCAACGCAAAAATCCTACCCTTAATCACCATATTTGATAAATCACGAGTATACGTCCACAATTTACCACTCAGGAGCGCAAAAAACAACATATCGGAAATTTGATACAAACGGCACCACAAAGGCATCTAATACTTATAACCCTCGATTATAAAGGTTGCTAACGTATAAATACTAGTAACTATCTGAACTTTTATGTACAATCTAAATATATCTACCTACTGAATCATTATTTTGAAGTGTTAATAAAATGATGGAATTTATAATCTACAAATACCGTAAAGAGAATGGATCAATTTAATTCAAATTGATGACCGAATTTTGATTTAAATAACTATATTAAAACATGTGATAAATAGATTAAATATAATAGAACAACGTAAAATTATTAGCGGTATTTTAATAAATATTGTTATACATTAATTAGCTATAATTCTGCTGCAACAGATTCTGATAGATCTGTTTAACTGCAAACAAGAATTTCTAATAATATATGTTTATCATACCTATTTCTTTTAAACACTAAACTTTGAATACTTTATACATCAAATAATTGTTATTTTATTATACGTACTTTGATTTAGTATATTGAATGGATCAAATTGATAATACTACTTAACCTCACTCAGAAGATCGCATTTTCGCTTATATCTGTATGTCAACTCGCTTATAAGGGGGTTGGTCCCTTTAGGTTAGAAGGGGTTGGACCCCTTCTAAGTGATGTTATAACTTTAATGCTTGATGATAATTAATTAGAGAAAGAATGGCTTTCTTATTAATCTATAGTTAGAAGTCACTCTATTTGTATTTCCAAATACACTACAATATATTAATAAAATGCAATAAATACCTACGGTAATGTTATAATTTCCATTTCACAAACGATATTTATTTCAACTTTGCTAGAAGTACTAACATACAGGATAAACACGACAGCCGACTTCCTGAACATCACCAAGCAGGTCGACACCCACATGTTCATCCTCGAAAACGACCTGGACTTCACCGACGTGCCCTACAAGATCCAGATCTTCAACGGCACCTTCAAGGGCCAGAACCACACCATCTCGAACGTGAACATCACCGAGCCCATCCGCACCTCCACCGAGCTCACCGCGGCCGTGAACCAGTCCCACTGGGCCATCTTCGGGCCAGCCTGCGGCACGCTCACCCACATCTTCGTGAACCTCACCGTGGTCAACGTCACCATCGGCTACAAGTCCTACGAGCCGCTGTACAACGAGAAGATCTTCGCGGCCGGGCTCCTCAGCTACGGCGAGATCGAGCTCTACCTCGTCGACGTGAAGAACGTGACCATCTCCCTCCAGGGCAACCAGAACAACCGCGTCATCGGAGGCATCGTCGCCCAGGCCACCAACATCAGCGGCCTAAAGGTGTCCGTCGAGAACTTCACCCTGAACCTGGTCCACACCGGCGACGGGAAGCAGGTGGGCATCGCCATCGGCGGCTTCGCGGGCCTCGCGAACAACATCAGCTGCAACAAGTGCTACGCCTGGGTCACGGCCGGCTCCAACGCCGAGTTCACCCAGGTGCAGATGGGCGGCCTGGTGGGACAGCTCACCGGCCCCTTCCCCTCCGAGGTCGTGCTCTCCATGACGAACGTGAACGCCACCTTCACCGGAAGGAGGGTCATCGTCGGCGGCTTCGTGGGCCACGCGAACGAAAACACCATCCGTTTCGAGAATGTGCGCAACACCTTCAACTTCAACTGCATCAACGGCGAGTTCGGCGGCCTCGTGGCCAAGGGCTTCACCAAGGTCCAGGCCAGCTACCTAGTCACCCTCTTCGTCCAGCCGATTACCGCCGTCAACGCCTTCGCCGGAACAGACGACCTCCAGGCCCAGTGCCTCCAGTGCTTCGCGGAGACCTCGGCCGCCACGATCCTCACCTACCAGAGGACCCACGACCAGCTCAACTAAACCATCGTTTTGATAATGAATACATTATCATTAATATTATAATGTAAACAATTCCCATTTAATATTGCTAACATCGATAGTAAGCTAGATTTGTTAAATTTGGCAAACTATAATAAGAATAAGAAGACTCATGAATACCCTGAGAGCATCTTTTGATTCAACTTATGTGAAAAATTAAGTATGTTGTGTAATAAACTATTAAACAATTGATTGTGATATTTTCGCCATATTATTTTAAACGGTTTTATTCTCCATTTCAACTGCTTTCATTCCTTCAACCAGTTATCTAATTTAGCAGTTGTAGCTGGTTGGATTAGTGAGGTATGTTCTGAGATTTGTGTTTTGTTTATTGAAATATGTTGTTATTTCTTCTATAATAATTTCTTTTTGTGATTTTTGTGTGTTTTCTTTGAATTTTAGTATTGAGAACAGTTTGATAATCCCGCATGATATTTCTTGTGTTTATTTGCAGAATTACTATACGTTATCAGTAACGTTAAGTTTTCCGATAACATTTTTGAATATGTCTTTGAGTTCGTCGTCAACATTGAGTTTGAATATGGTGCTGAGTATGTGGCAGCTGAGTATTTCTGGGTAGAATTGGTTTTCTGGCATCATTTCTTTGAATATGTTGATGGTGCATTCTTTGTACAGTATTTTGAGTTCTTCTTTGATTTGGCTCACGTTTAGTTGAATATTTTTGAAGGTGTTGAATTCTTCTTTGAATTTTTAGGTCGTGTTATTGTATAAATTTAGCAGTTCAATTTCGTCTTCTGCGTTAACAAGGTTCATATTAAGGAGTAAATTAGCGATTCTGGCTTGAAACGGTTATCTTTTGTTCATTTGCTCAGTTATTTTATTTAATTATTTTTACGTTTCACTAATGAGTTTATTTTGAACGAATCGGACAATTAATTGAACTATCACATTTATTTGAGGCTCGTTGTCCTTTATGATTTGGTTCATCTTGAGGGGTGGGATGAGTTTCGCGTAATTGCTGTAAACGTTGTTCGGCTGAATTTCGTCCTCCCTTTGGAATTAATAAATCAAATTCTACAACTAAGATTCGGTGGGCTGCTGCTGAGACAGATACATTGGCACTATCGGTGAATAAACGGATTTGAACCTTAAAATCGAATATAAACGGTCGGAAAGAAGAAGAAAGTCGGACAATGACGGATTCTTGCCCAAATAATGAGGAAGCATGTTCACGACCAAAGATTGCAAAAATAATGTTGACACACCCAAGGACTACAAAGACAACAAAATCTACAAATCAAAAGACTTCGTAAAAAGCTGTTATTAGGCTTAAATATACTGCTACAAAGACTTCTTGTTCTCCTCCGTGTACTTCCTCAACTCAAACGAAGGAGAAGCGATCTCAGCATCAAAAATAATCTTCACGGCCTCCAAACTCTGCAAAACCTCCTTCGCACTCTTTGAAAACTGCAAAACCACAGATATATTCTTGTAACTCTGAATTACCTACAACTTCCTCTGCTAAATAATCGAATCCTTCACCTGCGTTTTGCTATTTTTCAACTATTAATTAACTTTCTAAAGGTTTTCATTGATCGCAGATGAGTGCTACATCGTCTAGTCCAAAACACTTATGGTCTACGCCAAATTATTTTGAAGAACCAGTAACGGTTAAAATCCAGATTTAAACTACTACAGATTCAAATCCACTGTTTTTTGCAATTCTTAATCAATTCTTTAAGCCTCCTATTGCATATCTAACGCCTTTAATTATAACTCTGAAAGCGACATACTTTTAATTAATGATATTAATTCACTCATTGAAGTGGATAAAATAATCATAGATTCAAAACAATGTAAATAATCGAAATACTTCAACTATTTATATATTAGAGCTACCGGGCGACTCTATTTTTTAGACCGGTAGGAACTTTCTCGCCCGGTAATGACTAATAACATGACTCACTCAACAGCAACAATCCAACAATACATCTAAACGCAATTAATAATTATATATTAGTTATTTTATTAGTTATATTAGTTATTTTACTATAGCTAAGTAAAAATAATATATACTTTAATAATTCTCGTGGTTAGTGAATTTCCAGTTAATTAAAATGGTTTTCATCTTTTTTCCAATCTAAGTGAATCTGCTTCCTCATTTATGTAACAGCTTTAATGTATTTACTATGTGCGATTTAACATCTTTTTTAATATCAAGTAACTATTTTACTTTATTCTATGGTATGCAATGTGAACATATATACATAATATTAATAATATTACGTATGTGTGTATCGGTTTAATTAGTTTTTTACTATGATTTTAAGAGACATTTTAGATCTTTTTTGTAGAAAGTTTGTTTTTACATTAGTTGAATATTTAAAATCAGATTTTGTTTTATCTTATTGTGTTTTTAATATTTAAATATTCCTTTAAAATATTTTGAGCTTTTGTATGACTTGTACTCTGGCGAGTATAATTTTTAGACGGTAAGAAAAAAGTTTTACGTTTAATGATTATTTTACATTTTAACAACAGTTACATTCCTTTATTCGGCTATAGTTGCGTTCATTAAAACCTACCTACCACATTTATTAAATATTATACAATAATATAAATGTTAATTTCTCACTGCTTTCACTCCAATGACGGATCAATTTATCACATAAACTAGTCCAGGATAACATTCGCTAATCTTGAAGATTATTTAACAATTATTGAATTATTTGTGATCTTTTGTCGCTCAATTTTACTATTATCTACTAAGAATCGCAATAAAATTGCAAATAATTAAACTGACGTAGGAAATAAATTGAACTCGATTTTTGGTTTAGTTTTTACTACTTCTTGCTGCTCCTCTTGAATAAATATTCTAACGTGTATTATGTTTTTCTTTTGAATAAAATGTTAAATCTGCTTATATTCTTTTAATTATTAAGCAGAACTGAAATTTTGAATCTTATTTTTGCTGCAAACAATATATATTTTATTTTATAGTCGCAGTGCTTACTACCAATTATTTTGAGCCTAGAATTCTTTGATTTAGAGCTGTAGCTCACATAGAAAACCGAATATTTGTTATCTTGTATATCAATGTATGTCCATAACTTAATTAATTAAAAAGTCCAGACGAATTCTAAAAGCTTTGTAATCATTGCAAAAGAGTGAGTGGTACTACGTTATTTCTCTTTTTAACAGTAAGTAGGATTCGTAGCGTTGAGCCCAATTATATTAATATTCAATTTTTACGATGTGCGACCTGTAAACCTTTTCTGTAACGTTAAAAGCTCGGCCACTACTTATCTGAATTCTATATTAAGCTTGAGTTTTTACAGTTCATAACGCTATTAGGAATAGATTTGCTATCTATAAGTCGAATGTTTAAACAAAGAGATTTTACGTTATCACTAGCTGCAATTCTTATGGACGTTCATCCGCCATATTTTTGTTTGAAGTGGAGTATTCAAATATTGCTTATTATTCGATAATAATAACTTGTTTATTTAAGTAACACTTCACACTTTTTAGTTTAATCGTGTTAAAAGGCGTTGTGTTCTATACTAAAATATAAAAGTTTTAATGAACGCAACTATAGCCCTTTATTCAATCAAAATAATATCAAGCCTCATATTATTTATAAACATGTAATAAATAGCTATTATTTAGATGTTAACGTATAAAATAAATAACAAATTATTGATGAAGATGGAATGATTAATTTGAGCCTTAGTACTGATGATAAGGT